>OY756247.1:3600000-4200000 GCA_963576845.1 Megachile leachella
ACTCGGGGTCACTACTGCTCATGCGCACTGGGACTCACTACTGCACATGCGCACTCGAACTCACTACTGCTCATGCGCATTCGGGGTCACTACTGCGCATGCGCACTCGGACTGACTACTGCGGATGCGCGCTCGGGCTCACTACTGCGCATGCGCACACGGTGTCACTACGGCGCATGCGCGCACGGGCCCAACACTGCGCATGCGCACTCCGGCTCAGACCTGCACATGCGCACACGGACTCACTACTGCGGATGCGCAATCGGGCTCACTACTGCGGATGCGCGCTCGGGCCCACTACTGCGCATGCGCACCCGGGCTCACTAGTGCGCATGCGCGCACGGACCCACTACTGCGCATGCGCACTCCGGCTCAGACCTGCACATGCGCACACGGACTCACTACTGCGGATGCGCAATCGGGCTCACTACAGTGCATGCGCACTCGGGGTCACTACTGCTCATGCGCACTCGGGGTCACTACTGCTGATGCGCACTCGGACTCACTACTGCCCATGCGCACTCGGGGTCACTACTGCTCATGCGCACTGGGACTCACTACTGCTCATGCGCACTCGGACTCACTACTGCGGATGCACAATCGGGCTCACTACTGCGCATGCGCACACGGGCTCAATACTGCGCATGCGCGCACGGGCCCACTACTGCGCATGCGCACTCCGGCTCAGACCTGCACATGCGCACACGGACTCACTACTGCTCATGCGCACGCGGGGTCACTACTGCTCATGCGCAGTCGGGGTCACTACTGCTCATGCGCACTCGGACTCACTACTGGTCATGCGCACTCGGGGTCACTACTGCTCATGCGCACTCGGACTCACTACTGCGCATGCGCACTCTGCCTCAGACCTGCACATGCGCACACGGACTCACTACTGCGGAAGCGCAATCGGGCCCACTACTGTGCATGCGCACTCGGGGTCACTACTGCTCATGCGCACTCGGGGTCACTACTGCGCATGCGCAGTCGGGCTCACTACTGCGGATGCGCAATCGGGCTCACTACAGCGCATGCGCGCTCGGGCTCACTACTGCGCATACGCGCTCGGGGTCGCTACTGCGCATTCGCTCACGGGCTCACACTGTGCATGCACACTCGGGGTCAACACTGCGCATGCGCACTCGGGGTCACTACTGCGCATGCGCAGTCGGGCTCACTACTGCGGATGCGCACACGGGCTCACTACTGTGCATGCGCGCACGGGCTCACTACTGCGCATGCGCAGTCCGGCTCAGATCTGATCCTGCGTATTCGAGCTCACTTCTGCGCATGTGCACACGGGCGCACAGCTGCGCATGCGCACTCGGACTCACTACTGCTCAAGCGCACTCGGGCTCAGACCTGCCCATGCGCACTCGGGCTCACTACTGCGCATGAGCGCTCGGGATCACTACTGCGCATACGCGCTCGGGGTCGCTAGTGCGCATGCGCACTCGGGGTCACTACTGCGCATGCGCACTCCGGCTCACTAGTGCGCATGCGCACACGGGCGCACTACAGCGCATGCGCGCTCCGACTCACTACTACTCATGCGCACTCGGGCTCACTACTGCGGATGCGCGCTCGGGCTCACTACTGCGGATGCGCAATCGGGTTTACTAGTGCGCATGCGCACACGGGCTCACTACTGCGCATACGCACTCCGGCTCAGATCTGCACCTGCGTATTCGAGCTCACTTCTGCGCATGTGCACTCGGACTCACTACTGCGGATGCACAATCGGGCTCACTACTGCGCATGCGCACTCCGGCTCAGACCTGCACATGCGCATTCGAGCTCACTTCTGCGCATGCGCACACGGGCTCACTACTGTGCATGCGCACTCGGGGTTACGACTGCTGATGCGCACTCGGACTCACTACTGCTCATGCGCACTCGGGGTCACTACTGCTCATGCGCACTCGGACTCACTACTGCTCATGCGCATTCGGGGTCACTACTGCGCATGCGCACTCGGACTCACTACTGCGGATGCGCGCTCGGGGTCACTACTGCTCATACGCACTCGGACTCACTAATGCTCACGCGCACTCGGGCCCACTACTGCGCATGCGCACTCCGGCTCAGACCTGCACATGCGCACACGGACTCACTACTGCGGATGCGCAATCGGGCTCACTACTGCGAATGCGCACCCGGGCTCCCTACTGCGCATGCGCACCCGGGCTCCCTACTGCGCATGCGCGCACGGGCCCACTACTGCGCATGCACACTCCGGCTCAGACCTGCACATGCGCACACGGACTCACTACTGCGGATGCGCAATCGGGCTCACTACTGTGCATGCGCACTCGGACTCACTACTGCTCATGCGCACTCGGGGTCACTACTGCTCATGCGCACTCGGACTCACTACTGCTCATGCGCATTCAGGGTCACTACTGCGCATGCGCACTCGGACTCACTACTGCGGATCCGCGCTCGGGCTCACTACTGCGCATGCGCGCACGGGCCCACTACTGCGCATGCGCACTCCGGCTCAGACCTGCCCATGCGCCCTCGGGCACACCACTGCGCATGCGCACACGGGCTCACTACTGCGCATGCGCAGTCCGGCTCAGACCAGCACATGCGCATTCCAGCTCACTTCTGCGCATGCGCACACGCGCGCACTACTGCGCTTGCGCACTCGGACTAACCACTGCCCATGCGCACTGGGACTCACTACTGCGGATGCGCGCTCGGGCTCACTACTGCGGATGCGCAATCGGGTTCACTACTGCGCATGAGCACACGGGCTCGCTACTGCGCATGCGCGCACGGGCCCACTACTGCGCATGCGCACTCCGGCTCAGACCTGCCCATGCGCCCTCGGGCACACCACAGCGCATGCACAGTCCGGCTCAGACCTGCACATGCGCACACGGACTCACTACTGCGGATGCGCAATCCGGCTCACTACTGCGAATGCGCACCCGGGCTCCCTACTGCGCATGCGCACCCGGGCTCCCTACTGCGCATGCGCGCACGGGCCCACTACTGCGCATGCGCACTCCGTCTCAGACCTGCACATGCGCACACGGACTCACTACTGCGGATGCGCAATCGGGCTCACTACTGTGCATGCACACTCGGACTCACTACTGCTCATGCGCACTCGGGGTCACTACTGCTCACGCGCACTCGGACTCACTACTGCTCATGCGCATTCAGGGTCACTACTGCGCATGCGCACTCGGACTCACTACTGCGGATGCGCACACGGGCCCACTACTGCGCATGCGCACTCCGGCTCACACCTGCCAATGCGCCCTCGGGCACACCACTGCGCATGCGCACACGGGCTCACTACTGCGCATGCGCAGTCCGGCTCAGACCAGCACATGCGCATTCCAGCTCACTTCTGCGCATGCGCACACGAGCGCACTACTGCGCATGCGCACTCGGACTAACCACTGCTCATGCGCACTGGGACTCACTACTGCGGATGCGCGCTCGGGCTCACTACTGCGGATGCGCAATCGGGTTCACTACTGCGCATGAGCACACGGGCTCACTACTGCGCATGTGCGCACGGGCCCACTACTGCGCATGCGCACTCCGGCTCAGCCCTGCCCTTGCGCCCTCGGGCACACCACTGCGCATGCGCACACGGACTCACCACTGCGCATGCGCACTCTGGCTCAGACCTGCCCATGCGCACTCGGGCTCACTACTGCGCATGCGTGCTCGGGCTCACTACTGCGCATGCGCACTCGGACTAACCACTGCTCATGCGCACTGGGACTCACTACTGCGGATGCGCGCTCGGGCTCACTACTGCGAATGCGCACCCGGGCTCCCTACTGCGCATGCGCGCACGGGCCCACTACTGCGCATGCGCACTCCGGCTCAGACCTGCACACGCGCACACGGACTCACTACTGCGGATGCGCAATCGGGCTCACTACTGTGCATGCGCACCCGGACTCACTACTGCTCATGCGCACTCGGGGTCACTACTGCTCATGCGCACTCGGACTCACTACTGCTCATGGGCATTCAGGGTCACTACTGCGCATGCGCACTCGGACTCACTACTGCGGATGCGCGCTCGGGCTCACTACTGCGCATGCGCGCACGCGCCCACTACTGCGCATGCGCACTCCGGCTCAGACCTGCCCATGCGCCCTCGGGTACTCCACTGCGCATGCGCACACAGACTCACCACTGCGCATGCGCACTCCGGCTCAGACCTGCACATGCGCACACGGACTCACTACTGCGGAAGCACAATCGGGCCCACTACTGTGCATGCGCACTCGGGGTCACTACTGCTCATGCGCACTCGGGGTCACTACTGCTCATGCGCACTCTGACTCACTACTGCTCATGTGCACTCGGGGTCACTACTGCGCATGCGCACTCGGACTCACTACTGCGGATGCGCGCTCGATCTCATTACTACGCATGCGCACTCTGCCTCAGACCTGCACATGCGCACACGGGCTCACTACTGCGGAAGCGCAATCGGGCTCACTACTGTGCATGCGCACTCGGGGTCACTACTGCTCATGCGCACTCGGGGTCACTACTGCGCATGCGCACTCGGACTCACTACTGCGGATGCGCGCTCGATCTCACTACTGCGCATGCGCACTCCGCCTCAGACCTGCACATGCGCACACGGGCTCACTACTGCGGAAGCGCAATCGGGCTCACTACTGCGCATGCGCACACGGGCTCACTACTGCGCATGCGCGCGCGGGCTTACTACTGCGCATGCGCAGTCCGGCTCAGATCTGATCCTGCGTATTCGAGCTCACTTCTGCGTATGTGCACACGGGCGCACAGCTGCGCATGCGCACTCGGTCTCACTACTGCGCATGCGCACTCCGGCTAAGACCTGCACATGCGCACACGAGCTCACTACTGCGGATGCGCACTCCGGCTCAGACCTGCCCATGCGCCCTCGGGCACACCACAGCGCATGCACAGTCCGGCTCAGACCTGCACATGCGCACTCCGACTCAGACCTGCCCATGCGCGCTCGGGCACACCACTGCACATGCGCACTCGGGCTCAGACCTGCCCATGCGCACTCGGGCTCACTACTGCGCATGCGCACTCCGGCTAAGACCTGCACATGCGCACACGGACTCACTACTGCGGATGCGCAGTCGGGCTCACTACTGTGCATGCGCACTCGGGGTCACTACTGCTCATGCGCACTCGGACTCACTACTGCTCATGCGCACTCGGGGTCACTACTGCTCATGCGCACTCGGACACACTACTGCTCATGCGCATTCGGGGTCACTACTGCGCATGCGCGCTCGGGCTCACTACTGCGGATGCGCAATCGGGTTTACTACTGCGCATGCGCACACGGGCTCACTACTGCGCATGCGCGCACGGGCCCACTACTGCGCATGCGCACTCCGGCTCAGACCTGCCCATGCGCCCTCGGGCACACCACAGCGCATGCACAGTCCGGCTCAGACCTGCACATGCGCACTCCGGCTCAGACCTGCACATGCGCACTCGGGCACACGACTGCGGATGCACAGTCGGGCTCACTGCTGCGCATGCGCACTCCGGCTCAGACCTGCACATGCGCACACGAACTCACTACTGCGGATGCGCAGTCCGGCTCAGACCTGCACATGCGTATTCGAGCTCACTTCTGCGCATGTGCACACGGGCGCACTACTGCGCTTTGCGCACTCGGACTCACCACTGCGCATGCGCACTCCGGCTCAGACCTGGCCATGCGCACTCGGACTCAGTACTGCGGATGCGCAATCGGGCTCACTACTGTGCATGCGCACTCGAGGTCACTACTGCTCATGCGCACTCGGGCTCACTACTGCGCAAGCGCGCTCGAACGCACTACTGCTCATGCGCACACGGACTCACGATTGCGGATGCGCGTTCGGTCTCACTACTGCGGATGCGCACACGGGCTCACTACTGCGCATGCGCGGACCGGCTCAGACCAGCACATGCGTATTCGGGCTCACTTCTGCGCACGTGCACTCGGACTCACTACTGCTCAAGCGCACTCGGACTCACTACAGCGCATGCGCACTCCGGCCCGACCTGCACATGCGCACTCCGGCTCACTACTGCTCATGCGCATTCGGACTCACTACTGCGGATGCACAATCGGGCTCACTACTGCGCATCCGCACTCCGGCTCAGACCTGCACATGCGCACACGGACTCACTACTGCGGATGCGCAATCGTGCTCACTACTGTGCATGCGCACTCGGGGTCACTACTGCTCATGCGCACTCGGACTCACTACTGCTCATGCGCACTCGGACTCACTACTGCTCATGCGCACTCGGACTCACTACTGCGGATGCACAATCGGGCTCACTACTGCGCATGCGCACTCCGGCTCAGACCTGCACATGCGCACACGGACTCACTACTGCGGATGCGCAATCGGGCTGACTACAGTGCATGCGCACTCGGGGTCACTACTGCTCATGCGCACTCGGGCTCACTACTGCGCATGCGCGCTCGGACACACTACTGCTAATGCGCACACGTGGTCACTACTGCTCATGCACACTCGGGCTCACTAATGTGCATGCGCACTCGGACTCACTACTGCTCATGCGCACTCGGACTCACTACTGCTCATGCGCACTCGGGGTCACTACTGCTCATGCGCACTCGGACTCACTACTGCTCATGCACATTCGTGGTCACTACTGCGCATGCGCGCTCGGGATCACTACTGCGCATACGCGCTCGGGGTCGCCACTGCGCATTCGCTCACGGGCTCACACTGTACATGCACACTCGGGGTCACTACTGCGCATGCGCACACGGGCTCACTACTGCGCATGCGCACTCCGGCTCAGACCTGCACATGCGCACACGGACTCACTACTGCGGATGCGCAATCGGGCTCACTACTGTGCATGCGCACTCGGGGTCACTACTGCTCATGCGCACTCGGACTCACTACTGCTCATGCACACTCGTGCTCACTACTGTTGTTGTATTCCGTAGGGATCAGGTTTATTATATTAAATAGAATTTGATTCCAAGCGGAATATTGGGCTAGTTTTATTTAACGCGTACAGTAATACTAACTGATATTTTGTCGTGCAGACGTGCAAGAGTTCGGTCTAAGATATAGATTTAACTGCTCTCTAGTTGCAGAAAGTACAAGAATATATATATATTTGGAAGAGTAGTGGAGGGAGTTGGAATTGGTAAGGACAGGGTTCAAAAATGATTCATAGGGTAAGGTTAAGGATGATGTAGGGCTGACTATTGACAGTATGATTCGCAGTTAAGGATGAGGTCACCGGATAGTTGAGTAGGATATCTATATTGATTTAGGTTGGCATACAACACCTTCCGCCATAAGATTGTTAACAGAGGGTTAACAATTAAATCTAACACTAACATTAAAATATTTTGATATAGCCTACAGTGTATAAGGTAATGAGTTGTTGTATCATTAAACTTAATTACATACTTCTTAGTTAGTACTTATTCATAATAATCTTAAAATATTACTAGCCGATGATTTATAATATATAAATTGGAAATTAGGTAAAGTTATAGTGATTATAAAGTTATAATGATTATACAAGAATTAATGGTTATCTACATTTTTAAAGGGGTGTAGTACTTCTTCGCGTTCTTTGCCGTGACTGGGCTAGAACCACGGGAGTCGTTTCTTCGTCTTCTGATATCTCTGGTATTGGGTTGGTGTTTACTGCTCGATTTCGCCTTGGTTGATAGGTGACTATCTCGTCGATTGGTGTTGTAGATTGACTCGAAAGTGATGATGATGATGAATCAAAAATGCAGTTCACAAAATTTTTAATTAATGGAGGATTGACCATTCCATGTCTTGGATCCGTAGTTGAACAGCATAATCGTTTTAGCCAGTGGAGGCATCCGAAAGTCTGACAACATTTCAGAAGTATAAATAAGACCAATATTGCGGAGATTACTCCCAGAGCGACTGTGTACCATTTAGTATGAGTAACGATAAATGGTTGGTTGATTTGTTTGGTAATAATTTCATCAAATTCACTTAATTTCTTATTTGCGTATTTGAGTTCTGTGAGGTCGATATTTGTCAAGTGTATTGATTGTAATGTAACTGACTCGACTGATTCTAAATGAGGTGTTAAGATGCAACAATCATCATCTAAAATGTTTATATGTGGAATATAATAAGTTGCATTTTTACTGATCTCGTGTGTGGCTTCTATCACGAATGAATTAGTGTATCCCTTGCAGTGAGGCTGAAGATGAATAATTCCGCTTTCCTGTAAGATCACGTCTTCCAAGTGGTCCTGATTTTCCCCGCACATAATGGTGAGGGTTGTCGGCTCATGAAGGACGTAAATCCATTGGTTTTTCGCAATATAATGCCAGGTTTCTATCGTTGCTCTAATAGTTTTTGTAGCGCAAGTAGAAGGAATTTTACTAATATGAGGAAATAGCAGCTCGATTTCACAAATTGGTAGATTTGTTGAGGCCGTAGTATGCAGGTGATAGCAGATGTACTCCTCGTCTCGATACTCGTTGCAATCAGACAATTCTTTGAGGAAGGTAAATTGAGCCTTAGTTTGGGATAAGAGGAGATAACGATTTTGTGGAATGATATAGGATGAGAATTTTGAATTATTATGCTGTATTGGAAGAGGGATAAGCTCGAAGATATCGAATTTTGTTCGTACGACTAAGGGAATTTGAAGTGCAAATATTATGTTGTCATTTGTGGCGATTACGTGGAGTTGAATAAATTTGTAGAAAGCGTGTATATTTTCCACATTTGGTTCCATAACTAATTCATGTTCATTTTTAAAGTTTTTCAATTCTTCATGCAACATTTTAGGAGTAATGATAAACGGTGAAACAATATTATGCTCAGCTAAATTTATAGCTTCTATATATTTTGAAAATTCTTGATTAATTTGGCTTACTAGCATATTTAAAATGGTAACCTGTTGGTTTACCGTAGATTCCATTTGCAAACGAGAAATATATGAATTAGTTTGGGTAATAAAAGAATTGATTTTTTCTATGTTTTCGTTCATTGCTTTCTCTTGACTTTGGAGCGAGTAGAGGGAGCTGTTGAAATTTTTAATAGTGTTAGTAATCACTTGAACTTGTGATTTGAGCAAAGTTTTCGTTTGTCTATCATTATTTATTAAAGTTTTAATGCTATCCTCATAAAATTGGGCATCATCAGCGTCAGGAGTGCCAAAAGCCCATTTTAATAAATATGACATGCCATTTAAAAGTCCACGTCTTTTCCTGATAACTAATTTCTCAGTCAATTGTTGGAGGATTTCGCGTTTTAAATTAATTTCTGATACTTCTGCCTCGACTAATTGAATAGTACGTTCACAATGGAAACTAGTATGATCCTTCCGACTTAGATCTTGTAATGTTAAATTACAAATGCCTTTGGTTTTAGTGAGATAGATATTAATAATCCTTAATGCATTATTTAGATGAGTCTTATTCACGTGTGAAAGAAGTGTAAGTTGTGAATTCGCAATTTGTGCTGTTCCTTTTTTGTTATAAAAGATTCCGCTAGATTTCTCGAAAGGATGGTGAGAGAAAAAATGACTGCTGGCTAGAGGCAGGAATAGGAGAAGGATTAGAATCATCTGATTCATCTGAAAAGTAAGGTTTAAGTAAGTTAGTGTGATATTTAACCAACTTTCGGCCAATTTGGATTTCGGCAGTTTGATTAGGAAATATTTTAGTAATTTTATAAGGTCCTTTAGCATTACTTGTGAGTTTTTTAGATAATCCCGGTAAAGTCTGTTTATTCTCGATTGTAACGAGGTCGTTAACTTTAAATTTGGTTGGATTAATTTTCCTATCATGATACTCTTTGCTACGATGTTTTGAGTCAATAAGGTTTTCACGTGCAAGTTGAAAGGATGTATTGAGTCTAAATTTGAGTGATCGGATATAATCGTCGTAAGTATAATGAAATTCTGGATTTTGTGTTATAGATGAAGGTAAATATGCTTTTTGTCCGAAAAGGAGTTCATAAGGCGTGTAATGACTGGATTTGTGCATTGCTGTATTATAACTAAACATTGCAAACGGAACATACGTATCCCAGTCTGTTTGTTTTTTGTTTATATAATGTTTAAGATAATCTTTTAAAGTAAGGTGTGATCTCTCGAAGGCTCCATTTGTTTGAGGGTGATAAGGCGTGGACGAAATATGTTTTGTCTTAAACAGATTACTCATTTCTTTGACAAGATCCGACATGAAATCTGTACCTTGATCCGTTAGAAATGTTTCGGGGATTCCAAAATAAACAAAGATAAAAAGTAAATTTTCAACGATTGTTCGTGCTTCATGATTTGGGACTGCAAATGCAAAAGAGTATTTCGTCAAGTCGTCTTGAGCCGTGATGATGAATCGATTACCTTGTTCAGTTAGTGGGAGAGGTCCTACTATGTCAATAGCTAATCTCTGAAATGGTTTTTCCGCAGTGGTTGTAATTTCCATGGGTTGTTTAGTAGGTTTAAAGTTCGTTTTATTTAGTTGGCAAGAATGACACGTCTTAATATAATTTCTAATGTCACTTTTCATTGTTGACCAGTGATATCTTTCTTTGACTCTAGAGTAAGTACGATTGAAACCACAGTGTCCGGAAAGTTTGCTATCATGGCATTCTTTGAGAATGACTCGTATTTCATCGCGATTCTTAGGAACAATTTTCTTTGTATTTAAGAATTTGATATCGTTAGAAGGAAAAAAGAATTTAACCATTTCGTTAAAAATTTCGGGCTTAATACCGTTTTGTTTTTTTGGAGGAACCAGAATGAAATCTTTTGATTTTACTGTATCTTGAAGATTGACAAAACTTTGAAACGAGTTACGATAATCAATTTTGTCGTGATGTAAATTTTTAGGGAATAGGATTAATAGAGTTTGATTGTTATTTTGCAATTTATACAGCCCATTAGGGCTTGATGTTAATTCGGTTGTGTCAAAGTTCTCCGTTACGAAATCTGAGTAGGGGTTTTCTTTATCTAAATCTTCAGACCATAAGAGTACTATTGTACCTTTTAATTTTGAAAGAGATGTCTCTTCTTTTGGGAATTCGATTACGTCTGTGTTTGTGTAATGAAATTTCGTAAAGTCTTGATACGTTTTATTGGATTTGTGTACGTGGAATATAGATTCAGTGTTTTCTTTCGAATCAGAATGTAGTCGCGATAGACCGTCTGCATTAGAGTTTATTCTACCGGGTTTATATTTTATAACATACTTGTATTCGTTAAGGCGTAAACGCCAACGGACGAGTTTTGAAGAAGGATTTTTACAATTGAAAAGCCATTGAAGGGGTCTGTGATCTGAGTAGATTGTAAACTCTCTGCCATAAAGATAGGGTCGAAAATGTTCAATTGTATTTATGATCGCTAATAACTCCTTCTCAGTTGTGGAATAATTTTGTTCAGAGCTATTTAACGTTCTCGAATAGTAAGCTATAGGTAGATCTTTATTATCCTTAATTTGTGATAGGACGCCGCCGATGCCTACATTAGATGCATCGCAAGTGACAACAAAAGGTTGAGAAAAATCAGGATACTGTAGCAAAGGTTCGGTTGTCAATATTGATTTTATTGTTTCGAACGCTTGTTGCTGTTCTTTGGACCAAACAAACTCGGCGTTGTTTTTTAATAGCGATGTGATTGGTTTCGCGATTGTTGAAAAATTTGAAATAAATTTTCGATAATAACCTGCCATTCCAAGAAATGTTTTTATTTGTTTTAAGGTTTTTGGAGGACTCATTTTCTGTATACACTCGATTTTTTGAGGATTTGGTTTAACTCCATCTTTAGAAATTATGTGCCCTAAATATTGACAAGATTCGCGTAAAAATTCGCACTTATCCGGCTGAAGTTTGAGATTAAACTCGCGAAATCTGTTAAATACATTACGTAATTTCGTATTGTGATCAGTGAGGCTAGATCCGAAGATAACTACATCGTCCAGATAAACGAAGCATTGTTTGAAATTAAGCCCGGTCAAAATGTTGTTCATCATTCTTTGAAAAACGGAAGGAGCATTTTTGAGACCGAAGGGCATTCGTGTAAATTCAAAATGACCTTCTGGAGTTGAAAAGGCAGTTTTTGGCGCGTCGACTGGGTGCATAGGCACTTGATGAAAGCCACTTGTTAAATCTAATGTTGTAAAATATTGAGCGTGCCCTAATTGATCTAGGATATCTTCTATGTGTGGGAGGGGATATGCATCACCGATAGTCTTCTCATTAAGTTTTCTATAATCGATGACGATTCGCCACTTTTGCTGACCAGAGGCGTCTAGTTTCTTAGGTACAACCCAAAGTGGACTTGACCATGGACTTACGGAAGGTTTAATAATTCCTTGTGTTAACATCGCCTCAATTTGTTTTGATACTTCGTTTTTATGTACCTCAGGATACCTATAGGATTTTACTTGGATAGGGATATCGTCTGTCGTTGTAATTCTATTCATAGTTGCAGAAGTCGTAGTTAATACGTCGTTGGGGAGATGAAAAATATCTTTGAATTCGTGACATAATTTAATTATTGAGTCTTTCTCTTCGGGATTTAAATGATTGACGCGTAATTTCTCATTTAATAATTCCAATCTTTTAGTTGTATCTTTTGGATCTTCAGAAAAATTAAATATACGGGCTTCCTTCGAAGGACGTAGAAGTGGTAATTTAGGTTTAGCAAAAATTTTCTTTTCTAAGGATCGATTAATTATTGTAATCAAAGCTTCATTTTTATTTATTACTTTTACGAACGCGTTGGGGACAATTAGTGACTCCTTTTGTTCCAATGCTTGATTTAAGATCAATCCTTCTTCTAAATTAAGAGGGTTTTCGACCGATATTTTAGCTACAATTTCTGATCGCGGAGCGATTGATATTAGAGACAAGTCTGATAGTTGACTCGTATTTCGTTGAAGAGGAATTGTAAATGGAATTGATTTGATTGAAATAGATGACTTTTGAAAGTCAATTTTGCAATTTTGCGCATCAAAAAAGTCTTGTCCTAAAAGACCATCAAAGGGAATACCTGTGTTTGAATCGAGAATTTGGAATTTGCTGTTAAATGAATGTTTACGGATTGATAGGATTAGTTCCGTTTCTCCAAGAGTTGCGATCGTTGCGTTGATACTGATACCATTAAGTATAATTGGGTCCGAATTAGTAATTTTAAAATTATTGAGACTTGATTTTTTAACTAACGAAATAGACGCTCCAGTATCGACTAAGAACTTTAGAATCCCATCGGGAGAATTTGATAAAGGCGATTCAAATAGAACAAATGTTAACTCGTTATTCGATTGGGCGTTATGAAAAGTAAATGAATTAAGGAGTGTCGTAGCGTTGGATTCGGCGTTACTAGTTGATGCTTGCTCAGGAGGTCTAGAGTTTTGTATAGAAGATTCGAAACTCTGATTACTCAAATGAATTCTCGAATGTTGAGTATTTTGAGGGTTTAATCTGTTCCCAGTGTTTTTATTACGTCGAACGTTTGCAGCGAATCTTTTTATGCATTCATCAATAGAATGGCCTATATTTTTGCAATAACGACATTGAATTTGATTAGTTAATCCATGTGGATTTTGATTTGACCATGAGTTGTTAGGTCGACTCGAATTTTGAAATTGATTTGAAGTTTTATGAGGATTTTGGAAATTATTTTGTCTAGTAGGTAGATTTTGTTGTATATGATGAACTGGTTTTGGATAGCGAGATGTTGAAGGGTTTGATCTAGCGTTCTTTTGATAACAATCTTCACTTGCGTGATTTGTCCTGCTACAATATGTGCACCTCGAAAAGTTATCGTAACGAATTCGGAGAGCTTTTTCTTCCGCTGAGGCGGCAGTAAATGCCTGATTAATTGTTTGAAATTCTCTATACCGAAGCATTTGCGAAATCTGCGGGTGAGTATGATAAACAAATCGGTTGAGGGTCATCTTAGTTACCATTGAGATACTGCCAGGTAAAAGACTTTCGTCTTGTTCTGACGAATGAATAGCTGCGAGGATTCGAGACGAAAGGTCTTCGATCCTTTGGAAAAATTGCGATACATTCTCATTCCTCTTTTGGACAATAGAATTTAATTCCTCGAACAACTGATCAATAGATTTTTTATCTTGATAGAGATTTAAAAGAAGTTCAGAAACTCCTTCCCAAGTCGTAAGATTGCAATGAATGTCAATTTGTTCCCGCGCTTTACCCGTAATACGACTTTTCACGTAAAGCAATAGAGCAGGTTTTTGAGCTTCCGCGGCTAATTCGAAGACTCCGTCGACTTGTTTTACAAAACTACGAATTTGATAACGATCACCATCAAATTTTTCTGGGATTAATTTGACTAAAAATGATAGTTCGTACGTTGATTCGGGCCTCTGATTTTCATTAGGCATGATTAGGAAAGATTCGTGGAAGAGTAAGGAAAGAATTGTCTACACTGACGAATATCTATCGAGTAGTACTTACTATGGAAGTTTTCCTCTGCAATCGGTGCTGGCGTTGCTAGGTCCAGTAATTTCCAACCAGGTTGCAGGATTTCCTCTGATACGCTGTTTCTTGTACTTGGCCCTGTTCGATGTCCACGTTCTCAGCAACTTGATGTTTGCCACTCGGTTCACAGGGTAGAATCGCTACTTCTACTTATATTCACTGTATGTAGAGTGCTGGACATCCCATCCTCGTCGCCAAAATGTTGTATTCCGTAGGGATCAGGTTTATTATATTAAATAGAATTTGATTCCAAGCGGAATATTGGGCTAGTTTTATTTAACGCGTACAGTAATACTAACTGATATTTTGTCGTGCAGACGTGCAAGAGTTCGGTCTAAGATATAGATTTAACTGCTCTCTAGTTGCAGAAAGTACAAGAATATATATATATTTGGAAGAGTAGTGGAGGGAGTTGGAATTGGTAAGGACAGGGTTCAAAAATGATTCATAGGGTAAGGTTAAGGATGATGTAGGGCTGACTATTGACAGTATGATTCGCAGTTAAGGATGAGGTCACCGGATAGTTGAGTAGGATATCTATATTGATTTAGGTTGGCATACAACACTGTGCATGCGCACTCGGGGTCACTACTGCTCATGCGCACTCGGACTCACTACTGCTCATGCGCACTCGGGCTCACTACTGCTCATGCGCACTCGGACTCACTACTGCTCATGCGCACTCGGACTCACTACTGCGGATGCACAATCGGGCTCACTACTGCGCATGCGCACTCCGGCTCAGACCTGCACATGCGCACACGGACTCACTACTGCGGATGCGCAATCGGGCTGACTACAGTGCATGCGCACTCGGGGTCACTACTGCTCATGCGCACTCGGGCTCACTACTGCGCATGCGCGCTCGGACACACTACTGCTAATGCGCATTCGGGGTCACTACTGCGCATGCGCACTCGGACTCACTACTGCGGATGCGCGCTCGGGCTCACTACTGCGCATGCGCACACGGGCTCACTACTGCGCATGCTCAGACCTGCACATGCGCATTCGAGCTCACTTCTGCGCATACGCACACGCGCGCACTACTGCGCTTGCGCACTCGGACTAACCACTGCTCATGCGCACTGGGACTCACTACTGCGGATGCGCGCTCGGGCTCACTACTGCGCATGCGCGCACGGGCCCACTACTGCGCATGCGCAGTCCGGCTCAGACCTGCACATGCGCATTCGAGCTCACTTCTGCGCATGCGCACACGGGCTCACTACTGTGCATGCGCACACGGGGTCACTACTGCTCATGCACACTCGGGCTCACTAATGTGCATGCGCACTCGGACTCACTACTGCTCATGCGCACTCGGACTCACTACTGCTCATGCGCACTCGGGGTCACTACTGCTCATGCGCACTCGGACTCACTACTGCTCATGCACATTCGTGGTCACTACTGCGCATGCGCGCTCGGGATCACTACTGCGCATACGCGCTCGGGGTCGCCACTGCGCATTCGCTCACGGGCTCACACTGTACATGCACACTCGGGGTCACTACTGCGCATGCGCACACGGGCTCACTACTGCGCATGCGCACTCCGGCTCAGACCTGCACATGCGCACACGGACTCACTACTGCGGATGCGCAATCGGGCTCACTACTGTGCATGCGCACTCGGGGTCACTACTGCTCATGCGCACTCGGACTCACTACTGCTCATGCACACTCGTGCTCACTACTGTGCATGCGCACTCGGGGTCACTACTGCTCATGCGCACTCGGACTCACTACTGCTCATGCGCACTCGGGCTCACTACTGCTCATGCGCACTCGGACTCACTACTGCTCATGCGCACTCGGACTCACTACTGCGGATGCACAATCGGGCTCACTACTGCGCATGCGCACTCCGGCTCAGACCTGCACATGCGCACACGGACTCACTACTGCGGATGCGCAATCGGGCTGACTACAGTGCATGCGCACTCGGGGTCACTACTGCTCATGCGCACTCGGGCTCACTACTGCGCATGCGCGCTCGGACACACTACTGCTTATGCGCATTCGGGGTCACTACTGCGCATGCGCACTCGGACTCACTACTGCGGATGCGCGCTCGGGCTCACTACTGCGCATGCGCATACGGGCTCACTACTGCGCATGCTCAGACCTGCACATGCGCATTCGAGCTCACTTCTGCGCATACGCACACGCGCGCACTACTGCGCTTGCGCACTCGGACTAACCACTGCTCATGCGCACTGGGACTCACTACTGCGGACGCGCGCTCGGGCTCACCACTGCGCATGCGCGCACGGGCCCACTACTGCGCATGCGCAGTCCGGCTCAGACCTGCACATGCGCATTCGAGCTCACTTCTGCGCATGCGCACACGGGCTCACTACTGTGCATGCGCACACGGGGTCACTACTGCTCATGCGCACTCGGACTCACTACTGCGGATGCACTATCGGGCTCACTACTGTGCATGCGCACTCCGGCTCAGACCTGCACATGCGCCCTCGGGCACACCACTGCGCATGCGCACACGGACTCACAACTGTGCATGCGCACTCCGGCTCAGACCTGCCCATGCGGACTCGGGCTCACTACTGCGCATGCGCGCTCGGGCTCACTACTGCGCATGCGCAGTCCGGCTCAGACCTGCACATGCACATTCGAGCTCACTTCTGCGCATGCGTACACGGGCTCACTACTCTGCATGCGCACTCGGGGTCACTACTGCTCATGCGCACTCGAGCTCACTACTGTGCGTGCGCACTCGGGGTCACTAATGCTCACGCGCACTCGGACTCACTACTGCGGATGCGCAATCGGGCTCACTACTGCGGATGCGCGCACGGGCCCCCTTTTGCGCATGCGAACTCCGGCTCAGACCTGCCCATGCGCCCTCGGGCACACCACTGCGCATGCGCACACGGGCTCACTACTGCGCATGCGCAGTCCAGCTCAGACCTGCACATGCGCATTCGAGCTCACTTCTGCGCATGCGCACATGCGCGCACTACTGCGCTTGCGCACTCGGACTAACCACTGCTCATGCGCATTGGGACTCTCTACTGCTCATGCGCACTCGGACTCACTACTGCGGATGCACAATCGGGCCCACTACTGCGCATGCACACCCCGGCCCAGACCTGCCCATGCGCCCTCGGGCACACCACTCCGCATGCGCACTCGGGCTCAGACCTGCCCATGCGCACTCGGGCTCACTACTGCGCATGCGCACTCGGGGTCACTACTGGGCACACGCACTCGGACTCACTACTGCGGATGCGCGCATGGGCTCACTACTGCGCATGCGCACATGGGCTCACTACTGCGCATGCGCGCACGGGCCCACTACTGCGCATGCGCACTCCGGCACAGACCTGCACATGCGCACACGGACTCACTACTGCGGATGCGCAGTCGGTCTCACTACTGTGCATGCGCACTCGGGATCACTACTGCTCATGCGCACTCGGACTCACTACTGCTCATGCACACTCGGGGTCACTACTGTGCTTGCGCGCTCGGGGTCACTACTGCTCATGCGCACTCGGGGTCACTACTGCTCATGCTCACTCGGACTCACTACTGCGGATGCGCAGTCGGTCTCACTACTGTGCATGCGCACTCGGGATCACTACTGCTCATGCGCACTCGGACTCACTACTGCTCATGCACACTCGGGGTCACTACTGTGCTTGCGCGCTCGGGGTCACTACTGCTCATGCGCACTCGGACTCACTACTGCGGATGCACTATCGGGCTCACTACTGCGCATGCGCACTCCGGCTCAGACCTGCACATGCGCACACGGACTCACTACTGCGGATGCGCAATCGGGCTCACTACTGTGCATGCGCACTCGGGGTCACTACTGCTCATGCGCACTCGGGGTCACTACTGCTCATGCGCACTCGGACTCACTACTGCTCATGCACACTCGGGGTCACTACTGTGCATGCGCGCTCGGGGTCACTACTGCTCATGCGCACTCGGACTCACTACTGCGGATGCACTATCGGGCTCACTACTGCGCATGCGCACTCCGGCTCAGACCTGCACATGCGCACACGGACTCACTACTGCGGATGCGCGCTCGGGCTCACTACTGCGCATGCGCGCTCGGGCTCACTACTGCGCGTGCGCACACGGGCTCACTACTGCGCATTCGCTCACGGGCTCACACTGTGCATGCACACTCGAGGTCGCTACTGCGGTTGCGCAATCGGGCTCACTACTGCGCATGCGCTCACGGGCCCACTACTGCGCATGCACACCCCGGCGCAGACCTGCCCATGCGCCCTCGGGCACAACACTGCCCATGCGCCCTCGGGCACACCACTGCGCATGCGCACTCGGGGTCACTACTGCTCATGCGCACTCGGGGTCACTACTGCTCATGCGCACTCGGACTCACTACTGCTCATGCGCACTAGGACTCACTACTGCGGATGCACAATCGGGCTCACTACTGCACGTGCGCACTCCGCCTCAGACCTGCACATGCGCGCACGGACTCACTACTGCGGAAGCGCAATCGAGCCCACTACTGTGCATGCGCACTCGGGGTCACTACTGCTCATGCGCAGTCGGGGTCACTACTGCGCATGCGCAGTCGGGCTCACTACTGCGGATGCGCACACGGGCTCACTACTTGCGCATGCGCGCACGGGCTCACTACTGCGCATGCGCAGTCCGGCTCAGATCTGATCCTGCGTATTCGAGCTCACATCTGCGCATGCGCGCACGGGCCCACTACTGCGCATGCGCACTCCGGCTCAGACCTGCACATGCGCACACGGACTCACTACTGCGGATGCGCAATCGGGCTCACTACTGCGCATGCCCACCCGGGCTCACTACTGCGCATGCGCGCACGGGCCCACTACTGCGCATGCGCACTCCGGCTCAGACCTGCACATGCTCACACGGACTCACTACTGCGGATGCGCAATCGGGCTCACTACTGTGCATGCGAACTCGGGGTCACTACTGCTCATGCGCACTCGGGGTCACTACTGCTCATGCTCACTCGGACTCACTACTGCTCATGCGCAGTCGGGGTCACTACTGCTCATGCGAACTCGGACTCACTACTGCTCATGCGCATTCGGGGTCACTACTGCGCATGCGCACTCCGCCTCAGTCCTGCACATGCGCACACGGACTCACTACTGCGGAATCGCAATCGGGCCCACTACTGTGCATGCGCACTCGGGGTCACTACTGCTCATGCGCACTCGGGGTCACTACTGCGCATGCGCAGTCGGGCTCACTACTGCGGATGCGCAATCGGGCTCACTACAGCGCATGCGCGCTCGGGCTCACTACTGCGCATACGCGCTCGGGGTCGCTACTGCGCATTCGCTCACGGGCTCACACTGTGCATGCACACTCCGGGTCACTACTGCGCATGCGCACTCGGGGTCACTACTGCGCATGCGCAGCCGGGCTCACTACTGCGGATGCGCACACGGGCTCACTACTGTGCATGCGCGCACGGGCTCACTACTGCGCATGCGCAGTCCGGCTCAGATCTGATCCTGCGTATTCGAGCTCACTTCTGCGCATGTGCACACGGGCGCACAGCTGCGCATGCGCACTCGGACTCACTACTGCTCAAGCGCACTCGGGCTCAGACCTGCCCATGCGCACTCGGGCTCACTACTGCGCATGAGCGCTCGGGATCACTACTGCGCATACGTGCTCGGGCTCACTACTGCGCATGCGCACTCGGACTAACCACTGCTCATGCTCACTGGGACTCACTACTGCGGATGCGCGCTCGGGCTCACTACTGCGGATGCGTGCTCGGGCTCACTACTGCGCATGCGCACTCGGACTAACCACTGCTCATGCGCACTGGGACTCACTACTGCGGATGCGCGCTCGGGCTCACTACTGCGGATGCGCAATCGGGTTCACTACTGCCCATGCGCACACGGCCTCACTACTGCGCACGCGCGCACGCGCCCACTGCTGCGCATGCGCACTCCGGTTCAGACCTGCCCATGCGCCCTCGGGTACACCACTGCGCATGCACACACGGACTCACCACTGCGCATGCGCACTCCGGCTCAGACCTGCACATGCGCACACGGACTCACTACTGCGGAAGCGCAATCGGGCCCACTACTGTGCATGCGCACTCGGGGTCACTACTGCTCATGCGCACTCGGGGTCACTACTGCGCATGCGCAGTCGGGCTCACTACTGCGGATGCGCAATCGGGCTCACTACAGCGCATGCGCACACGGGCTCACTACTGTGCATGCGCACACGGGGTCACTACTGCTCATGCGCACTCGGACTCACTACTGCGGATGCACTATCGGGCTCACTACTGTGCATGCGCACTCCGGCTCAGACCTGCACATGCGCACACGGACTCACTACTGCTCATGCGCACTCGAGCTCACTACTGTGCGTGCGCACTCGGGGTCACTAATGCTCACGCGCACTCGGACTCACTACTGCGGATGCGCAATCGGGCTCACTACTGCGGATGCGCGCTCGGGCTCACTACTGCGCATGCGCACACGGGCTCACTACTGCGCATGCGCGCACGGGCCCACTACTGCGCATGCGCACTCCGGCTCAGACCTGCCCATGCGCCCTCGGGCACACCACTGCGCATGCGCACACGGACTCACAACTGTGCATGCGCACTCCGGCTCAGACCTGCCCATGCGGACTCGGGCTCACTACTGCGCATGCGCGCTCGGGCTCACTACTGCGCATGCGCAGTCCGGCTCAGACCTGCACATGCACATTCGAGCTCACTTCTGCGCATGCGTACACGGGCTCACTACTCTGCATGCGCACTCGGGGTCACTACTGCTCATGCGCACTCGAGCTCACTACTGTGCGTGCGCACTCGGGGTCACTAATGCTCACGCGCACTCGGACTCACTACTGCGGATGCGCAATCGGGCTCACTACTGCGGATGCGCGCACGGGCCCCCTTTTGCGCATGCGAACTCCGGCTCAGACCTGCCCATGCGCCCTCGGGCACACCACTGCGCATGCGCACACGGGCTCACTACTGCGCATGCGCAGTCCAGCTCAGACCTGCACATGCGCATTCGAGCTCACTTCTGCGCATGCGCACATGCGCGCACTACTGCGCTTGCGCACTCGGACTAACCACTGCTCATGCGCATTGGGACTCTCTACTGCTCATGCGCACTCGGACTCACTACTGCGGATGCACAATCGGGCCCACTACTGCGCATGCACACCCCGGCCCAGACCTGCCCATGCGCCCTCGGGCACACCACTCCGCATGCGCACTCGGGCTCAGACCTGCCCATGCGCACTCGGGCTCACTACTGCGCATGCGCACTCGGGGTCACTACTGGGCACACGCACTCGGACTCACTACTGCGGATGCGCGCATGGGCTCACTACTGCGCATGCGCACATGGGCTCACTACTGCGCATGCGCGCACGGGCCCACTACTGCGCATGCGCACTCCGGCACAGACCTGCACATGCGCACACGGACTCACTACTGCGGATGCGCAGTCGGTCTCACTACTGTGCATGCGCACTCGGGATCACTACTGCTCATGCGCACTCGGACTCACTACTGCTCATGCACACTCGGGGTCACTACTGTGCTTGCGCGCTCGGGGTCACTACTGCTCATGCGCACTCGGGGTCACTACTGCTCATGCTCACTCGGACTCACTACTGCGGATGCGCAGTCGGTCTCACTACTGTGCATGCGCACTCGGGATCACTACTGCTCATGCGCACTCGGACTCACTACTGCTCATGCACACTCGGGGTCACTACTGTGCTTGCGCGCTCGGGGTCACTACTGCTCATGCGCACTCGGACTCACTACTGCGGATGCACTATCGGGCTCACTACTGCGCATGCGCACTCCGGCTCAGACCTGCACATGCGCACACGGACTCACTACTGCGGATGCGCAATCGGGCTCACTACTGTGCATGCGCACTCGGGGTCACTACTGCTCATGCGCACTCGGGGTCACTACTGCTCATGCGCACTCGGACTCACTACTGCTCATGCACACTCGGGGTCACTACTGTGCATGCGCGCTCGGGGTCACTACTGCTCATGCGCACTCGGACTCACTACTGCGGATGCACTATCGGGCTCACTACTGCGCATGCGCACTCCGGCTCAGACCTGCACATGCGCACACGGACTCACTACTGCGGATGCGCGCTCGGGCTCACTACTGCGCATGCGCGCTCGGGCTCACTACTGCGCGTGCGCACACGGGCTCACTACTGCGCATTCGCTCACGGGCTCACACTGTGCATGCACACTCGGGGTCGCTACTGCGGTTGCGCAATCGGGCTCACTACTGCGCATGCGCTCACGGGCCCACTACTGCGCATGCACACCCCGGCGCAGACCTGCCCATGCGCCCTCGGGCACAACACTGCCCATGCGCCCTCGGGCACACCACTGCGCATGCGCACTCGGGGTCACTACTGCTCATGCGCACTCGGGGTCACTACTGCTCATGCGCACTCGGACTCACTACTGCTCATGCGCACTAGGACTCACTACTGCGGATGCACAATCGGGCTCACTACTGCACGTGCGCACTCCGCCTCAGACCTGCACATGCGCGCACGGACTCACTACTGCGGAAGCGCAATCGAGCCCACTACTGTGCATGCGCACTCGGGCTCAGACCTGCCCATGCGCATTCGGGGTCACTACTGCGCATGCGCACTCCGCCTCAGACCTGCACATGCGCACACGGACTCACTACTGCGGAATCGCAATCGGGCCCACTACTGTGCATGCGCACTCGGGGTCACTACTGCTCATGCGCACTCGGGGTCACTACTGCGCATGCGCAGCCGGGCTCACTACTGCGGATGCGCACACGGGCTCACTACTGTGCATGCGCGCACGGGCTCACTACTGCGCATGCGCAGTCCGGCTCAGATCTGATCCTGCGTATTCGAGCTCACTTCTGCGCATGTGCACACGGGCGCACAGCTGCGCATGCGCACTCGGACTCACTACTGCTCAAGCGCACTCGGGCTCAGACCTGCCCATGCGCACTCGGGCTCACTACTGCGCATGAGCGCTCGGGATCACTACTGCGCATACGTGCTCGGGCTCACTACTGCGCATGCGCACTCGGACTAACCACTGCTCATGCTCACTGGGACTCACTACTGCGGATGCGCGCTCGGGCTCACTACTGCGGATGCGTGCTCGGGCTCACTACTGCGCATGCGCACTCGGACTAACCACTGCTCATGCTCACTGGGACTCACTACTGCGGATGCGCGCTCGGGCTCACTACTGCGGATGCGCAATCGGGTTCACTACTGCCCATGCGCACACGGCCTCACTACTGCGCACGCGCGCACGCGCCCACTGCTGCGCATGCGCACTCCGGTTCAGACCTGCCCATGCGCCCTCGGGTACACCACTGCGCATGCACACACGGACTCACCACTGCGCATGCGCACTCCGGCTCAGACCTGCACATGCGCACACGGACTCACTACTGCGGAAGCGCAATCGGGCCCACTACTGTGCATGCGCACTCGGGGTCACTACTGCTCATGCGCACTCGGGGTCACTACTGCGCATGCGCAGTCGGGCTCACTACTGCGGATGCGCAATCGGGCTCACTACAGCGCATGCGCGCTCGGGCTCACTACTGCGCATACGCGCTCGGGGTCGCTACTGCGCATTCGCTCACGGGCTCACACTGTGCATGCACACTCGGGGTCACTACTGCGCATGCGCACTCGGGGTCACTACTGCGCATGCGCAGTCAGGCTCACTACTGCGGATGCGCACACGGGCTCACTACTGTGCATGCGCGCACGGGCTCACTACTGCGCATGCGCAGTCCGGCTCAGATCTGATCCTGCGTATTCGAGCTCACTTCTGCGCATGTGCACACGGGCGCACAGCTGCGCATGCGCACTCGGACTCACTACTGCTCAAGCGCACTCGGGCTCAGACCTGCCCATGCGCACTCGGGCTCACTACTGCGCATGAGCGCTCGGGATCACTACTGCGCATACGCGCTCGGGGTCGCTAGTGCGCATGCGCACTCGGGGTCACTACTGCGCATGCGCACTCCGGCTCACTAGTGCGCATGCGCAGTCGGGTTCACTACTGCCCATGCGCACACGGCCTCACTACTGCGCACGCGCGCACGCGCCCACTACTGCGCATGCGCACTCCGGCTCAGACCTGCCCATGCGCCCTCGGGTACACCACTGCGCATGCACACACGGACTCACCACTGCGCATGCGCACTCCGGCTCAGACCTGCACATGCGCACACGGACTCACTACTGCGGAAGCGTAATCGGGCCCACTACTGTGCATGCGCACTCGGGGTCACTACTGCTCATGCGCACTCGGGGTCACTACTGCGCATGCGCAGTCGGGCTCACTACTGCGGATGCGCAATCGGGCTCACTACAGCGCATGCGCGCTCGTGCTCACTACTGCGCATACGCGCTCGGGGTCGCTACTGCGCATTCGCTCACGGGCTCACACTGTGCATGCACACTCGGGGTCACTACTGCGCATGCGCACTCGGGGTCACTACTGCGCATGCGCAGTCGGGCTCACTACTGCGGATGCGCACACGGGCTCACTACTGTGCATGCGCGCACGGGCTCACTACTGCGCATGCGCAGTCCGGCTCAGATCTGATCCTGCGTATTCGAGCTCACTTCTGCGCATGTGCACACGGGCGCACAGCTGCGCATGCGCACTCGGACTCACTACTGCTCAAGCGCACTCGGGCTCAGACCTGCCCATGCGCACTCGGGCTCACTACTGCGCATGAGCGCTCGGGATCACTACTGCGCATACGCGCTCGGGGTCGCTAGTGCGCATGCGCACTCGGGGTCACTACTGCGCATGCGCACTCCGGCTCACTAGTGCGCATGCGCACACGGGCGCACTACAGCGCATGCGCGCTCGGACTCACTACTACTCATGCGCACTAGGGCTCACTACTGCGGATGCGCGCTCGGGCTCACTACTGCGGATGCGCAATCGGGTTTACTAGTGCGCATGCGCACACGGGCTCACTACTGCGCATGCGCGCTCGGACTCACTACTACTCATGCGCACTCGGGCTCACTACTGCGCATACGCACTCAGGGTCACTACTGCTCATGTGCACTCAGACTCACTACTGCTCAAGCGCAGTCCGACTCAGACCTGCACATGCGTATTCGAGCTCACTTCTGCGCATGCGCACACGCGCGCACTACTGCGCTTGCGCACTCGGACTAACCACTGCTCATGCGCACTGGGACTCACTACTGCGGATGCGCGCTCGGGCTCACTACTGCGGATGCGCAATCGGTTTCACTACTGCGCATGCGCACACGGGCTCACTACTGCGCATGCGCGCACGAGCCCACTACTGCGCATGCGCAATCCGGCTCAGACATGCCTATGCGCCCTCGGGCACACCACTGCGCATGCGCACACGGACTCACCACTGCGCATGCGCACTCCGGCTCAGACATGCACATGCGCACACGGACTCACTACTGCGGATGCGCAATCGGGCTCACTACTGTGCATGCGTACTCGGGGTCACTACTGCTCATGCGCACTGGGACTCACTACTGCTCATGCGCACTCGGACTCACTACTGCGGATGCACAATCGGGCTCACTACTGCACGTGCGCACTCCGCCTCAGACCTGCACATACGCACACGGACTCACTACTGCTCATGCGCACTCGGGGTCACTACTGCGCATGCGCAGTCGGGCTCACTACTGCGGATGCGCACACGGGCTCACTACTGTGCATGCGCGCACGGGCTCACTACTGCGCATGCGCAGTCCGGCTCAGATCTGATCCTGCGTATTCGAGCTCAATTCTGCGCATGTGCACACGGGCGCACAGCTGCGCATGCGCACTCGGACTCACTACTGCTCAAGCGCACTCGGGCTCAGACCTGCCCATGCGCACTCGGGCTCACTACTGCGCATGCGCACTCCGGCTCAGACATGCACATGCGCACACGCACTCACTACTGCGGATGCGCAATCGGGCTCACTACTGTGCATGCGTACTCGGGGTCACTACTGCTCATGCGCACTGGGACTCACTACTGCTCATGCGCACTCGGACTCACTACTGCGGATGCACAATCGGGCTCACTACTGCACGTGCGCACTCCGCCTCAGACCTGCACATACATACACGGACTCACTACTGCTCATGCGCACTCGGGGTCACTACTGCACATGCGCACTCGAACTCACTACTGCTCATGCGCATTCGGGGTCACTACTGCGCATGCGCACTCGGACTGACTACTGCGGATGCCCGCTCGGGCTCACTACTGCGCATGCGCACACGGTGTCACTACGGCGCATGCGCGCACGGGCCCAACACTGCGCATGCGCACTCCGGCTCAGACCTGCACATGCGCACACGGACTCACTACTGCGGATGCGCAATCGGGCTCACTACTGCGGATGCGCGCTCGGGCCCACTACTGCGCATGCGCACCCGGGCTCACTAGTGCCCATGCGCGCACGGACCCACTATTGCGCATGCGCACTCCGGCTCAGACCTGCACATGCGCACACGGACTCACTACTGCGGATGCGCAATCGGGCTCACTACAGTGCATGCGCACTCGGGGTCACTACTGCTCATGCGCACTCGGGGTCACTACTGCTGATGCGCACTCGGACTCACTACTGCTCATGCGCACTCGGGGTCACTACTGCTCATGCGCACTGGGACTCACTACTGCTCATGCGCACTCGGACTCACTACTGCGGATGCACAATCGGGCTCACTACTGCACGTGCGCACTCCGCCTCAGACCTGCACATGCGCACACGGACTCACTACTGCTCATGCGCACGCGGGGTCACTACTGCTCATGCGCACTCGGACTCACTACTGCTCATGCGCATTCGGGGTCACTACTGCGCATGCGCACTCGGACTCACTACTGCGGATGCGCGCTCGGGCTCACTACTGCGCATGCGCACTGGGAGTCACTACTGCGTATGCGCAGTCCGGCTCACTACTGCTCATGCGCAATCGGACTCACTACTGCGGATGCGCGGTCGGGCCCACTACTGCGCATGCGCACCCGGGCTCACTACTGCGCATGCGCGCACGGACCCACTACTGCGCATGCGCACTCCGGCTCAGACCTGCACATGCGCACACGGACTCACTACTGCTCATGCGCACGCGGGGTCACTACTGCTCATGCGCACTCGGACTCACTACTGCTCATGCGCAGTCGGGGTCACTACTGCTCATGCGCACTCGGAATCACTACTGCTCATGCGCACTCGGGGTCACTACTGCTCATGCGCACTCGGACTCACTACTGCTCATGCGCACTCGGGCTCACTACTACGCATACGCGCTCGGTGTCGCTGCAGCGCATTCGCTCACGGGCTCACACTGTGCATGCACACTTGGGGTCACTACTGCGCATGCGCACTCTGGCTCACTACTGCGCATGCGCACTCCGGTCAGGCCTGTGCATGCGCACTCAGGC
This sequence comes from Megachile leachella, assembly GCA_963576845.1. Taxonomy (NCBI): domain Eukaryota; kingdom Metazoa; phylum Arthropoda; class Insecta; order Hymenoptera; family Megachilidae; genus Megachile; species Megachile leachella. The sequence continues at coordinate 3,627,999 of OY756247.1, forward strand.
TCACTACTGCGCATGCGCACTCGGTCTCACTACTGCGGATGAACAATCGGGCTCACTACTGCGCATGCGCACTCCGGCTCAGACCTGCACATGCGCACAAGGACCCACTACTGCGGATGCGCAATCGGGCTCACTACTGTACATGCGCACTCGGGGTCACTACTGCTCATGCGCACTCGGACCCACTACTGCTCATGCGCACTCGGGGTCACTACTGCGCATGCGCATTCGGACCCACTACTGCTCATGCGCACTCGGGGTCACTACTGCGCATGCGCACTCGGACTCACTACTGCGAATGCGCACCCGGGCTCCCTACTGCGCATGCGCACCCGGGCTCCCTACTGCGCATGCGCGCACGGGCCCACTACTGCGCATGCGCACTCCGGCTCAGACCTGCACATGCGCACACGGACTCACTACTGCTCATGCGCACTCGGGGTCACTACTGCTCATGCGCACTCGGACTCACTACTGCTCATGCGCATTCGGGGTCACTACTGCGCATGCGCACTCGGACTCACTACTGCGAATGCGCACCCGGGCTCCCTACTGCGCATGCGCACCCGGGCTCCCTACTGCGCATGCGCACACGCACGCACTACTGCGCTTGCGCACTCCGACTAACCACTGCTCAAGCGCACTGGGACTCACTACTGCGGATGCGCGCTCGGGCTCACTACTGCGGATGCGCAATCGGGTTCACTACTGTGCATGAGCACACGGGCTCACTACTGCGCATGCGCGCACGGGCCCACTACTTCGCATGCGCACTCCGGCTCAGACCTGCCCATGCGCCCTCGGGCTCACTACTGCGCATGCGTGCTCGGGCTCACTACTGCGCATGCGCACTCGGACTAACCACTGCTCGTGCGCACTGGGACTCACTACTGCGGATGCGCGCTCGGGCTCACTACTGCGGATGCGCAATCGGGTTCACTACTGCCCATGCGCACACGGCCTCACTACTGCGCACGCGCGCACGCGCCCACTACTGCGCATGCGCACTCCGGCTCAGACCTGCCCATGCGCCCTCGGGTACACCACTGCGCATGCGCACACGGACTCACCACTGCGCATGCGCACTCCGGCTCAGACCTGCACATGCGCACACGGACTCACTACTGCGGAAGCGCAATCGGGCCCACTACTGTGCATGCGCACTCGGGGTCACTACTGCTCATGCGCACTCGGGGTCACTACTGCGCATGCGCAGTCGGGCTCACTACTGCGGATGCGCAATCGGGATCACTACAGCGCATGCGCGCTCGGGCTCACTACTGCGCATACGCGCTCGGGGTCGCTACTGCGCATTCGCTCACGGGCTCACACTGTGCATGCACACTCGGGGTCGCTACTGCGCATGCGCACTCGGGGTCACTACTGCGCATGCGCAGTCGGGCTCACTACTGCGGATGCGCACACGGGCTCACTACTGTGCATGCGCGCACGGTCTCACTACTGCGCATGCGCAGTCCGGCTCAGATCTGATCCTGCGTATTCGAGCTCACTTCTGCGCATGTGCACACGGGCGCACAGCTGCGCATGCGCACTCGGACTCACTACTGCTCAAGCGCACTCGGGCTCAGACCTGCCCATGCGCACTCGGGCTCACTACTGCGCATGAGCGCTCGGGATCACTACTGCGCATACGCGCTCGGGGTCGCTAGTGCGCATGCGCACTCGGGGTCACTACTGCGCATGCGCACTCCGGCCCACTAGTGCGCATGCGCACACGGGCGCACTACAGCGCATGCGCGCTCGGACTCACTACTACTCATGCGCACTAGGGCTCACTACTGCGGATGCGCGCTCGGGCTCACTACTGCGCATACGCACTCAGGGTCACTACTGCTCATGCGCACTGGGACTCACTACTGCGGATGCGCTCGGGCTCACTACTGCGGATGCGCAATCGGGTTCACTACTGCGCATGCGCACACGGGCTCACTACTGCGCATGCGCGCACGAGCCCACTACTGCGCATGCGCACTCCGGCTCGGACCTGCCCATGCGCCCTCGGGCACACCACTGCGCATGCGTACACGGACTCACCACTGCGCATGCGCACTCCGGCTCAGACCTGCCCATGCGCACTCGGGCTCACTACTGCGCATGCGCACTCCGGCTCAGACATGCACATGCGCACACGCACTCACTACTGCGGATGCGCAATCGGGCTCACTACTGTGCATGCGTACTCGGGGTCACTACTGCTCATGCGCACTGGGACTCACTACTGCTCATGCGCACTCGGACTCACTACTGCGGATGCACAATCGGGCTCACTACTGCACGTGCGCACTCCGCCTCAGACCTGCACATACATACACGGACTCACTACTGCTCATGCGCACTCGGGGTCACTACTGCACATGCGCACTCGAACTCACTACTGCTCATGCGCATTCGGGGTCACTACTGCGCATGCGCACTCGGACTGACTACTGCGGATGCCCGCTCGGGCTCACTACTGCGCATGCGCACACGGTGTCACTACGGCGCATGCGCGCACGGGCCCAACACTGCGCATGCGCACTCCGGCTCAGACCTGCACATGCGCACACGGACTCACTACTGCGGATGCGCAATCGGGCTCACTACAGTGCATGCGCACTCGGGGTCACTACTGCTCATGCGCACTCGGGGTCACTACTGCTGATGCGCACTCGGACTCACTACTGCTCATGCGCACTCGGGGTCACTACTGCTCATGCGCACTGGGACTCACTACTGCTCATGCGCACTCGGACTCACTACTGCGGATGCACAATCGGGCTCACTACTGCACGTGCGCACTCCGCCTCAGACCTGCACATGCGCACACGGACTCACTACTGCTCATGCGCACGCGGGGTCACTACTGCTCATGCGCACTCGGACTCACTACTGCTCATGCGCATTCGGGGTCACTACTGCGCATGCGCACTCGGACTCACTACTGCGGATGCGCGCTCGGGCTCACTACTGCGCATGCGCACTGGGAGTCACTACTGCGTATGCGCAGTCCGGCTCACTACTGCTCATGCGCAATCGGACTCACTACTGCGCATGCGCGCTCGGGCTCACTACTGCGCATGCGCACTGGGAGTCACTACTGCGTATGCGCAGTCCGGCTCACTACTGCTCATGCGCAATCGGACTCACTACTGCGGATGCGCAATCGGGCTCACTACTGCGGATGCGCGGTCGGGCCCACTACTGCGCATGCGCACCCGGGCTCACTACTGCGCATGCGCGCACGGACCCACTACTGCGCATGCGCACTCCGGCTCAGACCTGCACATGCGCACGCGGACTCACTACTGCTCATGCGCACGCGGGGTCACTACTGCTCATGCGCACTCGGACTCACTACTGCTCATGCGCAGTCGGGGTCACTACTGCTCATGCGCACGCGGAATCACTACTGCTCATGCGCACTCGGGGTCACTACTGCTCATGCGCACTCGGACTCACTACTGCTCATGCGCACTCGGGCTCACTACTGCGCATACGCGCTCGGTGTCGCTGCAGCGCATTCGCTCACGGGCTCACACTGTGCATGCACACTTGGGGTCACTACTGCGCATGCGCACTCTGGCTCACTACTGCGCATGCGCACTCCGGTCAGGCCTGTGCATGCGCACTCAGGCTCACTACTGCGCATGCGCACTCGGTCTCACTACTGCGGATGAACAATCGGGCTCACTACTGCGCATGCGCACTCCGGCTCAGACCTGCACATGCGCACAAGGACCCACTACTGCGGATGCGCAATCGGGCTCACTACTGTACATGCGCACTCGGGGTCACTACTGCTCATGCGCACTCGGACCCACTACTGCTCATGCGCACTCGGGGTCACTACTGCGCATGCGCATTCGGACCCACTACTGCTCATGCGCACTCGGGGTCACTACTGCGCATGCGCACTCGGACTCACTACTGCGAATGCGCACCCGGGCTCCCTACTGCGCATGCGCACCCGGGCTCCCTACTGCGCATGCGCGCACGGGCCCACTACTGCGCATGCGCACTCCGGCTCAGACCTGCACATGCGCACACGGACTCACTACTGCTCATGCGCACTCGGGGTCACTACTGCTCATGCGCACTCGGACTCACTACTGCTCATGCGCATTCGGGGTCACTACTGCGCATGCGCACTCGGACTCACTACTGCGGATGTGCAGTCGGGCTCACTACTGCGGATGCGCACACGGGCTCACTACTGCTCAAGCGCACTCGGGCTCAGACCTGCCCATGCGCACTCGGGCTCGCTACTGCGCATGAGCGCTCGGGATCACTACTGCGCATGCGCACACGGGCGCACTACAGCGCATGAGCGCTCGGACTCACTACTACTCATGCGCACTCGGGCTCACTACTGCGGTTGCGCGCTCGGGCTCACTACTGCGGATGCGCAATCGGGTTTACTAGTGCGCATGCGCACACGGGCTCACTACTGCGCATGCGCAGTCCGGCTCAGACCTGCACATGCGCATTCCAGCTCACTTCTGCGCATGCGCACACGCACGCACTACTGCGCTTGCGCACTCCGACTAACCACTGCTCAAGCGCACTGGGACTCACTACTGCGGATGCGCGCTCGGGCTCATTACTGCGGATGCGCAATCGGGTTCACTACTGTGCATGAGCACACGGGCTCACTACTGCGCATGCGCGCACGGGCCCACTACTTCGCATGCGCACTCCGGCTCAGACCTGCCCATGCGCCCTCGGGCTCACTACTGCGCATGCGCCCTCGGGCTCACTACTGCGCATGCGCACACGGACTCACCACTGCGCATGCGCACTCCGGCTCAGACCTGCACATGCGCACACGGACTCACTACTGCGGAAGCGCAATCGGGCCCACTACTGTGCATGCGCACTCGGGGTCACTACTGCTCATGCGCACTCGGGGTCACTACTGCGCATGCGCAGTCGGGCTCACTACTGCGGATGCGCAATCGGGATCACTACAGCGCATGCGCGCTCGGGCTCACTACTGCGCATACGCGCTCGGGGTCGCTACTGCGCATTCGCTCACGGGCTCACACTGTGCATGCACACTCGGGGTCGCTACTGCGCATGCGCACTCGGGGTCACTACTGCGCATGCGCAGTCGGGCTCACTACTGCGGATGCGCACACGGGCTCACTACTGTGCATGCGCGCACGGGCTCACTACTGCGCATGCGCAGTCCGGCTCAGATCTGATCCTGCGTATTCGAGCTCACTTCTGCGCATGTGCACACGGGCGCACAGCTGCGCATGCGCACTCGGACTCACTACTGCTCAAGCGCACTCGGGCTCAGACCTGCCCATGCGCACTCGGGCTCACTACTGCGCATGAGCGCTCGGGATCACTACTGCGCATACGCGCTCGGGGTCGCTAGTGCGCATGCGCACTCGGGGTCACTACTGCGCATGCGCACTCCGGCCCACTAGTGCGCATGCGCACACGGGCGCACTACAGCGCATGCGCGCTCGGACTCACTACTACTCATGCGCACTAGGGCTCACTACTGCGGATGCGCGCTCGGGCTCACTACTGCGCATACGCACTCAGGGTCACTACTGCTCATGCGCACTGGGACTCACTACTGCGGATGCGCGCTCGGGCTCACTACTGCGGATGCGCAATCGGGTTCACTACTGCGCATGCGCACACGGGCTCACTACTGCGCATGCGCGCACGAGCCCACTACTGCGCATGCGCACTCCGGCTCGGACCTGCCCATGCGCCCTCGGGCACACCACTGCGCATGCGTACACGGACTCACCACTGCGCATGCGCACTCCGGCTCAGACCTGCCCATGCGCACTCGGGCTCACTACTGCGCATGCGCACTCCGGCTCAGACATGCACATGCGCACACGCACTCACTACTGCGGATGCGCAATCGGGCTCACTACTGTGCATGCGTACTCGGGGTCACTACTGCTCATGCGCACTGGGACTCACTACTGCTCATGCGCACTCGGACTCACTACTGCGGATGCACAATCGGGCTCACTACTGCACGTGCGCACTCCGCCTCAGACCTGCACATACATACACGGACTCACTACTGCTCATGCGCACTCGGGGTCACTACTGCACATGCGCACTCGAACTCACTACTGCTCATGCGCATTCGGGGTCACTACTGCGCATGCGCACTCGGACTGACTACTGCGGATGCCCGCTCGGGCTCACTACTGCGCATGCGCACACGGTGTCACTACGGCGCATGCGCGCACGGGCCCAACACTGCGCATGCGCACTCCGGCTCAGACCTGCACATGCGCACACGGACTCACTACTGCGGATGCGCAATCGGGCTCACTACTGCGGATGCGCGCTCGGGCCCACTACTGCGCATGCGCACCCGGGCTCACTAGTGCCCATGCGCGCACGGACCCACTATTGCGCATGCGCACTCCGGCTCAGACCTGCACATGCGCACACGGACTCACTACTGCGGATGCGCAATCGGGCTCACTACAGTGCATGCGCACTCGGGGTCACTACTGCTCATGCGCACTCGGGGTCACTACTGCTGATGCGCACTCGGACTCACTACTGCTCATGCGCACTCGGGGTCACTACTGCTCATGCGCACTGGTACTCACTACTGCTCATGCGCACTCGGACTCACTACTGCGGATGCACAATCGGGCTCACTACTGCACGTGCGCACTCCGCCTCAGACCTGCACATGCGCACACGGACTCACTACTGCTCATGCGCACGCGGGGTCACTACTGCTCATGCGCACTCGGACTCACTACTGCTCATGCGCATTCGGGGTCACTACTGCGCATGCGCACTCGGACTCACTACTGCGGATGCGCGCTCGGGCTCACTACTGCGCATGCGCACTGGGAGTCACTACTGCGTATGCGCAGTCCGGCTCACTACTGCTCATGCGCAATCGGACTCACTACTGCGCATGCGCGCTCGGGCTCACTACTGCGCATGCGCACTGGGAGTCACTACTGCGTATGCGCAGTCCGGCTCACTACTGCTCATGCGCAATCGGACTCACTACTGCGGATGCGCAATCGGGCTCACTACTGCGGATGCGCGGTCGGGCCCACTACTGCGCATGCGCACCCGGGCTCACTACTGCGCATGCGCGCACGGACCCACTACTGCGCATGCGCACTCCGGCTCAGACCTGCACATGCGCACACGGACTCACTACTGCTCATGCGCACGCGGGGTCACTACTGCTCATGCGCACTCGGACTCACTACTGCTCATGCGCAGTCGGGGTCACTACTGCTCATGCGCACTCGGGGTCACTACTGCTCATGCGCACTCGGACTCACTACTGCTCATGCGCACTCGGGCTCACTACTGCGCATACGCGCTCGGTGTCGCTGCAGCGCATTCGCTCGCGGGCTCACACTGTGCATGCACACTTGGGGTCACTACTGCGCATGCGCACTCTGGCTCACTACTGCGCATGCGCACTCCGGTCAGGCCTGTACATGCGCACTCAGGCTCACTACTGCGCATGCGCACTCGGTCTCACTACTGCGGATGAACAATCGGGCTCACTACTGCGCATGCGCACTCCGGCTCAGACCTGCACATGCGCACAAGGACCCACTACTGCGGATGCGCAATCGGGCTCACTACTGTACATGCGCACTCGGGGTCACTACTGCTCATGCGCACTCGGACCCACTACTGCTCATGCGCACTCGGGGTCACTACTGCGCATGCGCATTCGGACCCACTACTGCTCATGCGCACTCGGGGTCACTACTGCGCATGCGCACTCGGACTCACTACTGCGAATGCGCACCCGGGCTCCCTACTGCGCATGCGCACCCGGGCTCCCTACTGCGCATGCGCGCACGGGCCCACTACTGCGCATGCGCACTCCGGCTGAGACCTGCACATGCGCACACGGACTCACTACTGCTCATGCGCACTCGGGGTCACTACTGCTCATGCGCACTCGGACTCACTACTGCTCATGCGCATTCGGGGTCACTACTGCGCATGCGCACTCGAACTCACTACTGCGGATGTGCAGTCGGGCTCACTACTGCGGATGCGCACACGGGCTCACTACTGCTCAAGCGCACTCGGGCTCAGACCTGCCCATGCGCACTCGGGCTCACTACTGCGCATGAGCGCTCGGGATCACTACTGCGCATGCGCACACGGGCGCACTACAGCGCATGAGCGCTCGGACTCACTACTACTCATGCGCACTCGGGCTCACTACTGCGGTTGCGCGCTCGGGCTCACTACTGCGGATGCGCAATCGGGTTTACTAGTGCGCATGCGCACACGGGCTCACTACTGCGCATGCGCAGTCCGGCTCAGACCTGCACATGCGCATTCCAGCTCACTTCTGCGCATGCGCACACGCACGCACTACTGCGCTTGCGCACTCCGACTAACCACTGCTCAAGCGCACTGGGACTCACTACTGCGGATGCGCGCTCGGGCTCACTACTGCGGATGCGCAATCGGGTTCACTACTGTGCATGAGCACACGGGCTCACTACTGCGCATGCGCGCACGGGCCCACTACTTCGCATGCGCACTCCGGCTCAGACCTGCCCATGCGCCCTCGGGCTCACTACTGCGCATGCGTGCTCGGGCTCACTACTGCGCATGCGCACTCGGACTAACCACTGCTCGTGCGCACTGGGACTCACTACTGCGGATGCGCGCTCGGGCTCACTACTGCGGATGCGCAATCGGGTTCACTACTGCCCATGCGCACACGGCCTCACTACTGCGCACGCGCGCACGCGCCCACTACTGCGCATGCGCACTCCGGCTCAGACCTGCCCATGCGCCCTCGGGTACACCACTGCGCATGCGCACACGGACTCACCACTGCGCATGCGCACTCCGGCTCAGACCTGCACATGCGCACACGGACTCACTACTGCGGAAGCGCAATCGGGCCCACTACTGTGCATGCGCACTCGGGGTCACTACTGCTCATGCGCACTCGGGGTCACTACTGCGCATGCGCAGTCGGGCTCACTACTGCGGATGCGCAATCGGGATCACTACAGCGCATGCGCGCTCGGGCTCACTACTGCGCATACGCGCTCGGGGTCGCTACTGCGCATTCGCTCACGGGCTCACACTGTGCATGCACACTCGGGGTCGCTACTGCGCATGCGCACTCGGGGTCACTACTGCGCATGCGCAGTCGGGCTCACTACTGCGGATGCGCACACGGGCTCACTACTGTGCATGCGCGCACGGGCTCACTACTGCGCATGCGCAGTCCGGCTCAGATCTGATCCTGCGTATTCGAGCTCACTTCTGCGCATGTGCACACGGGCGCACAGCTGCGCATGCGCACTCGGACTCACTACTGCTCAAGCGCACTCGGGCTCAGACCTGCCCATGCGCACTCGGGCTCACTACTGCGCATGAGCGCTCGGGATCACTACTGCGCATACGCGCTCGGGGTCGCTAGTGCGCATGCGCACTCGGGGTCACTACTGCGCATGCGCACTCCGGCCCACTAGTGCGCATGCGCACACGGGCGCACTACAGCGCATGCGCGCTCGGACTCACTACTACTCATGCGCACTAGGGCTCACTACTGCGGATGCGCGCTCGGGCTCACTACTGCGCATACGCACTCAGGGTCACTACTGCTCATGCGCACTGGGACTCACTACTGCGGATGCGCGCTCGGGCTCACTACTGCGGATGCGCAATCGGGTTCACTACTGCGCATGCGCACACGGGCTCACTACTGCGCATGCGCGCACGAGCCCACTACTGCGCATGCGCACTCCGGCTCGGACCTGCCCATGCGCCCTCGGGCACACCACTGCGCATGCGTACACGGACTCACCACTGCGCATGCGCACTCCGGCTCAGACCTGCCCATGCGCACTCGGGCTCACTACTGCGCATGCGCACTCCGGCTCAGACATGCACATGCGCACACGCACTCACTACTGCGGATGCGCAATCGGGCTCACTACTGTGCATGCGTACTCGGGGTCACTACTGCTCATGCGCACTGGGACTCACTTCTGCTCATGCGCACTCGGACTCACTACTGCGGATGCACAATCGGGCTCACTACTGCACGTGCGCACTCCGCCTCAGACCTGCACATACGCACACGGACTCACTACTGCTCATGCGCACTCGGGGTCACTACTGCACATGCGCACTCGAACTCACTACTGCTCATGCGCATTCGGGGTCACTACTGCGCATGCGCACTCGGACTGACTACTGCGGATGCCCGCTCGGGCTCACTACTGCGCATGCGCACACGGTGTCACTACGGCGCATGCGCGCACGGGCCCAACACTGCGCATGCGCACTCCGGTACAGAGCTGCACATGCGCACACGGACTCACTACTGCGGATGCGCAATCGGGCTCACTACTGCGGATGCGCGCTCGGGCCCACTACTGCGCATGCGCACCCGGGCTCACTAGTGCGCATGCGCGCACGGACCCACTACTGCGCATGCGCACTCCGGCTCCGACCTGCACATGCGCACACGGACTCACTACTGCGGATGCGCAATCGGGCTCACTACAGTGCATGCGCACTCGGGGTCACTACTGCTCATGCGCACTCGGGGTCACTACTGCTGATGCGCACTCGGACTCATTACTGCTCATGCGCACTCGGGGTCACTACTGCTCATGCGCACTGGGACTCACTACTGCTCATGCGCACTCGGGGTCACTACTGCTCATGCGCACTCGGGCTCACTACTGCTGATGCGCACTCGGACTCATTACTGCTCATGCGCACTCGGGGTCACTACTGCACATGCGCACTCGAACTCACTACTGCTCATGCGCATTCGGGGTCACTACTGCGCATGCGCACTCGGACTCACTACTGCGGATGCGCGCTCGGGCTCACTACTGCGCATGCGCACTGGGAGTCACTACTGCGTATGCGCAGTCCGGCTCACTACTGCTCATCCGCAATCGGACTCACTACTGCGCATGCGCGCTCGGGCTCACTACTGCGCATGCGCACTGGGAGTCACTACTGCGTATGCGCAGTCCGGCTCACTACTGCACATGCGCACTCGAACTCACTACTGCTCATGCGCATTCGGGGTCACTACTGCGCATGCGCACTCGGACTCACTACTGCGGATGCGCGCTCGGGCTCACTACTGCGCATGCGCACTGGGAGTCACTACTGCGTATGCGCAGTCCGGCTCACTACTGCTCATCCGCAATCGGACTCACTACTGCGCATGCGCGCTCGGGCTCACTACTGCGCATGCGCACTGGGAGTCACTACTGCGTATGCGCAGTCCGGCTCACTACTGCGCATGCGCACTCCGGCTCAGACCTGCACATGCGCACACGGACTCACTACTGCTCATGCGCACGCGGGGTCACTACTGCTCATGCGCACTCGGACTCACTACTGCTCATGCGCATTCGGGGTCACTACTGCGCATGCGCACTCGGACTCACTACTGCGGATGCGCGCTCGGGCTCACTACTGCGCATGCGCACACGGGCTCACTACTGCGCATGTGCGCACGGGCCCACTACTGCGCATGCGCACTCCGGCTCAGACCTGCACATGCGCATTCGATCTCACTTCTGCGCATGCGCACACGGGCTCACTACTGTGCATGCGCCCTCGGGGTCACTACTGCTCATGCGCAGTCGGGGTCACTACTGCTCATGCGCACTCGGACTCACTACTGCTCATGCGCACTCGGGGTCACTACTGCTCATGCGCACTCGGACTCACTACTGCTCATGCGCACTCGGGCTCACTACTGCGCATACGCGCTCGGTGTCGCTGCAGCGCATTCGCTCACGGGCTCACACTGTGCATGCACACTTGGGGTCACTACTGCGCATGCGCACTCTGGCTCACTACTGCGCATGCGCACTCCGGTCAGGCCTGTGCATGCGCACTCGAACTCACTACTGCTCATGCGCATTCGGGGTCACTACTGCGCATGCGCACTCGGACTGACTACTCCGGATGCGCGCTCGGACTCACTACTGCGCATGCGCACACGGGCTCACTACGGCGCATGCGCGCACGGGCCCAACACTGCGCATGCGCACTCCGGCTCAGACCTGCACATGCGCACACGGACTGACTACTGCGCATGCACAATCGGGCTCACTACTGCGCATACGCACTCCGGCTCAGATCTGCACCTGCGTATTCGAGCTCACTTCTGCGCATGTGCACTCGGACTCACTACTGCGGATGCACAATCGGGCTCATTACTGCGCATGCGCACTCCGGCTCAGACCTGCACATGCGCATTTGAGCTCACTTCTGCGCATGCGCACACGGGCTCACTACTGTGCATGCGCACTCGGGGTCACGACTGCTGATGCGCACTCGGACTCACTACTGCTCATGCGCACTCGGGGTCACTACTGCTCATGCGCACTCGGACTCACTACTGCTCATGCGCATTCGGGGTCACTACTGCGCATGCGCACTCGGACTCACTACTGCGGATGCGCGCTCGGGGTCACTACTGCTCATACGAACTCGGACTCACTACTGCTCATGCGCACTCGGGCCCACTACTGCGCATGCGCACTCCGGCTCAGACCTGCACATGCGCACACGGACTCACTACTGCGGATGCGCAATCGGGCTCACTACTGCGAATGCGCACCCGGGCTCCCTACTGCGCATGCGCACCCGGGCTCCCTACTGCGCATGCGCGCACGGGCCCACTTCTGCGCATGCGCACTCCGGCTCAGACCTGCACATGCGCACACGGACTCACTACTGCTCATGCGCATTCGGGGTCACTACTGCGCATGCGCACTCGGACTCACTACTGCGGATGCGCGCTCGGGCTCACTACTGCGCATGCGCGCACGGGCCCACTACTGCGCATGCGCACTCCGGCTCAGACCTGCACATGCGCACACGGACTCACTACTGCGGATGCGCAATCGGGTTCACTACTGCCCATGCGCACACGGCCTCACTACTGCGCACGCGCGCACGCGCCCACTACTGCGCATACGCACTCCGGCTCAGACCTGCCCATGCGCCCTCGGGTACACCACTGCGCATGCGCACACGGACTCACCACTGCGCATGCGCACTCCGCCTCATACCTGCACATGCGCACACGGACTCACTACTGCGGAAGCGCAATCGGGCCCACTACTGTGCATGCGCACTCGGGGTCACTACTGCTCATGCGCACTCGGGGTCACTACTGCGCATGCGCAGTCGGGCTCACTACTGCGGATGCGCAATCGGGCTCACTACAGCGCATGCGCGCTCGGGCTCACTACTGCGCATACGCGCTCGGGGTCGCTACTGCGCATTCGCTCACGGGCTCACACTGTGCATGCACACTCGGGGTCACTACTGCGCATGCACACTCGGGGTCACTACTGCGCATGCGCAGTCGGGCTCACTACTGCGGATGCGCACACGGGCTCACTACAGTGCATGCGCGCACGGGCTCACTACTGCGCATGCGCAGTCCGGCTCAGATCTGATCCTGCGTATTCGAGCTCACTTCTGCGCATGTGCACACGGGCGCACAGCTGCGCATGCGCACTCGGACTCACTACTACTCATGCGCACTAGGGCTCACTACTGCGGATGCGCGCTCGGGCTCACTACTGCGGATGCGCAATCGGGTTTACTAGTGCGCATGCGCACACGGGCTCACTACTGCGCATGCGCGCTCGGACTCACTACTACTCATGCGCACTCGGACTCACTACTGCTCAAGCGCAGTCCGACTCAGACCTGCACATGCGCACTCGGGCACACCACTGCGCATGCGTACACGGACTCACCACTGCGCATGCGCACTCCGGCTCAGACCTGCCCATGCGCACTCGGGCTCACTACTGCGCATGCGCACTCCGGCTCAGACATGCACATGCGCACACGGAATCACTACTGCGGATGCGCAAGCGGGCTCACTACTGTGCATGCGTACTCGGGGTCACTACTGCTCATGCGCACTGGGACTCACTACTGCTCATGCGCACTCGGACTCACTACTGCGGATGCACAATCGCGCTCACTACTGCACGTGCGCACTCCGCCTCAGACCTGCACATACGCACACGGACTCACTACTGCTCATGCGCACTCGGGGTCACTACTGCACATGCGCACTCGAACTCACTACTGCTCATGCGCATTCGGGGTCACTACTGCGCATGCGCACTCGGACTGACTACTGCGGATGCGCGCTCGGGCTCACTACTGCGCATGCGCACACGGTGTCACTACGGCGCATGCGCGCACGGGCCCAACACTGCGCATGCGCACTCCGGCTCAGACCTGCACATGCGCACACGGACTCACTACTGCGGATGCGCAATCGGGCTCACTACTGCGGATGCGCGCTCGGGCCCACTACTGCGCATGCGCACCCGGGCTCACTAGTGCGCATGCGCGCACGGACCCACTACTGCGCATGCGCACTCCGGCTCAGACCTGCACATGCGCACACGGACTCACTACTGCTCATGCGCACGCGGGGTCACTACTGCTCATGCGCACTCGGACTCACTACTGCTCATGCGCATTCGGGGTCACTACTGCGCATGCGCACTCGGACTCACTACTGCGGATGCGCGCTCGGGCTCACTACTGCGCATGCGCACTGGGAGTCACTACTGCGTATGCGCAGTCCGGCTCACTACTGCTCATGCGCAATCGGACTCACTACTGCGCATGCGCGCTCGGGCTCACTACTGTGCATGCGCACTGGGAGTCACTACTGCGTATGCGCAGTCCGGCTCACTACTGCTCATGCGCAATCGGACTCACTACTGCGGATGCGCAATCGGGCTCACTACTGCGGATGCGCGCTCGGGCCCACTACTGCACATGCGCACCCGGGCTCACTACTGCGCATGCGCGCACGGACCCACTACTGCGCATGCGCACTCCGGCTCAGACCTGCACATGCGCACACGGACTCACTACTGCGGATGCGCAATCGGGCTCACTACAGTGCATGCGCACTCGGGGTCACTACTGCTCATGCGCACTCGGGGTCACTACTGCTGATGCGCACTCGGACTCACTACTGCTCATGCGCACTCGGGGTCACTACTGCTCATGCGCACTGGGACTCACTACTGCTCATGCGCACTCGGACTCACTACTGCGGATGCACAATCGGGCTCACTACTGCACGTGCGCACTCCGCCTCAGACCTGCACATGCGCACACGGACTCACTACTGCTCATGCGCACGCGGGGTCACTACTGCTCATGCGCACTCGGACTCACTACTGCTGATGCGCATTCGGGGTCACTACTGCGCATGCGCACTCGGACTCACTACTGCGGATGCGCGCTCGGGCTCACTACTGCGCATGCGCACACGGGCTCACTACTGCGCATGCGCGCACGGGCCCACTACTGCGCATGCGCACTCCGGCTCAGACCTGCACATGCACACACGGACTCACTACTGCTCATGCGCACGCGGGGTCACTACTGCTCATGCGCAGTCGGGGTCACTACTGCTCATGCGCACTCGGACTCACTACTGGTCATGCGCACTCGGGGTCACTACTGCTCATGCGCCCTCGGACTCACTACTGCTCATGCGCACTCGGGCTCACT
Organism: Megachile leachella; assembly: GCA_963576845.1. Lineage (NCBI taxonomy): Eukaryota > Metazoa > Arthropoda > Insecta > Hymenoptera > Megachilidae > Megachile > Megachile leachella. Next base: position 3,643,566 of record OY756247.1, read on the forward strand.
ACTGCGCATACGCGCTCGGTGTCGCTACTGCGCATTCGCTCACGGGCTCACACTGTGCATGCACACTTGGGGTCACTACTGCGCATGCGCACTCTGGCTCACTACTGCGCATGCGCACTCCGGTCAGGCCTGTGCATGCGCACTCAGGCTCACTACTGCGCATGCGCACTCGGTCTCACTACTGCGGATGAACAATCGGGCTGACTACTGCGCATGCGCACTCCGGCTCAGACCTGCACATGCGCATTAGGACCCACTACTGCGGATGCGCAATCGGGCTCACTACTGTACATGCGCACTCGGGGACACTACTGCTCATGCGCACTCGGACCCACTACTGCTCATGCGCACTCGGGGTCACTACTGCGCATGCGCACTCGGACCCACTACTGCTCATGCGCACTCGGGGTCACTACTACGCATGCGCACTCGGACTCACTACTGCGAATGCGCACCCGGGCTCCCTACTGCGCATGCGCACCCGGGCTCCCTACTGCGCATGCGCGCACGGGCCCACTACTGTGTATGCGCACTCGGGGTCACTACTGCTCATGCACACTCGGGCTCACTAATGTGCATGCGCACTCGGTCTCACTTCTGCGCATGCGCACTCGGACTAACCACTGCTCATGCGCACTGGGACTCACTACTGCGGATGCGCGCTCGGGCTCACTACTGCGGATGCGCAATCGGGTTCACTACTGCGCATGAGCACACGGGCTCACTACTGCGCATGCGCGCACGGGCCCACTACTGCGCATGCGCACTCCGGCTCAGCCCTGCCCATGCGCCCTCGGGCACACCACTGCGCATGCGCACACGTACTCACCACTGCGCATGCGCACTCTGGCTCAGACCTGCCCATGCGCACTCGGGCTCACTACTGCGCATGCGTGCTCGGGCTCACTACTGCGCATGCGCACTCGGACTAACCACTGCTCATGCGCACTGGGACTCACTACTGCGGATGCGCGCTCGGGCTCACTACTGCTCATGCGCACTCGGGGTCACTACTGCTCATGCGCACTCTGACTCACTACTGCTCATGTGCACTCGGGGTCACTACTGCGCATGCGCACTCGGACTCACTACTGCGGATGCGCGCTCGATCTCATTACTGCGCATGCGCACTCTGCCTCAGACCTGCACATGCGCACACGGGCTCACTACTGCGGAAGCGCAATCGGGCTCACTACTGTGCATGCGCACTCGGGGTCACTACTGCTCATGCGCACTCGGGGTCACTACTGCGCATGCGCACTCGGACTCACTACTGCGGATGCGCGCTCGATCTCACTACTGCGCATGCGCACTCCGTCTCAGACCTGCACATGCGCACACGGGCTCACTACTGCGGAAGCGCAATCGGGCTCACTACTGCGCATGCGCACACGGGCTCACTACTGCGCATGCGCAGTAGTAAGCCCGCGCGCACATACGCAGAAGTGAGCTCGAATACGCAGGATCAGATCTGAGCCGGACTGCGCATGCGCAGTAGTAAGCCCGCGCGCGCATGCGCAGTCCGGCTCAGATCTGATCCTGCGTATTCGAGCTCACTTCTGCGTATGTGCACACGGGCGCACAGCTGCGCATGCGCACTCGGTCTCACTACTGCGCATGCGCACTCCGGCTAAGACCTGCACATGCGCACACGAGCTCACTACTGCGGATGCGCACTCCGGCTCAGACCTGCCCATGCGCCCTCGGGCACACCACAGCGCATGCACAGTCCGGCTCAGACCTACACATGCGCACTCCGACTCAGACCTGCCCATGCGCGCTCGGGCACACCACTGCGCATGCGCACTCCGGCTAAGACCTGCACATGCGCACACGGACTCACTACTGCGGATGCGCAGTCGGGCTCACTACTGTGCATGCGCACTCGGGGTCACTACTGCTCATGCGCACTCGGACTCACTACTGCTCATGCGCACTCGGGGTCACTACTGCTCATGCGCACTCGGACACACTACTGCTCATGCGCATTCGGGGTCACTACTGCGCATGCGCGCTCGGGCTCACTACTGCGGATGCGCAATCGGGTTTACTACTGCGCATCCGCACTCCGGCTCAGACCTGCACATGCGCACACGGACTCACTACTGCGGATGCGCAATCGTGCTCACTACTGTGCATGCGCACTCGGGGTCACTACTGCTCATGCGCACTCGGACTCACTACTGCTCATGCGCACACGGGCTCACTACTGCGCATGCGCACTCCGGCTCAGACCTGCACATGCGCACACGGACTCACTACTGCGGATGCGCAATCGGGCTCACTACTGTGCATGCGCACTCGGGGTCACTACTGCTCATGCGCACTCGGACTCACTACTGCTCATGCACACTCGTGCTCACTACTGTGCATGCGCACTCGGGGTCACTACTGCTCATGCGCACTCGGACTCACTACTGCTCATGCGCACTCGGGCTCACTACTGCTCATGCGCACTCGGACTCACTACTGCTCATGCGCACTCGGACTCACTACTGCGGATGCACAATCGGGCTCACTACTGCGCATGCGCACTCCGGCTCAGACCTGCACATGCGCACACGGACTCACTACTGCGGATGCGCAATCGGGCTGACTACAGTGCATGCGCACTCGGGGTCACTACTGCTCATGCGCACTCGGGCTCACTACTGCGCATGCGCGCTCGGACACACTACTGCTAATGCGCATTCGGGGTCACTACTGCGCATGCGCACTCGGACTCACTACTGCGGATGCGCGCTCGGGCTCACTACTGCGCATGCGCACACGGGCTCACTACTGCGCATGCTCAGACCTGCACATGCGCATTCGAGCTCACTTCTGCGCATACGCACACGCGCGCACTACTGCGCTTGCGCATTCGGACTAACCACTGCTCATGCGCACTGGGACTCACTACTGCGGATGCGCGCTCGGGCTCACTACTGCGCATGCGCGCACGGGCCCACTACTGCGCATGCGCAGTCCGGCTCAGACCTGCACATGCGCATTCGAGCTCACTTCTGCGCATGCGCACACGGGCTCACTACTGTGCATGCGCACACGGGGTCACTACTGCTCATGCGCACTCGGACTCACTACTGCGGATGCACTATCGGGCTCACTACTGTGCATGCGCACTCCGGCTCAGACCTGCACATGCGCACACGGACTCACTACTGCTCATGCGCACTCGAGCTCACTACTGTGCGTGCGCACTCGGGGTCACTACTGCTCACGCGCACTCGGACTCACTACTGCGGATGCGCAATCGCGCTCACTACTGCGGATGCGCGCTCGGGCTCACTACTGCGCATGCGCACACGGGCTCACTACTGCGCATGCGCGCACGGGCCCACTACTGCGCATGCGCACTCCGGCTCAGACCTGCCCATGCGCCCTCGGGCACACCACTGCGCATGCGCACACGGACTCACAACTGTGCATGCGCACTCCGGCTCAGACCTGCCCATGCGGACTCGGGCTCACTACTGCGCATGCGCGCTCGGTCTCACTACTGCGCATGCGCAGTCCGGCTCAGACCTGCACATGCACATTCGAGCTCACTTCTGCGCATGCGTACACGGGCTCACTACTCTGCATGCGCACTCGGGGTCACTACTGCTCATGCACACTCGGGCTCACTAATGTGCATGCGCACTCGGGCTCACTACTGCGCATGCGCGCACGGGCCCCCTTTTGCGCATGCGAACTCCGGCTCAGACCTGCCCATGCGCCCTCGGGCACACCACTGCGCATGCGCACACGGGCTCACTACTGCGCATGCGCAGTCCAGCTCAGACCTGCACATGCGCATTCGAGCTCACTTCTGCGCATGCGCACATGCGCGCACTACTGCGCTTGCGCACTCGGACTAACCACTGCTCATGCGCATTGGGACTCTCTACTGCTCATGCGCACTCGGACTCACTACTGCGGATGCACAATCGGGCCCACTACTGCGCATGCACACCCCGGCCCAGACCTGCCCATGCGGCCTCGGGCACACCACTCCGCATGCGCACTCGGGCTCAGACCTGCCCATGCGCACTCGGGCTCACTACTGCGCATGCGCGCTCGGGATCACTACTGTGCATGCGCATTCGGGGTCACAACTGCTCATGCGCACTCAGACTCACTACTGCTCATGCGCACTCGGGCTCACTACTGTGCATGCGCACTCGGGGTCACTACTGGGCACGCGCACTCGGACTCACTACTGCGGATGCGCGCATGGGCTCACTACTGCGCATGCGCACATGGGCTCACTACTGCGCATGCGCGCACGGGCCCACTACTGCGCATGCGCACTCCGGCACAGACCTGCACATGCGCACACGGACTCACTACTGCGGATGCGCAGTCGGGCTCACTACTGTGCATGCGCACTCGGGATCACTACTGCTCATGCGCACTCGGACTCACTACTGCTCATGCACACTCGGGGTCACTACTGTGCATGCGCGCTCGGGGTCACTACTGCTCATGCGCACTCGGACTCACTACTGCGGATGCGCAATCGGGCTCACTACTGTGCATGCGCACTCGGGGTCACTACAGCTCATGCGCACTCGGGGTCACTACTGCTCATGCGCACTCGGGGTCACTACTGCTCATGCGAACTCGGAGTCACTACTGCTCATGCGCATTCGGGGTCACTACTGCGGATGCGCACACGGGCTCACTACTTGCGCATGCGCGCACGGGCTCACTACTGCGCATGCGCAGTCCGGCTCAGATCTGATCCTGCGTATTCGAGCTCACATCTGCGCATGCGCGCACGGGCCCACTACTGCGCATGCGCACTCCGGCTCAGACCTGCACATGCGCACACGGACTCACTACTGCGGATGCGCAATCGGGCTCACTACTGCGGATTCGCGCTCGGGCTCACTACTGCGCATGCCCACCCGGGCTCACTACTGCGCATGCGCGCACGGGCCCACTACTGCGCATGCGCACTCCGGCTCAGACCTGCACATGCTCACACGGACTCACTACTGCGGATGCGCAATCGGGCTCACTACTGTGCATGCGCACTCGGGGTCACTACTGCTCATGCGCACTCGGGGTCACTACTGCTCATGCTCACTCGGACTCACTACTGCTCATGCGCACTCGGGGTCACTACTGCTCATGCGAACTCGGACTCACTACTGCTCATGCGCATTCGGGGTCACTACTGCGCATGCGCACTCCGCCTCAGACCTGCACATGCGCACACGGACTCACTACTGCGGAATCGCAATCGGGCCCACTACTGTGCATGCGCACTCGGGGTCACTACTGCTCATGCGCACTCGGGGTCACTACTGCTCATGCGCAGTCGGGCTCACTACTGCGGATGCGCAATCGGGCTCACTACAGCGCATGCGCGCTCGGGCTCACTACTGCGCATACGCGCTCGGGGTCGCTACTGCGCATTCGCTCACGGGCTCACACTGTGCATGCACACTCGGGGTCACTACTGCGCATGCGCACTCGGGGTCACTACTGCGCATGCGCAGCCGGGCTCACTACTGCGGATGCGCACACGGGCTCAATACTGTGCATGCGCGCACGGGCTCACTACTGCGCATGCGCAGTCCGGCTCAGATCTGATCCTGCGTATTCGAGCTCACTTCTGCGCATGTGCACACGGGCGCACAGCTGCGCATGCGCACTCGGACTCACTACTGCTCAAGCGCACTCGGGCTCAGACCTGCCCATGCGCACTCGGGCTCACTACTGCGCATGAGCGCTCGGGATCACTACTGCGCATACGCGCTCGGGGTCGCTAGTGCGCATGCGCACTCGGGGTCACTACTGCGCATGCGCACTCCGGCTCACTAGTGCGCATGCGCACACGGGCGCACTACAGCGCATGCACGCTCCGACTCACTACTACTCATGCGCACTCGGGCTCACTACTGCGGATGCGCGCTCGGGCTCACTACTGCGGATGCGTAATCGGGTTTACTAGTGCGCATGCGCACACGGGCTCACTACTGCGCATACGCACTCCGGCTCAGATCTGCACCTGCGTATTCGAGCTCACTTCTGCACATGTGCACTCGGACTCACTACTGCGGATGCACAATCGGGCTCACTACTGCGCATGCGCACTCCGGCTCAGACCTGCACATGCGCATTCGAGCTCACTTCTGCGCATGCGCACACAGGCTCACTACTGTGCATGCGCACTCGGGGTCACGACTGCTGATGCGCACTCGGACTCACTACTGCTCATGCGCACTCGGGGTCACTACTGCTCATGCGCACTCGGACTCACTACTGCTCATGCGCATTCGGGGTCACTACTGCGCATGCGCACTCGGACTCACTACTGCGGATGCGCGCTCGGGGTCACTACTGCTCATACGCACTCGGACTCACTACTGCTCATGCGCACACGGGCCCACTACTGCGCATGCGCACTCCGGCTCAGACCTGCACATGCGCACACGGACTCACTACTGCGGATGCGCAATCGGGCTCACTACTGCGAATGCGCACCCGGGCTCCCTACTGCGCATGCGCACCCGGGCGCCCTACTGCGCATGCGCGCACGGGCCCACTACTGCGCATGCGCACTCCGGCTCAGACCTGCACATGCGCACACGGACTCACTACTGCTCATGCGCATTCGGGGTCACTACTGCGCATGCGCACTCGGACTCACTACTGCGGATGCGCGCTCGGGCTCACTACTGCGCATGCGCGCACGGGCCCACTACTGCGCATGCGCACTCCGGCTCAGACCTGCCCATGCGCCCTCGGGCACACCACTGCGCATGCGCACACGGGCTCACTACTGCGCATGCGCAGTCCGGCTCAGACCAGCACATGCGCATTCCAGCTCACTTCTGCGCATGCGCACACGCGCGCACTACTGCGCTTGCGCACTCGGACTAACCACTGCACATGCGCACTGGGACTCACTACTGCGGATGCGCGCTCGGGCTCACTACTGCGGATGCGCAATCGGGTTCACTACTGCGCATGAGCACACGGGCTCACTACTGCGCATGCGCGCACGGGCCCACTACTTCGCATGCGCACTCCGGCTCAGACCTGCCCATGCGCCCTCGGGCACACCACTGCGCATGCGCACACGGACTCACCACTGCGCATGCGCACTCCGGCTCAGACCTGCCCATGCGCACTCGGGCTCACTACTGCGCATGCGTGCTCGGGCTCACTACTGCGCATGCGCACTCGGACTAACCACTGCTCATGCGCACTGGGACTCACTACTGCGGATGCGCGCTCGGGCTCACTACTGCGGATGCGCAATCGGGTTCACTACTGCCCATGCGCACACGGCCTCACTACTGCGCACGCGCGCACGCGCCCACTACTGCGCATGCGCACTCCGGCTCAGACCTGCCCATGCGCCCTCGGGTACACCACTGCGCATGCACACACGGACTCACCACTGCGCATGCGCACTCCGCCTCAGACCTGCACATGCGCACACGGACTCACTACTGCGGAATCGCAATCGGGCCCACTACTGTGCATGCGCACTCGGGGTCACTACTGCTCATGCGCACTCGGGGTCACTACTGCTCATGCGCAGTCGGGCTCACTACTGCGGATGCGCAATCGGGCTCACTACAGCGCATGCGCGCTCGGGCTCACTACTGCGCATACGCGCTCGGGGTCGCTACTGCGCATTCGCTCACGGGCTCACACTGTGCATGCACACTCGGGGTCACTACTGCGCATGCGCACTCGGGGTCACTACTGCGCATGCGCAGCCGGGCTCACTACTGCGGATGCGCACACGGGCTCAATACTGTGCATGCGCGCACGGGCTCACTACTGCGCATGCGCAGTCCGGCTCAGATCTGATCCTGCGTATTCGAGCTCACTTCTGCGCATGTGCACACGGGCGCACAGCTGCGCATGCGCACTCGGACTCACTACTGCTCAAGCGCACTCGGGCTCAGACCTGCCCTGCGCACTCGGGCTCACTACTGCGCATGAGCGCTCGGGATCAGTACTGCGCATACGCGCTCGGGGTCGCTAGTGCGCATGCGCACTCGGGGTCACTACTGCGCATGCGCACTCCGGCTCACTAGTGCGCATGCGCACACGGGCGCACTACAGCGCATGCACGCTCCGACTCACTACTACTCATGCGCACTCGGGCTCACTACTGCGGATGCGCGCTCGGGCTCACTACTGCGGATGCGTAATCGGGTTTACTAGTGCGCATGCGCACACGGGCTCACTACTGCGCATACGCACTCCGGCTCAGATCTGCACCTGCGTATTCGAGCTCACTTCTGCACATGTGCACTCGGACTCACTACTGCGGATGCACAATCGGGCTCACTACTGCGCATGCGCACTTCGGCTCAGACCTGCACATGCGCATTCGAGCTCACTTCTGCGCATGCGCACACAGGCTCACTACTGTGCATGCGCACTCGGGGTCACGACTGCTGATGCGCACTCGGACTCACTACTGCTCATGCGCACTCGGGGTCACTACTGCTCATGCGCACTCGGACTCACTACTGCTCATGCGCATTCGGGGTCACTACTGCGCATGCGCACTCGGACTCACTACTGCGGATGCGCGCTCGGGGTCACTACTGCTCATACGCACTCGGACTCACTACTGCTCATGCGCACTCGGGCCCACTACTGCGCATGCGCACTCCGGCTCAGACCTGCACATGCGCACACGGACTCACTACTGCGGATGCGCAATCGGGCTCACTACTGCGAATGCGCACCCGGGCTCCCTACTGCGCATGCGCACCCGGGCGCCCTACTGCGCATGCGCGCACGGGCCCACTACTGCGCATGCGCACTCCGGCTCAGACCTGCACATGCGCACACGGACTCACTACTGCTCATGCGCATTCGGGGTCACTACTGCGCATGCGCACTCGGACTCACTACTGCGGATGCGCGCTCGGGCTCACTACTGCGCATGCGCGCACGGGCCCACTACTGCGCATGCGCACTCCGGCTCAGACCTGCCCATGCGCCCTCGGGCACACCACTGCGCATGCGCACACGGGCTCACTACTGCGCATGCGCAGTCCGGCTCAGACCAGCACATGCGCATTCCAGCTCACTTCTGCGCATGCGCACACGCGCGCACTACTGCGCTTGCGCACTCGGACTAACCACTGCACATGCGCACTGGGACTCACTACTGCGGATGCGCGCTCGGGCTCACTACTGCGGATGCGCAATCGGGTTCACTACTGCGCATGAGCACACGGGCTCACTACTGCGCATGCGCGCACGGGCCCACTACTTCGCATGCGCACTCCGGCTCAGACCTGCCCATGCGCCCTCGGGCACACCACTGCGCATGCGCACACGGACTCACCACTGCGCATGCGCACTCCGGCTCAGACCTGCCCATGCGCACTCGGGCTCACTACTGCGCATGCGTGCTCGGGCTCACTACTGCGCATGCGCACTCGGACTAACCACTGCTCATGCGCACTGGGACTCACTACTGCGGATGCGCGCTCGGGCTCACTACTGCGGATGCGCAATCGGGTTCACTACTGCCCATGCGCACACGGCCTCACTACTGCGCACGCGCGCACGCGCCCACTACTGCGCATGCGCACTCCGGCTCAGACCTGCCCATGCGCCCTCGGGTACACCACTGCGCATGCACACACGGACTCACCACTGCGCATGCGCACTCCGGCTCAGACCTGCACATGCGCACACGGACTCACTACTGCGGAAGCGCAATCGGGCCCACTACTGTGCATGCGCACTCGGGGTCACTACTGCTCATGCGCACTCGGGGTCACTACTGCGCATGCGCAGTCGGGCTCACTACTGCGGATGCGCAATCGGGCTCACTACAGCGCATGCGCGCTCGGGCTCACTACTGCGCATACGCGCTCGGGGTCGCTACTGCGCATTCGCTCACGGGCTCACACTGTGCATGCACACTCGGGGTCACTACTGCGCATGCGCACTCGGGGTCACTACTGCGCATGCGCAGTCGGGCTCACTACTGCGGATGCGCACACGGGCTCACTACTGTGCATGCGCGCACGGGCTCACTACTGCGCATGCGCAGTCCGGCTCAGATCTGATCCTGCGTATTCGAGCTCACTTCTGCGCATGTGCACACGGGCGCACAGCTGCGCATGCGCACTCGGACTCACTACTGCTCAAGCGCACTCGGGCTCAGACCTGCCCATGCGCACTCGGGCTCACTACTGCGCATGAGCGCTCGGGATCACTACTGCGCATACGCGCTCGGGGTCGCTAGTGCGCATGCGCACTCGGGGTCACTACTGCGCATGCGCACTCCGGCTCACTAGTGCGCATGCGCACACGGGCGCACTACAGCGCATGCGCGCTCGGACTCACTACTACTCATGCGCACTAGGGCTCACTACTGCGGATGCGCGCTCGGGCTCACTACTGCGGATGCGCAATCGGGTTTACTAGTGCGCATGCGCACACGGGCTCACTACTGCGCATGCGCGCTCGGACTCACTACTACTCATGCGCACTCGGGCTCACTACTGCGCATACGCACTCAGGGTCACTACTGCTCATGTGCACTAGGACTCACTACTGCTCAAGCGCAGTCCGACTCAGACCTGCACATGCGTATTCGAGCTCACTTCTGCGCATGCGCACACGCGCGCACTACTGCGCTTGCGCACTCGGACTAACCACTGCTCATGCGCACTGGGACTCACTACTGCGGATGCGCGCTCGGGCTCACTACTGCGGATGCGCAATCGGGTTCACTACTGCGCATGCGCACACGGGCTCACTACTGCGCATGCGCGCACGAGCCCACTACTGCGCATGCGCACTCCGGCTCAGACCTGCCTATGCGCCCTCGGGCACACCACTGCGCATGCGCACACGGACTCACCACTGCGCATGCGCACTCCGGCTCAGACATGCACATGCGCACACGGACTCACTACTGCGGATGCGCAATCGGGCTCACTACTGTGCATGCGTACTCGGGGTCACTACTGCTCATGCGCACTGGGACTCACTACTGCTCATGCGCACTCGGATTCACTACTGCGGATGCACAATCGGGCTCACTACTGCACGTGCGCACTCCGCCTCAGACCTGCACATACGCACACGGACTCACTACTGCTCATGCGCACTCGGGGTCACTACTGCGCATGCGCAGTCGGGCTCACTACTGCGGATGCGCACACGGGCTCACTACTGCTCAAGCGCACTCGGGCTCAGACCTGCCCATGCGCACTCGGGCTCACTAATGCGCATGAGCGCTCGGGATCACTACTGCGCATGCGCACACGGGCGCACTACAGCGCATGAGCGCTCGGACTCACTACTACTCATGCGGACTCGGGCTCACTACTGCGGTTGCGCGCTCGGGCTCACTACTGCGGATGCGCAATCCGGTTTACTAGTGCGCATGCGCACACGGGCTCACTACTGCGCATGCGCAGTCCGGCTCAGACCTGCACATGCGCATTCCAGCTCACTTCTGCGCATGCGCACACGCGCGCACTACTGCGCTTGCGCACTCGGACTAACCACTGCTCAAGCGCACTGGGACTCACTACTGCGGATGCGCGCTCGGGCTCACTACTGCGGATGCGCAATCGGGTTCACTACTGCGCATGAGCACACGGGCTCACTACTGCGCATGCGCGCACGGGCCCACTACTTCGCATGCGCACTCCGGCTCAGACCTGCCCATGCGCCCTCGGGCTCACTACTGCGCATGCGTGCTCGGGCTCACTACTGCGCATGCGCACTCGGACTAACCACTGCTCGTGCGCACTGGGACTCACTACTGCGGATGCGCGCTCGGGCTCACTACTGCGGATGCGCAATCGGGTTCACTACTGCCCATGCGCACACGGCCTCACTACTGCGCACGCGCGCACGCGCCCACTACTGCGCATGCGCACTCCGGCTCAGACCTGCCCATGCGCCCTCGGGTACACCACTGCGCATGCGCACACGGACTCACCACTGCGCATGCGCACTCCGGCTCAGACCTGCACATGCGCACACGGACTCACTACTGCGGAAGCGCAATCGGGCCCACTACTGTGCATGCGCACTCGGGGTCACTACTGCTCATGCGCACTCGGGGTCACTACTGCGCATGCGCAGTCGGGCTCACTACTGCGGATGCGCAATCGGGCTCACTACAGCGCATGCGCGCTCGGGCTCACTACTGCGCATACGCGCTCGGGGTCGCTACTGCGCATTCGCTCACGGGCTCACACTGTGCATGCACACTCGGGGTCGCTACTGCGCATGCGCACTCGGGGTCACTACTGCGCATGCGCAGTCGGGCTCACTACTGCGGATGCGCACACGGGCTCACTACTGTGCATGCGCGCACGGGCTCACTACTGCGCATGCGCAGTCCGGCTCAGATCTGATCCTGCGTATTCGAGCTCACTTCTGCGCATGTGCACACGGGCGCACAGCTGCGCATGCGCACTCGGACTCACTACTGCTCAAGCGCACTCGGGCTCAGACCTGCCCATGCGCACTCGGGCTCACTACTGCGCATGAGCGCTCGGGATCACTACTGCGCATACGCGCTCGGGGTCGCTAGTGCGCATGCGCACTCGGGGTCACTACTGCGCATGCGCACTCCGGCCCACTAGTGCGCATGCGCACACGGGCGCACTACAGCGCATGCGCGCTCGGACTCACTACTACTCATCCGCACTAGGGCTCACTACTGCGGATGCGCGCTCGGGCTCACTACTGCGCATACGCACTCAGGGTCACTACTGCTCATGCGCACTGGGACTCACTACTGCTCATGCGCACTCGGACTCACTACTGCGGATGCACAATCGGGCTCACTACTGCACGTGCGCACTCCGCCTCAGACCTGCACATACGCACACGGACTCACTACTGCTCATGCGCACTCGGGGTCACTACTGCGCATGCGCAGTCGGGCTCACTACTGCGGATGCGCACACGGGCTCACTACTGTGCATGCGCGCACGGGCTCACTACTGCGCATGCGCAGTCCGGCTCAGATCTGATCCTGCGTATTCGAGCTCAATTCTGCGCATGTGCACACGGGCGCACAGCTGCGCATGCGCACTCGGACTCACTACTGCTCAAGCGCACTCGGGCTCAGACCTGCCCATGCGCACTCGGGCTCACTACTGCGCATGAGCGCTCGGGATCACTACTGCGCATACGCGCTCGGGGTCGCTAGTGCGCATGCGCACTCGGGGTCACTACTGCTCATGCGCACTCGGGCTCACTACTGCGCATGCGCGCTCGGACGCACTACTGCTCATGCGCACACGGACTCACGACTGCGGATGCGCGTTTCGGTCCCACTACTGCGGATGCGCACACGGGCTCACTACTGCGCATGCGCAGTCCGGCTCAGACCAGCACATGCGTATTCGGGCTCACTTCTGCGCGTGTGCACTCGGACTCACTACTGCTCAAGCGCAGTCCGACTCAGACCTGCACATGCGTATTCGAGCTCACTTCTGCGCATGCGCACACGCGCGCACTACTGCGCTTGCGCACTCGGACTAACCACTGCTCATGCGCACTGGGACTCACTACTGCGGATGCGCGCTCGGGCTCACTACTGCGGATGCGCAATCGGGTTCACTACTGCGCATGCGCACACGGGCTCACTACTGCGCATGCGCGCACGAGCCCACTACTGCGCATGCGCACTCCGGCTCGGACCTGCCCATGCGCCCTCGGGCACACCACTGCGCATGCGTACACGGACTCACCACTGCGCATGCGCACTCCGGCTCAGACCTGCCCATGCGCACTCGGGCTCACTACTGCGCATGCGCACTCCGGCTCAGACATGCACATGCGCACACGCACTCACTACTGCGGATGCGCAATCGGGCTCACTACTGCGGATGCGCGCTCGGGCCCACTACTGCGCATGCGCACCCGGGCTCACTAGTGCGCATGCGCGCACGGACCCACTACTGCGCATGCGCACTCCGGCTCCGACCTGCACATGCGCACACGGACTCACTACTGCGGATGCGCAATCGGGCTCACTACAGTGCATGCGCACTCGGGGTCACTACTGCTCATGCGCACTCGGGGTCACTACTGCTGATGCGCACTCGGACTCATTACTGCTCATGCGCACTCGGGGTCACTACTGCTCATGCGCACTGGGACTCACTACTGCTCATGCGCACTCGGACTCACTACTGCGGATGCGCGCTCGGGCTCGCTACTGCGCATGCGCACACGGGCTCACTACTGCGCATGTGCGCACGGGCCCACTACTGCGCATGCGCACTCCGGCTCAGACCTGCACATGCGCATTCGATCTCACTTCTGCGCATGCACACACGGGCTCACTACTGTGCATGCGCCCTCGGGGTCACTACTGCTCATGCGCAGTCGGGGTCACTACTGCTCATGCGCACTCGGACTCACTACTGCTCATGCGCACTCGGGGTCACTACTGCTCATGCGCACTCGGACTCACTACTGCTCATGCGCACTCGGGCTCACTACTGCGCATACGCGCTCGGTGTCGCTGCAGCGCATTCGCTCACGGGCTCACACTGAGCATGCACACTTGGGGTCACTACTGCGCATGCGCACTCTGGCTCACTACTGCGCATGCGCACTCCGGTCAGGTCTGTGCATGCGCACTCAGGCTCACTACTGCGCATGCGCACTCGGTCTCACTACTGCGGATGAACAATCGGGCTCACTACTGCGCATGCGCACTCCGGCTCAGACCTGCACATGCGCACAAGGACCCACTACTGCGGATGCGCAATCGGGCTCACTACTGTACATGCGCACTCGGGGTCACTACTGCTCATGCGCACTCGGACCCACTACTGCTCATGCGCACTCGGGGTCACTACTGCGCATGCGCACTCGGACTCACTACTGCGAATGCGCACCCGGGCTCCCTACTGCGCATGCGCACCCGGGCTCCCTACTGCGCATGCGCGCACGGGCCCACTACTGCGCATGCGCACTTCGGCTCAGACCTGCACATGCGCACACGGACTCACTACTGCTCATGCGCACTCGGGGTCACTACTGCTCATGCGCACTCGGACTCACTACTGCTCATGCGCATTCGGGGTCACTACTGCGCATGCGCACTCGGACTCACTACTGCGGATGCGCACACGGGCTCACTACTGTGCATGCGCGCACGGGCTCACTACTGCGCATGCGCAGTCCGGCTCAGACCTGCACATGCGCACACGGACTCACTACTGCGGATGCGCAATCGGGCTCACTACTGTGCATGCGCACTCGGGGTCACTACAGCTCATGCGCACTCGGACTCACTACTGCTCATGCGCACTCGGGGTCACTACTGCTTATGCGCACTCGGACTCACTACTGCTCATGCGCATTCGGGGTCACTACTGCGCATGCGCACTCGGATTCACTACTGCGGATGCGCAGTCGGGCTCACTACTGCGGATGCGCACACGGGCTCACTACTGTGCATGCGCGCACGGGCTCACTACTGCGCATGCGCAGTCCGGCTCAGATCTGATCCTGCGTATTCGAGCTCAATTCTGCGCATGTGCACACGGGCGCACAGCTGCGCATGCGCACTCGGACTCACTACTGCTCAAGCGCACACGGACTCACGACTGCGGATGCGCGTTTCGGTCTCACTACTGCGGATGCGCACACGGGCTCACTACTGCGCATGCGCGCTCGGACTCACTACTACTCATGCGCACTCGGGCTCACTACTGCGCATACGCACTCAGGGTCACTACTGCTCATGCGCACTCGGGCTCACTACTGCGCATGCGCGCTCGGACGCACTACTGCTCATGCGCACACGGACTCACGACTGCGGATGCGCGTTTCCGTCTCACTACTGCGGATGCGCACACGGGCTCACTACTGCGCATGCGCTGTCCGGCTCAGACCAGCACATGCGTATTCGGGCTCACCTCTGCGCATGTGCACTCGGACTCACTACTGCTCAAGCGCAGTCCGACTCAGACCTGCACATGCGTATTCGAGCTCACTTCTGCGCATGCGCACACGCGCGCACTACTGCGCTTGCGCACTCGGACTAACCACTGCTCATGCGCACTGGGACTCACTACTGCCGATGCGCGCTCGGGCTCACTACAGCGGATGCGCAATCGGGCTCACTACTGCACGTGCGCACTCCGCCTCAGACCTGCACATACGCACACGGACTCACTACTGCTCATGCGCACTCGGGGTCACTACTGCACATGCGCACTCGAACTCACTACTGCCCATGCGCACTCGGGCTCACTACTGCGCATGAGCGCTCGGGATCACTACTGCGCATACGCGCTCGGGGTCGCTAGTGCGCATGCGCACTTGGGGTCACTACTGCGCATGCGCACACGGGCTCACTACTGCGCATGCGCGCACGAGCCCACTACTGCGCATGCGCACTCCGGCTCGGACCTGCCCATGCGCCCTCGGGCACACCACTGCGCATGCGTACACGGACTCACCACTGCGCATGCGCACTCCGGCTCAGACCTGCCCATGCGCACTCGGGCTCACTACTGCGCATGCGCACTCCGGCTCAGACATGCACATGCGCACACGCACTCACTACTGCGGATGCGCAATCGGGCTCACTACTGTGCATGCGTACTCGGGGTCACTACTGCTCATGCGCACTGGGACTCACTACTGCTCATGCGCACTCGGACTCACTACTGCGGATGCACAATCGTGCTCACTACTGCACGTGCGCACTCCGCCTCAGACCTGCACATACGCACACGGACTCACTACTGCTCATGCGCACTCGGGGTCACTACTGCACATGCGCACTCGAACTCACTACTGCTCATGCGCATTCGGGGTCACTACTGCGCATGCGCACTCGGACTGACTACTCCGGATGCGCGCTCGGGCTCACTACTGCGCATGCGCACACGGGCTGACTGCGGCGCATGCGCGCACGGGCCCAACACTGCGCATGCGCACTCCGGCTCAGACCTGCACATGCGCACACGGACTCACTACTGCGGATGCGCAATCGGGCTCACTACTGCGGATGCGCGCTCGAGCTCACTACTGCGCATGCGCAGTCCGGCTCAGATCTGATCCTGCGTATTCGAGCTCACTTCTGCGCATGTGCACTCGGACTCACTACTGCGGATGCACAATCGGGCTCACTACTGCGCATGCGCGCTCGGGGTCGCTAGTGCGCATGCGCACTCGGGGTCACTACTGCGCATGCGCACTCCGGCTCACTACTACTCATGCGCACTCGGGCTCACTACTGCGGATGCGCGCTCGGGCTCACTACTGCGGATGCGCAATCGGGTTTACTAGTGCGCATGCGCACACGGGCTCACTACTGCGCATACGCACTCCGGCTCAGATCGGCACCTGCGTATTCGAGCTCACTTCTGCGCATGTGCACTCGGACTCACTACTGCGGATGCACAATCGGGCTCACTACTGCGCATGCGCACTCCGGCTCAGACCTGCACATGCGCATTTGAGCTCACTTCTGCGCATGCGCACACGTGCTCACTACTGTGCATGCGCACTCGGGGTCACGACTGCTGATGCGCACTCGGACTCACTACTGCTCATGCGCACTCGGGGTCACTACTGCTCATGCGCACTCGGACTCACTACTGCTCATGCGCATTCGGGGTCACTACTGCGCATGCGCACTCGGACTCACTACTGCGGATGCGCGCGCGGGGTCACTACTGCTCATACGCACTCGGACTCACTACTGCTCATGCGCACTCGGGCCCACTACTGCGCATGCGCACTCCGGCTCAGACCTGCACATGCGCACACGGACTCACTACTGCGGATGCGCAATCGGGCTCACTACTGCGAATGCGCACCCGGGCTCCCTACTGCGCATGCGCACCCGGGCTCCCTACTGCGCATGCGCGCACGGGCCCACTTCTGCGCATGCGCACTCCGGCTCAGACCTGCACATGCGCACACGGACTCACTACTGCTCATGCGCATTCGGGGTCACTACTGCGCATGCGCACTCGGACTCACTACTGCGGATGCGCCCTCGGGCTCACTACTGCGCATGCGCGCACGGGCCCACTACTGCGCATGCGCACTCCGGCTCAGACCTGCCCATGCGCCCTCGGGCACACCACTGCGCATGCGCACACGGGCTCACTACTGCGCATGCGCAGTCCGGCTCAGACCAGCACATGCGCATTCCAGCTCACTTCTGCGCATGCGCACACGCGCGCACTACTGCGCTTGCGCACTCGGACTAACCACTGCTCATGCGCACTGGGACTCACTACTGCGGATGCGCGCTCGGGCTCACTACTGCGGATGCGCAATCGGGTTCACTACTGCCCATGCGCACACGGCCTCACTACTGCGCACGCGCGCACGCGCCCACTACTGCGCATACGCACTCCGGCTCAGACCTGCCCATGCGCCCTCGGGTACACCACTGCGCATGCGCACACGGACTCACCACTGCGCATGCGCACTCCGCCTCATACCTGCACATGCGCACACGGACTCACTACTGCGGAAGCGCAATCGGGCCCACTACTGTGCATGCGCACTCGGGGTCACTACTGCTCATGCGCACTCGGGGTCACTATTGCGCATGCGCGCTCGGGCTCACTACTGCGCATACGCGCTCGGGGTCGCTACTGCGCATTCGCTCACGGGCTCACACTGTGCATGCACACTCGGGGTCACTACTGCGCATGCGCACTCGGGGTCACTACTGCGCATGCGCAGTCGGGCTCACTACTGCGGATGCGCACACGGGCTCACTACAGTGCATGCGCGCACGGGCTCACTACTGCGCATGCGCAGTCCGGCTCAGATCTGATCCTGCGTATTCGAGCTCACTTCTGCGCATGTGCACACGGGCGCACAGCTGCGCATGCGCACTCGGACTCACTACTACTCATGCGCACTAGGGCTCACTACTGCGGATGCGCGCTCGGGCTCACTACTGCGGATGCGCAATCGGGTTTACTAGTGCGCATGCGCACACGGGCTCACTACTGCGCATGCGCGCTCGGACTCACTACTACTCATGCGCACTCGGACTCACTACTGCTCAAGCGCAGTCCGACTCAGACCTGCACATGCGTATTCGAGCTCACTTCTGCGCATGCGCACACGCGCGCACTACTGCGCTTGCGCACTCGGACTAACCACTGCTCATGCGCACTGGGACTCACTACTGCGGATGCGCGCTCGGGCTCACTACTGCGGATGCGCAATCGGGTTCACTACTGCGCATGCGCACACGGGCTCACTACTGCGCATGCGCGCACGAGCCCACTACTGCGCATGCGCACTCCGGCTCAGACCTGCCCATGCGCCCTCGGGCACACCACTGCGCATGCGTACACGGACTCACCACTGCGCATGCGCACTCCGGCTCAGACCTGCCCATGCGCACTCGGGCTCACTACTGCGCATGCGCACTCCGGCTCAGACATGCACATGCGCACACGGACTCACTACTGCGGATGCGCAAGCGGGCTCACTACTGTGCATGCGTACTCGGGGTCACTACTGCTCATGCGCACTGGGACTCACTACTGCTCATGCGCACTCGGACTCACTACTGCGGATGCACAATCGGGCTCACTACTGCACGTGCGCACTCCGCCTCAGACATGCACATGCGCACACGCACTCACTACTGCGGATGCGCAATCGGGCTCACTACTGTGCATGCGTACTCGGGGTCACTACTGCTCATGCGCACTGGGACTCACTACTGCTCATGCGCACTCGGACTCACTACTGCGGATGCACAATCGGGCTCACTACTGCACGTGCGCACTCCGCCTCAGACCTGCACATACGCACACGGACTCACTACTGCTCATGCGCACTCGGGGTCACTACTGCACATGCGCACTCGAACTCACTACTGCTCATGCGCATTCGGGGTCACTACTGCGCATGCGCACTCGGACTGACTACTCCGGATGCGCGCTCGGGCTCACTACTGCGCATGCGCACACGGGCTGACTGCGGCGCATGCGCGCACGGGCCCAACACTGCGCATGCGCACTCCGGCTCAGACCTGCACATGCGCACACGGACTCACTACTGTGGATGCGCAATCGGGCTCACTACTGCGGATGCGCGCTCGAGCTCACTACTGCGCATGCGCAGTCCGGCTCAGATCTGATCCTGCGTATTCGAGCTCACTGCTGCGCATGTGCACTCGGACTCACTACTGCGGATGCACAATCGGGCTCACTACTGCGCATGCGCGCTCGGGGTCGCTAGTGCGCATGCGCACTCGGGGTCACTACTGCGCATGCGCACTCCGGCTCACTACTACTCATGCGCACTCGGGCTCACTACTGCGGATGCGCGCTCGGGCTCACTACTGCGGATGCGCAATCGGGTTTACTAGTGCGCATGCGCACACGGGCTCACTACTGCGCATACGCACTCCGGCTCAGATCTGCACCTGCGTATTCGAGCTCACTTCTGCGCATGTGCACTCGGACTCACTACTGCGGATGCACAATCGGGCTCACTACTGCGCATGCGCACTCCGGCTCAGACCTGCACATGCGCATTTGAGCTCACTTCTGCGCATGCGCACACGGGCTCACTACTGTGCATGCGCACTCGGGGTCACGACTGCTGATGCGCACTCGGACTCACTACTGCTCATGCGCACTCGGGGTCACTACTGCTCATGCGCACTCGGACTCACTACTGCTCATGCGCATTCGGGGTCACTACTGCGCATGCGCACTCGGACTCACTACTGCGGATGCGCGCGCGGGGTCACTACTGCTCATACGCACTCGGACTCACTACTGCTCATGCGCACTCGGGCCCACTACTGCGCATGCGCACTCCGGCTCAGACCTGCACATGCGCACACGGACTCACTACTGCGGATGCGCACTCGGGCTCACTACTGCGAATGCGCACCCGGGCTCCCTACTGCGCATGCGCACCCGGGCTCCCTACTGCGCATGCGCGCACGGGCCCACTTCTGCGCATGCGCACTCCGGCTCAGACCTGCACATGCGCACACGGACTCACTACTGCTCATGCGCATTCGGGGTCACTACTGCGCATGCGCACTCGGACTCACTACTGCGGATGCGCGCTCGGGCTCACTACTGCGCATGCGCGCACGGGCCCACTACTGCGCATGCGCACTCCGGCTCAGACCTGCCCATGCGCCCTCGGGCACACCACTGCGCATGCGCACACGGGCTCACTACTGCGCATGCGCAGTCCGGCTCAGACCAGCACATGCGCATTCCAGCTCACTTCTGCGCATGCGCACACGCGCGCACTACTGCGCTTGCGCACTCGGACTAACCACTGCTCATGCGCACTGGGACTCACTACTGCGGATGCGCGCTCGGGCTCACTACTGCGGATGCGCAATCGGGTTCACTACTGCCCATGCGCACACGGCCTCACTACTGCGCACGCGCGCACGCGCCCACTACTGCGCATACGCACTCCGGCTCAGACCTGCCCATGCGCCCTCGGGTACACCACTGCGCATGCGCACACGGACTCACCACTGCGCATGCGCACTCCGCCTCATACCTGCACATGCGCACACGGACTCACTACTGCGGAAGCGCAATCGGGCCCACTACTGTGCATGCGCACTCGGGGTCACTACTGCTCATGCGCACTCGGGGTCACTACTGCGCATGCGCAGTCGGGCTCACTTCTGCGGATGCGCAATCGGGCTCACTACAGCGCATGCGCGCTCGGGCTCACTACTGCGCATACGCGCTCGGGGTCGCTACTGCGCATTCGCTCACGGGCTCACACTGTGCATGCACACTCGGGGTCACTACTGCGCATGCGCACTCGGGGTCACTACTGCGCATGCGCAGTCGGGCTCACTACTGCGGATGCGCACACGGGCTCACTACAGTGCATGCGCGCACGGGCTCACTACTGCGCATGCGCAGTCCGGCTCAGATCTGATCCTGCGTATTCGAGCTCACTTCTGCGCATGTGCACACGGGCGCACAGCTGCGCATGCGCACTCGGACTCACTACTACTCATGCGCACTAGGGCTCACTACTGCGGATGCGCGCTCGGGCTCACTACTGCGGATGCGCAATCGGGTTTACTAGTGCGCATGCGCACACGGGCTCACTACTGCGCATGCGCGCTCGGACTCACTACTACTCATGCGCACTCGGACTCACTACTGCTCAAGCGCAGTCCGACTCAGACCTGCACATGCGTATTCGAGCTCACTTCTGCGCATGCGCACACGCGCGCACTACTGCGCTTGCGCACTCGGACTAACCACTGCTCATGCGCACTGGGACTCACTACTGCGGATGCGCGCTCGGGCTCACTACTGCGGATGCGCAATCGGGTTCACTACTGCGCATGCGCACACGGGCTCACTACTGCGCATGCGCGCACGAGCCCACTACTGCGCATGCGCACTCCGGCTCAGACCTGCCCATGCGCCCTCGGGCACACCACTGCGCATGCGTACACGGACTCACCACTGCGCATGCGCACTCCGGCTCAGACCTGCC
This sequence comes from Megachile leachella, assembly GCA_963576845.1. Classification (NCBI taxonomy): domain Eukaryota; kingdom Metazoa; phylum Arthropoda; class Insecta; order Hymenoptera; family Megachilidae; genus Megachile; species Megachile leachella. Next base: position 3,666,045 of record OY756247.1, read on the forward strand.
CATGCGCACTCGGGCTCACTACTGCGCATGCGCACTCCGGCTCAGACATGCACATGCGCACACGGACTCACTACTGCGGATGCGCAAGCGGGCTCACTACTGTGCATGCGTACTCGGGGTCACTACTGCTCATGCGCACTGGGACTCACTACTGCTCATGCGCACTCGGACTCACTACTGCGGATGCACAATCGGGCTCACTACTGCACGTGCGCACTCCGCCTCAGACCTGCACATACGCACACGGACTCACTACTGCTCATGCGCACTCGGGGTCACTACTGCACATGCGCACTCGAACTCACTACTGCTCATGCGCATTCGGGGTAACTACTGCGCATGCGCACTCGGACTGACTACTGCGGATGCGCGCTCGGGCTCACTACTGCGCATGCGCACACGGTGTCACTACGGCGCATGCGCGCACGGGCCCAACACTGCGCATGCGCACTCCGGCTCAGACCTGCACATGCGCACACGGACTCACTACTGCGGATGCGCAATCGGGCTCACTACTGCGGATGCGCGCTCGGGCCCACTACTGCGCATGCGCACCCGGGCTCACTAGTGCGCATGCGCGCACGGACCCACTACTGCGCATGCGCACTCCGGCTCAGACCTGCACATGCGCACACGGACTCACTACTGCGGATGCGCAATCGGGCTCACTACAGTGCATGCGCACTCGGGGTCACTACTGCTCATGCGCACTCGGGGTCACTACTGCTCATGCGCACTGGGACTCACTACTGCTCATGCGCACTCGGACTCACTACTGCGGATGCACAATCGGGCTCACTACTGCACGTGCGCACTCCGCCTCAGACCTGCACATGCGCACACGGACTCACTACTGCTCATGCGCACGCGGGGTCACTACTGCTCATGCGCACTCGGACTCACTACTGCTCATGCGCATTCGGGGTCACTACTGCGCATGCGCACTCGGACTCACTACTGCGGATGCGCGCTCAGGCTCACTACTGCGCATGCGCACTGGGAGTCACTACTGCGTATGCGCAGTCCGGCTCACTACTGCTCATGCGCAATCGGACTCACTACTGCGCATGCGCGCTCGGGCTCACTACTGCGCATGCGCACTGGGAGTCACTACTGCGTATGCGCAGTCCGGCTCACTACTGCTCATGCGCAATCGGACTCACTACTGCGGATGCGCAATCGGGCTCACTACTGCGGATGCGCGGTCGGGCCCACTACTGCGCATGCGCACCCGGGCTCACTACTGCGCATGCGCGCACGGACCCACTACTGCGCATGCGCACTCCGGCTCAGACCTGCACATGCGCACACGGACTCACCACTGCTCATGCGCACGCGGGGTCACTACTGCTCATGCGCACTCGGACTCACTACTGCTCATGCGCATTCGGGGTCACTACTACTCATGCGCACTCGGACTCACTACTGCTCAAGCGCAGTCCGACTCAGACCTGCACATGCGTATTCGAGCTCACTTCTGCGCATGCGCACACGCGCGCACTACTGCGCTTGCGCACTCGGACTAACCACTGCTCATGCGCACTGGGACTCACTACTGCGGATGCGCGCTCGGGCTCACTACTGCGGATGCGCAATCGGGTTCACTACTGCGCATGCGCACACGGGCTCACTACTGCGCATGCGCGCACGAGCCCACTACTGCGCATGCGCACTCCGGCTCAGACCTGCCCATGCGCCCTCGGGCACACCACTGCGCATGCGTACACGGACTCACCACTGCGCATGCGCACTCCGGCTCAGACCTGCCCATGCGCACTCGGGCTCACTACTGCGCATGCGCACTCCGGCTCAGACATGCACATGCGCACACGGACTCACTACTGCGGATGCGCAAGCGGGCTCACTACTGTGCATGCGTACTCGGGGTCACTACTGCTCATGCGCACTGGGACTCACTACTGCTCATGCGCACTCGGACTCACTACTGCGGATGCACAATCGGGCTCACTACTGCACGTGCGCACTCCGCCTCAGACCTGCACATACGCACACGGACTCACTACTGCTCATGCGCACTCGGGGTCACTACTGCACATGCGCACTCGAACTCACTACTGCTCATGCGCATTCGGGGTCACTACTGCGCATGCGCACTCGGACTGACTACTGCGGATGCGCGCTCGGGCTCACTACTGCGCATGCGCACACGGTGTCACTACGGCGCATGCGCGCACGGGCCCAACACTGCGCATGCGCACTCCGGCTCAGACCTGCACATGCGCACACGGACTCACTACTGCGGATGCGCAATCGGGCTCACTACTGCGGATGCGCGCTCGGGCCCACTACTGCGCATGCGCACCCGGGCTCACTAGTGCGCATGCGCGCACGGACCCACTACTGCGCATGCGCACTCCGGCTCAGACCTGCACATGCGCACACGGACTCACTACTGCGGATGCGCAATCGGGCTCACTACAGTGCATGGGCACTCGGGGTCACTACTGCTCATGCGCACTCGGGGTCACTACTGCTCATGCGCACTGGGACTCACTACTGCTCATGCGCACTCGGACTCACTACTGCGGATGCACAATCGGGCTCACTACTGCACGTGCGCACTCCGCCTCAGACCTGCACATGCGCACACGGACTCACTACTGCTCATGCGCACGCGGGGTCACTACTGCTCATGCGCACTCGGACTCACTACTGCTCATGCGCATTCGGGGTCACTACTGCGCATGCGCACTCGGACTCACTACTGCGGATGCGCGCTCAGGCTCACTACTGCGCATGCGCACTGGGAGTCACTACTGCGTATGCGCAGTCCGGCTCACTACTGCTCATGCGCAATCGGACTCACTACTGCGCATGCGCGCTCGGGCTCACTACTGCGCATGCGCACTGGGAGTCACTACTGCGTATGCGCAGTCCGGCTCACTACTGCTCATGCGCAATCGGACTCACTACTGCGGATGCGCAATCGGGCTCACTACTGCGGATGCGCGGTCGGGCCCACTACTGCGCATGCGCACCCGGGCTCACTACTGCGCATGCGCGCACGGACCCACTACTGCGCATGCGCACTCCGGCTCAGACCTGCATATGCGCACACGGACTCACCACTGCTCATGCGCACGCGGGGTCACTACTGCTCATGCGCACTCGGACTCACTACTGCTCATGCGCATTCGGGGTCACTACTGCGCATGCGCACTCGGACTCACTACTGCGGATGCGCGCTCGGGCTCACTACTGCGCATGCGCACACGGGCTCACTACTGCGCATGTGCGCACGGGCCCACTACTGCGCATGCGCACTCCGGCTCAGACCTGCACATGCGAATTCGAGCTCACTTCTGCGCATGCGCACACGGGCTCACTACTGTGCATGCGCACTCGGGGTCACTACTGCTCATGCGCAGTCGGGGTCACTACTGCTCATGCGCACTCGGACTCACTACTGCTCATGCGCACTCGGGGTCACTACTGCTCATGCGCACTCGGACTCACTACTGCTCATGCGCACTCGGGCTCACTACTGCGCATGCGCACTCGGTCTCACTACTGCGGATGAACAATCGGGCTCACTACTGCGCATGCGCATTCCGGCTCAGACCTGCACATGCGCACTCGGACTCACTACTGCGGATGCACAATCGGGGTCACTACTGCACGTGCGCACTTCGCCTCAGACCTGCACATACGCACACGGACTCACTACTGCTCATGCGCACTCGGGGTCACTACTGCGCATGCGCAGTCGGGCTCACTGCTGCGGATGCGCACGCGGGCTCACTACTGCGCATGCGCGCTCGGGGTCGATAGTGCGCATGCGCACTCGGGGTCACTACTGCGCATGCGCACTCCGGCTCACTAGTGCGCATGCGCACAAGGGCGCACTACAGCGCATGCGCGCTCCGACTCACTACTACTCATGCGCACTCGGGCTCACTACTGCGGATGCGCGCTCGGGCTCACTACTGCGGATGCGCAATCGGGTTTACTAGTGCGCATGCGCACACGGGCTCACTACTGCGCATACGCACTCCGGCTCAGATCTGCACCTGCGTATTCGAGCTCACTTCTGCGCATGTGCACTCGGACTCACTACTGCGGATGCACAATCGGGCTCACTACTGCGCATGCGCACTCCGGCTCAGACCTGCACATGCGCATTTGAGCTCACTTCTGCGCATGCGCACACGGGCTCACTACTGTGCATGCGCACTCGGGGTCACGACTGCTGATGCGCACTCGGACTCACTACTGCTCATGCGCACTCGGGGTCACTACTGCTCATGCGCACTCGGACTCACTACTGCTCATGCGCATTCGGGGTCACTACTGCGCATGCGCACTCGGACTCACTACTGCGGATGCGCGCTCGGGGTCACTACTGCTCATACGCACTCGGACTCACTACTGCTCATGCGCACTCGGGCCCACTACTGCGCATGCGCACTCCGGCTCAGACCTGCACATGCGCACACGGACTCACTACTGCGGATGCGCAATCGGGCTCACTACTGCGAATGCGCACCCGGGCTCCCTACTGCGCATGCGCACCCGGGCTCCCTACTGCGCATGCGCGCACGGGCCCACTTCTGCGCATGCGCACTCCGGCTCAGACCTGCACATGCGCACACGGACTCACTACTGCTCATGCGCATTCGGGGTCACTACTGCGCATGCGCACTCGGACTCACTACTGCAGATGCGCGCTCGGGCTCACTACTGCGCATGCGCGCACGGGCCCACTACTGCGCATGCGCACTCCGGCTCAGACCTGCCCATGCGCCCTCGGGCACACCACTGCGCATGCGCACACGGGCTCACTACTGCGCATGCGCGCACGAGCCCACTACTGCGCATGCGCACTCCGGCTCAGACCTGCCCATGCGCCCTCGGGCACACCACTGCGCATGCGTACACGGACTCACCACTGCGCATGCGCACTCCGGCTCAGACCTGCCCATGCGCACTCGGGCTCACTACTGCGCATGCGCACTCCGGCTCAGACATGCACATGCGCACACGGACTCACTACTGCGGATGCGCAAGCGGGCTCACTACTGTGCATGCGTACTCGGGGTCACTACTGCTCATGCGCACTGGGACTCACTACTGCTCATGCGCACTCGGACTCACTACTGCGGATGCACAATCGGGCTCACTACTGCACGTGCGCACTCCGCCTCAGACCTGCACATACGCACACGGACTCACTACTGCTCATGCGCACTCGGGGTCACTACTGCACATGCGCACTCGAACTCACTACTGCGGATGCGCGCTCGGGCTCACTACTGCGCATGCGCACACGGTGTCACTACGGCGCATGCGCGCACGGGCCCAACACTGCGCATGCGCACTCCGGCTCAGACCTGCACATGCGCATTCGAGCTCACTTCTGCGCATGCGCACACGGGCTCACTACTGTGCATGCGCACTCGGGGTCACTACTGCTCATGCGCAGTCGGGGTCACTACTGCTCATGCGCACTCGGACTCACTACTGCTCATGCGCACTCGGGGTCACTACTGCTCATGCGCACTCGGACTCACTACTGCTCAAGCGCACTCGGGCTCACTACTGCGCATGCGCACTCGGTCTCACTACTGCGGATGAACAATCGGGCTCACTACTGCGCATGCGCATTCCGGCTCAGACCTGCACATGCGCACTCGGACTCACTACTGCGGATGCACAATCGGGCTCACTACTGCACGTGCGCACTCCGCCTCAGACCTGCACATACGCACACGGACTCACTACTGCTCATGCGCACTCGGGGACACTACTGCGCATGCGCAGTCGGGCTCACTGCTGCGGATGCGCACGCGGGCTCACTACTGCGCATGCGCGCTCGGGGTCGCTAGTGCGCATGCGCACTCGGGGTCACTACTGCGCATGCGCACTCCGGCTCACTAGTGCGCATGCGCACAAGGGCGCACTACAGCGCATGCGCGCTCCGACTCACTACTACTCATGCGCACTCGGGCTCACTACTGCGGATGCGCGCTCGGGCTCACTACTGCGGATGCGCAATCGGGTTTACTAGTGCGCATGCGCACACGGGCTCACTACTGCGCATACGCACTCCGGCTCAGATCTGCACCTGCGTATTCGAGCTCACTTCTGCGCATGTGCACTCGGACTCACTACTGCGGATGCACAATCGGGCTCACTACTGCGCATGCGCACTCCGGCTCAGACCTGCACATGCGCATTTGAGCTCACTTCTGCGCATGCGCACACGGGCTCACTACTGTGCATGCGCACTCGGGGTCACGACTGCTGATGCGCACTCGGACTCACTACTGCTCATGCGCACTCGGGGTCACTACTGCTCATGCGCACTCGGACTCACTACTGCGCATGCGCATTCGGGGTCACTACTGCGCATGCGCACTCGGACTCACTACTGCGGATGCGCGCTCGGGGTCACTACTGCTCATACGCACTCGGACTCACTACTGCTCATGCGCACTCGGGCCCACTACTGCGCATGCGCACTCCGGCTCAGACCTGCACATGCGCACACGGACTCACTACTGCGGATGCGCAATCGGGCTCACTACTGCGAATGCGCACCCGGGCTCCCTACTGCGCATGCGCACCCGGGCTCCCTACTGCGCATGCGCGCACGGGCCCACTTCTGCGCATGCGCACTCCGGCTCAGACCTGCACATGCGCACACGGACTCACTACTGCTCATGCGCATTCGGGGTCACTACTGCGCATGCGCACTCGGACTCGCTACTGCGGATGCGCGCTCGGGCTCACTACTGCGCATGCGCGCACGGGCCCACTACTGCGCATGCGCACTCCGGCTCAGACCTGCCCATGCGCCCTCGGGCACACCACTGCGCATGCGCACACGGGCTCACTACTGCGCATGCGCGCACGAGCCCACTACTGCGCATGCGCACTCCGGCTCAGACCTGCCCATGCGCCCTCGGGCACACCACTGCGCATGCGTACACGGACCCACCACTGCGCATGCGCACTCCGGCTCAGACCTGCCCATGCGCACTCGGGCTCACTACTGCGCATGCGCACTCCGGCTCAGACATGCACATGCGCACACGGACTCACTACTGCGGATGCGCAAGCGGGCTCACTACTGTGCATGCGTACTCGGGGTCACTACTGCTCATGCGCACTGGGACTCACTACTGCTCATGCGCACTCGGACTCACTACTGCGGATGCACAATCGGGCTCACTACTGCACGTGCGCACTCCGCCTCAGACCTGCACATACGCACACGGACTCACTACTGCTCATGCGCACTCGGGGTCACTACTGCACATGCGCACTCGAACTCACTACTGCTCATGCGCATTCGGGGTCACTACTGCGCATGCGCACTCGGACTGACTACTGCGGATGCGCGCTCGGGCTCACTACTGCGCATGCGCACACGGTGTCACTACGGCGCATGCGCGCACGGGCCCAACACTGCGCATGCGCACTCCGGCTCAGACCTGCACATGCGCACACGGACTCACTACTGCGGATGCGCAATCGGGCTCACTACTGCGGATGCGCACACGGGCTCACTACTGCGCATGCGCAGTCCGGCTCAGACCTGCACATGCGTATTCGAGCTCACTTCTGCGCATGCGCACACGCGCGCACTACTGCGCTTGCGCACTCGGACTAACCACTGCTCATGCGCACTGGGACTCACTACTGCGGATGCGCGCTCGGGCTCACTACTGCGGATGCGCAATCGGGTTCACTACTGCGCATGCGCGCACGGGCTCACTACTGCGCATGCGCGCACGAGCCCACTACTGCGCATGCGCACTCCGGCTCAGACCTGCCCATGCGCCCTCGGGCACACCACTGCGCATGCGTACACGGACTCACCACTGCGCATGCGCACTCCGGCTCAGACCTGCCGATGCGCACTCGGGCTCACTACTGCGCATGCGCACTACGGCTCAGACATGCACATGCGATCACGGACTCACTACTGCGGATGCGCAATCGGGCTCACTACTGTGCATGCGTACTCGGGGTCACTACTGCTCATGCGCACTGGGACTCACTACTGCTCATGCGCACTCGGACTCACTACTGCGGATGCACAATCGGGCTCACTACTGCACGTGCGCACTCCGCCTCAGACCTGCACATGCGCACACGGACTCACTACTGCTCATGCGCACGCGGGGTCACTACTGCTCATGCGCACTCGGACTCACTACTGCTCATGCGCATTCGGGGTCACTACTGCGCATGCGCACTCGGACTCACTACTGCGGATGCGCGCTCGGGCTCACTACTGCGCATGCGCACACGGGCTCACTACTGCGCATGCGCGCACGGACCCACTACTGCGCATGCGCACTCCGGCTCAGACCTGCACATGCGCATTCGAGCTCACTCCTGCGCATGCGCACACGGCCTCACTACTGTGCATGCGCACTCGGGGTCACTACTGCTCATGCGCAGTCGGGGTCACTACTGCTCATGCGCACTCGGACTCACTACTGCTCATGCGCACTCGGGGTCACTACTGCTCATGCGCACTCGGACTCACTACTGCTCATGCGCACTCGGGGTCACTACTGCTGATGCGCACTCGGACTCACTACTGCTCATGCGCACTCGGGGTCACTACTGCTCATGCGCACTGGGACTCACTACTGCTCATGCGCACTCGGACTCACTACTGCGGATGCACAATCGGGCTCACTACTGCACGTGCGCACTCCGCCTCAGACCTGCACATGCGCACACGGACTCACTACTGCTCATGCGCACGCGGGGTCACTACTGCTCATGCGCACTCGGACTCACTACTGCTCATGCGCATTCGGGGTCACTACTGCGCATGCGCACTCGGACTCACTACTGCGGATGCGCGCTCGGGCTCACTACTGCGCATGCGCACACGGGCTCACTACTGCGCATGCGCGCACGGGCCCACTACTGCGCATGCGCACTCCGGCTCAGACCTGCACATGCGCACACGGACTCACTACTGCGGATGCGCAATCGGGCTCACTACTGTGCATGCGCACTCGGGGTCACTACTGCTCATGCGCACTCGGACTCACTACTGCTCATGCGCACTCGGGGTCACTACTGCTCATGCGCACTCGGACTCACTACTGCTCATGCGCATTCGGGGTCACTACTGCGCATGCGCACTCGGACTCACTACTGCGGATGCGCAGTCGGGCTCACTACTGCGGATGCGCACATGGGCTCACTACTGTGCATGCGCGCACGGGATCACTACTGCGCACGCGCAGTCCGGTTCAGATCTGATCCTGCGTATTCGAGCTCAATTCTGCGCATGTGCACACGGGCGCACAGCTGCGCATGCGCACTCGGACTCACTACTGCTCAAGCGCACTCGGGCTCAGACCTGCCCTTGCGCACTCGGGCTCACTACTGCGCATGAGCGCTCGGGATCACTACTGCGCATACGCGCTCGGGGTCGCTAGTGCGCATGCGCACTCGGGGTCACTACTGCGCATGCGCACTCGGGCTCACTAGTGCGCATGCGCACACGGGCTCACTACTGCGCATGCGCGCTCGGACTCACTACTACTCATGCGCACTCGGGCTCACTACTGCGCATACGCACTCAGGGTCACTACTGCTCATGCGCACTCGGGCTCACTACTGCGCATGCGCGCTCGGACGCACTATTGCTCATGCGCCCACGGACTCACGACTGCGGATGAGCGTTTCGGTCTCACTACTGCGGATGCGCACACGGGCTCACTACTGCGCATGCGCAGTCCGGCTCAGACCAGCACATGCGTATTCGGGCTCACTTCTGCGCATGTGCACTCGGACTCACTACTGCTCAAGCGCAGTCCGACTCAGACCTGCACATGCGTATTCGAGCTCACTTCTGCGCATGCGCACACGCGCGCACTACTGCGCTTGCGCACTCGGACTAACCACTGCTCATGCGCACTGGGACTCACTACTGCGGATGCGCGCTCGGGCTCACTACTGCGGATGCGCAATCGGGTTCACTACTGCGCATGCGCGCACGGGCTCACTACTGCGCATGCGCGCACGAGCCCACTACTGCGCATGCGCACTCCGGCTCAGACCTGCCCATGCGCCCTCGGGCACACCACTGCGCATGCGTACACGGACTCACCACTGCGCATGCGCACTCCGGCACAGACCTGCCCATGCGCACTCGGGGTCACTACTGCTGATGCGCACTCGGACTCACTACTGCTCATGCGCACTCGGGGTCACTACTGCTCATGCGCACTGGGACTCACTACTGCTCATGCGCACTCGGACTCACTACTGCGGATGCACAATCGGGCTCACTACTGCACGAGCGCACTCCGCCTCAGACCTGCACATGCGCACACGGACTCACTACAGCTCATGCGCACGCGGGGTCACTACTGCTCATGCGCACTCGGACTCACTACTGCTCATGCGCATTCGGGGTCACTACTGCGCATGCGCACTCGGACTCACTACTGCGGATGCGCGCTCGGGCTCACTACTGCGCATGCGCACACGGGCTCACTACTGCGCATGCGCGCACGTGCCCACTACTGCGCATGCGCACTCCGGCTCAGACCTGCACATGCGCATTCGAGCTCACTTCTGCGCATGCGCACACGGGCTCACTACTGTGCATGCGCACTCGGGGTCACTACTGCTCATGCGCAGTCGGGGTCACTACTGCTCATGCGCACTCGGACGCACTACTGCTCATGCGCACTCGGGGTCACTACTGGTCATGCGCACTCGGACTCACTACTGCTCATGCGCACTCGGGCTCACTACTGCGCATACGCGCTCGGTGTCGCTAAAGCGCATTCGCTCACGGGCTCACACTGTGCATGCACACTTGGGGTCACTACTGCGCATGCGCACTCCGGTCAGGCCTGTGCATGCGCACTCAGGCTCACTACTGCGCATGCGCACTCGGTCTCACTACTGCGGATGAACAATCGGGCTCACTACTGCGCATGCGCACTCCGGCTCAGACCTGCACATGCGCACAAGGACCCACTACTGCGGATGCGCAATCGGGCTCACTACTGTACATGCGCACTCGGGGTCACTACTGCTCATGCGCACTCGGACTCACTACTGTGCATGCGCGCTCGGGCTCACTACTGCGCATGCGCACTGGGAGTCACTACTGCGTATGCGCAGTCCGGCTCACTACTGCTCATGCGCACTCGGGGTCACTACTGCTCATGCGCACTGGGACTCACTACTGCTCATGCGCACTCGGACTCACTACTGCGGATGCACAATCGAGCTCACTACTGCACGTGCGCACTCCGCCTCAGACCTGCACATGCGCACACGGACTCACTACTGCTCATGCGCACGCGGGGTCACTACTGCTCATGCGCACTCGGACTGACTACTGCTCATGCGCATTCGGGGTCACTACTGCGCATGCGCACTCGGACTCACTACTGCGGATGCGCTCTCGGGCTCACTACTGCGCATGCGCACACGGGCTCACTACTGCGCATGCGCGCACGGGCCCTCTACTCCGCATGCGCACTCCGGCTCAGACCTGCACATGCGCATTCGAGCTCACTTCTGCGCATGCGCACACGGGCTCACTACTGTGCATGCGCACTCGGGGTCACTACTGCTCATGCGCAGTCGGGGTCACTACTGCTCATGCGCACTCGGACTCACTACTGCTCATGCGCACTCGGGGTCACTACTGCTCATGCGCACTCGGACTCACTACTGCTCATGCGCACTCGGGCTCACTACAGCGCATACGCGCTCGGTGTCGCTACAGCGCATTCGCTCACGGGCTCACACTGTGCATGCACACTTGGGGTCACTACTGCGCATGCGCACTCTGGCTCACTACTGCGCATGCGCACTCCGGTCAGGCCTGTGCATGCGCACTCAGGCTCACTACTGCGCATGCGCACTCGGTCTCACTACTGCGGATGAACAATCGGGCTCACTACTGCGCATGCGCTCTCCGGCTCAGACCTGCACATGCGCACAAGGACCCACTACTGCGGATGCGCAATCGGGCTCACTACTGTACATGCGCACTCGGGGTCACTACTGCTCATGTGCCCTCGGACCCACTACTGCTCATGCGCACTCGGGGTCACTACAGCGCATGCGCGCTCGGACTCACTACTACTCATGCGCACTCGGGCTCACTACTGCGCATGCGCGCTCGGACGCACTACTGCTCATGCGCACTCGGACTCACTACTGCGGATGCACAATCGGGCTCACTACTGCACGTGCGCACTCCGCCTCAGACCTGCACATACGCACACGGACTCACTACTGCTCATGCGCACTCGGGGTCACTACTGCACATGCGCACTCGAACTCACTACTGCTCATGCGCATTCGGGGTCACTACTGCGCATGCGCACTCGGAATCACTACTGCGGATGCGCGCTCGGGCTCACTACTGCGCATGCGCACACGGGCTCACTACTGCGCATGCGCGCACGGGCCCACTACTGCGCATGCGCAGTCCGGCTCAGACCTGCACATGCGCATTCGAGCTCACTTCTGCGCATGCGCACACGGGCTCACTACTGTGCATGCGCACTCGGGGTCACTACTGCTCATGCGCAGTCGGGGTCACTACTGCTCATGCGCACTCGGACTCACTACTGCTCATGCGCGCTCGGGCTCACTACTGCGCATGCGCACACGGGCTCACTACTGCGCATGCGCGCACGGGCCCACTACTGCGCATGCGCACTCCGGCTCAGACCTGCACATGCGCATTCGAGCTCACTTCTGCGCATGCGCACACGGGCTCACTACTGTGCATGCGCACTCGGGGTCACTACTGCTCATGCGCAGTCGGGGTCACTACTGCTCATGTGCACTGGGACTCACTACTGCTCATGCGCACTCGGGGTCACTACTGCTCATGCGCACTCGGACTCACTACTGCTCATGCGCATTCGGGGTCACTACTGCGCATGCGCACTCGGACTCACTACTGCGGATGCGCAGTCGGGCTCACTACTGCGGATGCGCACACGGGCTCACTACTGTGCATGCGCGCACGGGCTCACTACTGCGCACGCGCAGTCCGGCTCAGATCTGATCCTGCGTATTCGAGCTCAATTCTGCGCATGTGCACACGGGCGCACAGCTGCGCATGCGCACTCGGACTCACTACTGCTCAAGCGCACTCGGGCTCAGACCTGCCCATGCGCACACGGGCTCACTACTGCGCATGAGCGCACGGGATCACTACTGCGCATACGCGCTCGGGGTCGCTAGTGCGCATGCGCACTCGGGGTCACTACTGCGCATGCGCACTCCGGCTCAATAGTGCGCATGCGCACACGGCCGCACTACAGCGCATGCGCGCTCGGACTCACTACTACTCATGCGCACTCGGGCTCACTACTGCGGATGCGCCCACGGGCTCACTACTGCGGATGCGCAATCGGGTTTACTAGTGCGCATGCGCACACGGGCTCACTACTGCGCATGCGCGCTCGGACTCACTACTACTCATGCGCACTCGGGCTCACTACTGCGCATACGCACTCAGGGTCACTACTGCTCATGCGCACTCGGGCTCACTACTGCGCATGCGCGCTCGGACGCACTACTGCTCATGCGCACACGGACTCACGACTGCGGATGCGCGTTTCGGTCTCACTACTGCGGATGCGCACACGGGCTCACTACTGCGCATGCGCAGTCCGGCTCAGACCAGCACATGCGTATTCGGGCTCACTTCTGCGCATGTGCACTCGGACTCACTACTGCCCAAGCGCAGTCCGACTCAGACCTGCACATGCGTATTCGAGCTCACTTCTGCGCATGCGCACACGCGCGCACTACTGCGCTTGCGCACTCGGACTAACCACTGCTCATGCGCACTGGGACTCACTACTGCGGATGCGCGCTCGGGCTCACTACTGCGGATGCGCAATCGGGTTCACTACTGCGCATGCGCGCACGGGCTCACTACTGCGCATGCGCGCACGAGCCCACTACTGCGCATGCATACTCCGGCTCAGACCTGCCCATGCGCCCTCGGGCACACCACTGCGCATGCGTACACGGACTCACCACTGCGCATGCGCACTCCGGCTCAGACCTGCCGATGCGCACTCGGGCTCACTACTGCGCATGCGCACTACGGCTCAGACATGCACATGCGATCACGGACTCACTACTGCGGATGCGCAATCGGGCTCACTACTGTGCATGCGTACTCGGGGTCACTACTGCTCATGCGCACTGGGACTCACTACTGCTCATGCGCACTCGGACTCACTACTGCGGATGCACAATCGGGCTCACTACTGCACGTGCGCACTCCGCCTCAGACCTGCACATGCGCACACGGACTCACTACTGCTCATGCGCACGCGGGGTCACTACTGCTCATGCGCACTCGGACTCACTACTGCTCATGCGCATTCGGGGTCACTACTGCGCATGCGCACTCGGACTCACTACTGCGGATGCGCGCTCGGGCTCACTACTGCGCATGCGCACACGGGCTCACTACTGCGCATGCGCGCACGGGCCCACTACTGCGCATGCGCACTCCGGCTCAGACCTGCACATGCGCATTCGAGCTCACTTCTGCGCATGCGCACACGGCCTCACTACTGTGCATGCGCACTCGGGGTCACTACTGCTCATGCGCAGTCGGGGTCACTACTGCTCATGCGCACTCGGACTCACTACTGCTCATGCGCACTCGGGGTCACTACTGCTCATGCGCACTCGGACTCACTACTGCTCATGCGCACTCGGGCTCACTACTGCGCATACGCGCTCGGTGTCGCTACAGCGCATTCGCTTACGGGCTCACTACTGCTCATGCGCACTCGGGGTCACTACTGCACATGCGCACTCGAACTCACTACTGCTCATGCGCATTCGGGGTCACTACTGCGCATGCGCACTCGGACTGACTACTGCGGATGCGCGCTCGGGCTCACTACTGCGCATGGGCACACGGGCTCACTACTGCGCATGCGCGCACGGACCCACTACTGCGCATGCGCACTCCGGCTCAGACCTGCACATGCGCACACGGACTCACTACTGCGGATGCGCAATCGGGCTCACTACTGCGGATGCGCGCTCGGGCCCACTAGTGCGCATGCGCACCCGGGCTCACTACTGCGCATGCGCGCACGGACCCACTACTGCGCATGCGCACTCCGGCTCAGACCTGCACATGCGCACACGGACTCACTACTGCGGATGCGCAATCGGGCTCACTACAGTGCATGCGCACTCGGGGTCACTACTGCTCATGCGCACTCGGGGTCACTACTGCTGATGCGCACTCGGACTCACTACTGCTCATGCGCACTCGGGGTCACTACTGCTCATGCGCACTGGGACTCACTACTGCTCATGCGCACTCGGACTCACTACTGCGGATGCACAATCGGGCTCACTACTGCACGTGCGCATTCCGCCTCAGACCTGCACATGCGCACACGGACTCACTACTGCTCATGCGCACGCGGGGTCACTACTGCTCATGCGCACTCGGACTCACTACTGCTCATGCGCATTCGGGGTCACTACTGCGCATGCGCACTCGGACTCACTACTGCGGATGCGCGCTCGGGCTCACTACTGCGCATGCGCACACGGGCTCACTACTGCGCATGCGCGCACGGGCCCACTACTGCGCATGCGCACTCCGGCTCAGACCTGCACATGCGCACACGGACTCACTACTGCGGATGCGCAATCGGGCTCACTACTGTGCATGCGCACTCGGGGTCACTACTGCTCATGCGCACTCGGACTCACTACTGCTCATGCGCACTCGGGGTCACTACTGCTCATGCGCACTCGGACTCACTACTGCTCATGCGCATTCGGGGTCACTACTGCGCATGCGCACTCGGACTCACTACTGCGGATGCGCAGTCGGGCTCACTACAGCGGATGCGCACATGGGCTCACTACTGTGCATGCGCGCACGGGATCACTACTGCGCACGCGCAGTCCGGTTCAGATCTGATCCTGCGTATTCGAGCTCAATTCTGCGCATGTGCACACGGGCGCACAGCTGCGCATGCGCACTCGGACTCACTACTGCTCAAGCGCACTCGGGCTCAGACCTGCCCATGCGCACTCGGGCTCACTACTGCGCATGAGCGCTCGGGATCACTACTGCGCATACGCGCTCGGGGTCGCTAGTGCGCATGCGCACTCGGGGTCACTACTGCGCATGCGCACTCGGGCTCACTAGTGCGCATGCGCACACGGGCTCACTACTGCGCATGCGCGCTCGGACTCACTACTACTCATGCGCACTCGGGCTCACTACTGCGCATACGCACTCAGGGTCACTACTGCTCATGCGCACTCGGGCTCACTACTGCGCATGCGCGCTCGGACGCACTATTGCTCATGCGCACACGGACTCACGACTGCGGATGAGCGTTTCGGTCTCACTACTGCGGATGCGCACACGGGCTCACTACTGCGCATGCGCAGTCCGGCTCAGACCAGCACATGCGTATTCGGGCTCACTTCTGCGCATGTGCACTCGGACTCACTACTGCTCAAGCGCAGTCCGACTCAGACCTGCACATGCGTATTCGAGCTCACTTCTGCGCATGCGCACACGCGCGCACTACTGCGCTTGCGCACTCGGACTAACCACTGCTCATGCGCACTGGGACTCACTACTGCGGATGCGCGCTCGGGCTCACTACTGCGGATGCGCAATCGGGTTCACTACTGCGCATGCGCGCACGGGCTCACTACTGCGCATGCGCGCACGAGCCCACTACTGCGCATGCGCACTCCGGCTCAGACCTGCCCATGCGCCCTCGGGCACACCACTGCGCATGCGTACACGGACTCACCACTGCGCATGCGCACTCCGGCACAGACCTGCCCATGCGCACTCGGGGTCACTACTGCTGATGCGCACTCGGACTCACTACTGCTCATGCGCACTCGGGGTCACTACTGCTCATGCGCACTGGGACTCACTACTGCTCATGCGCACTCGGACTCACTACTGCGGATGCACAATCGGGCTCACTACTGCACGTGCGCACTCCGGCTCAGACCTGCACATGCGCATTCGAGCTCACTTCTGCGCATGCGCACACGGGCTCACTACTGTGCATGCGCACTCGGGGTCACTACTGCGCATGCGCACTCGGACTCACTACTGCGGATGCGCGCTCGGGCTCACTACTGCGCATGCGCACACGGGCTCACTACTGCGCATGCGCGCACGTGCCCACTACTGCGCATGCGCACTCGGACTCACTACTGCGGATGCGCGCTCGGGCTCACTACTGCGCATGCGCACACGGGCTCACTACTGCGCATGCGCGCACGTGCCCACTACTGCGCATGCGCACTCCGGCTCAGACCTGCACATGCGCATTCGAGCTCACTTCTGCGCATGCGCACACGGGCTCACTACTGTGCATGCGCACTCGGGGTCACTACTGCTCATGCGCAGTCGGGGTCACTACTGCTCATGCGCACTCGGACGCACTACTGCTCATGCGCACTCGGGGTCACTACTGGTCATGCGCACTCGGACTCACTACTGCTCATGCGCACTCGGGCTCACTACTGCGCATACGCGCTCGGTGTCGCTAAAGCGCATTCGCTCACGGGCTCACACTGTGCATGCACACTTGGGGTCACTACTGCGCATGCGCACTCCGGTCAGGCCTGTGCATGCGCACTCAGGCTCACTACTGCGCATGCGCACTCGGTCTCACTACTGCGGATGAACAATCGGGCTCACTACTGCGCATGCGCACTCCGGCTCAGACCTGCACATGCGCACAAGGACCCACTACTGCGGATGCGCAATCGGGCTCACTACTGTACATGCGCACTCGGGGTCACTACTGCTCATGCGCACTCGGACCCACTACTGCTCATGCGCACTCGGGGTCACTACTGCGCATGCGCACTCGGACTCACTACTGCGGATGCGCGCTCGGGCTCACTAATGCGCATGCGCACTGGGAGTCACTACTGCGTATGCGCAGTCCGGCTCACTACTGCTCATGCGCAATCGGACTCACTACTGCGCATGCGCGCTCGGGCTCACTACTGCGCATGCGCACTGGGAGTCACTACTGCTCAAGCGCACTCGGGCTCAGACCTGCCCATGCGCACTCGGGCTCACTACTGCGCATGAGCGCTCGGGATCACTACTGCGCATACGCGCTCGGGGTCGCTAGTGCGCATGCGCACTCGGGGTCACTACTGCGCATGCGCACTCGGGCTCACTAGTGCGCATGCGCACACGGGCTCACTACTGCGCATGCGCGCTCGGACTCACTACTACTCATGCGCACTCGGGCTCACTACTGCGCATACGCACTCAGGGTCACTACTGCTCATGCGCACTCGGGCTCACTACTGCGCATGCGCGCTCGGACGCACTATTGCTCATGCGCACACGGACTCACGACTGCGGATGAGCGTTTCGGTCTCACTACTGCGGATGCGCACACGGGCTCACTACTGCGCATGCGCAGTCCGGCTCAGACCAGCACATGCGTATTCGGGCTCACTTCTGCGCATGTGCACTCGGACTCACTACTGCTCAAGCGCAGTCCGACTCAGACCTGCACATGCGTATTCGAGCTCACTTCTGCGCATGCGCACACGCGCGCACTACTGCGCTTGCGCACTCGGACTAACCACTGCTCATGCGCACTGGGACTCACTACTGCGGATGCGCGCTCGGGCTCACTACTGCGGATGCGCAATCGGGTTCACTACTGCGCATGCGCGCACGGGCTCACTACTGCGCATGCGCGTACGAGCCCACTACTGCGCATGCGCACTCCGGCTCAGACCTGCCCATGCGCCCTCGGGCACACCACTGCGCATGCGTACACGGACTCACCACTGCGCATGCGCACTCCGGCACAGACCTGGCCATGCGCACTCGGGGTCACTACTGCTGATGCGCACTCGGACTCACTACTGCTCATGCGCACTCGGGGTCACTACTGCTCATGCGCACTGGGACTCACTACTGCTCATGCGCACTCGGACTCACTACTGCGGATGCACAATCGGGCTCACTACTGCACGTGCGCACTCCGCCTCAGACCTGCACGTGCGCACACGGACTCACTACTGCTCATGCGCACGCGGGGTCACTACTGCTCATGCGCACTCGGACACACTACTGCTCATGCGCATTCGGGGTCACTACTGCGCATGCGCACTCGGACTCACTACTGCGGATGCGCGCTCGGGCTCACTACTGCGCATGCGCACACGGGCTCACTACTGCGCATGCGCGCACGTGCCCACTACTGCGCATGCGCACTCCGGCTCAGACCTGCACATGCGCATTCGAGCTCACTTCTGCGCATGCGCACACGGGCTCACTACTGTGCATGCGCACTCGGGGTCACTACTGCTCATGCGCAGTCGGGGTCACTACTGCTCATGCGCACTCGGACGCACTACTGCTCATGCGCACTCGGGGTCACTACTGGTCATGCGCACTCGGACTCACTACTGCTCATGCGCACTCGGGCTCACTACTGCGCATACGCGCTCGGTGTCGCTAAAGCGCATTCGCTCACGGGCTCACACTGTGCATGCACACTTGGGGTCACTACTGCGCATGCGCACTCCGGTCAGGCCTGTGCATGCGCACTCAGGCTCACTACTGCGCATGCGCACTCGGTCTCACTACTGCGGATGAACAATCGGGCTCACTACTGCGCATGCGCACTCCGGCTCAGACCTGCACATGCGCACAAGGACCCACTACTGCGGATGCGCAATCGGGCTCACTACTGTACATGCGCACTCGGGGTCACTACTGCTCATGCGCACTCGGACCCACTACTGCTCATGCGCACTCGGGGTCACTACTGCGCATGCGCACTCGGACTCACTACTGCGGATGCGCGCTCGGGCTCACTAATGCGCATGCGCACTGGGAGTCACTACTGCGTATGCGCAGTCCGGCTCACTACTGCTCATGCGCAATCGGACTCACTACTGCGCATGCGCGCTCGGGCTCACTACTGCGCATGCGCACTGGGAGTCACTACTGCGTATGCGCAGTCCGGCTCACTACTGCTCATGCGCAATCGGACTCACTACTGCGGATGCGCAATCGGGCTCACTACTGCGGATGCGCGCTCGGGCCCACTACTGCGCATGCGCACTCCGGCTCAGACCTGCACATGCGCACACGGACTCACTACTGCGGATGCGCAATCGGGCTCACTACAGTGCATGCGCACTCGGGGTCACTACTGCTCATGCGCACTCGGGGTCACTACTGCTGATGCGCACTCGGACTCACTACTGCTCATGCGCACTCGGGGTCACTACTGCTCATGCGCACTGGGACTCACTACTGCTCATGCGCACTCGGACTCACTACTGCGGATGCACAATCGGGCTCACTACTGCACGTGCGCACTCCGCCTCAGACCTGCACATGCGCACACGGACTCACTACTGCTCATGCGCACGCGGGGTGACTACTGCTCATGCGCATTCGGGGTCACTACTGCGCATGCGCACTCGGACTCACTACTGCGCATGCGCACTCGGACTCACTACTGCGGATGCGCGCTCGGGCTCACTACTGCGCATGCGCACACGGGCTCACTACTGCGCATGCGCACTCCGACTCAGACCTGCACATGCGCACAAGGACCCACTACTGCGGATGCGCAATCGGGCTCACTACTGTACATGCGCACTCGGGGTCACTACTGCTCAGGCGCACTCGGGCCCACTACTGCGCATGCGCACTCCGGCTCAGACCTGCACATGCGCACACGGACTCACTACTGCACATGCACATTCGAGCTCACTTCTGCGCATGCGCACACGGGCTCACTACTGTGCATGCGCACTCGGGGTCACTACTGCTCATGCGCAGTCGGGGTCACTACTGCTCATGCGCACTCGGACTCACTACTGCTCATGCGCACTCGGGGTCACTACTGGTCATGCGCACTCGGACTCACTACTGCTCATGCGCAATCGGACTCACTACTGCGCATGCGCGCTCGGGCTCACTACTGCGCATGCGCACTGGGAGTCACTACTGCGTATGCGCAGTCCGGCTCACTACTGCTCATGCGCAATCGGACTCACTACTGCGGATGCGCAATCGGGCTCACTACTGCGGATGCGCGCTCGGGCCCACTACTGCGCATGCGCACTCCGGCTCAGACCTGCACATGCGCACACGGACTCACTACTGCGGATGCGCAATCGGGCTCACTACAGTGCATGCGCACTCGGGGTCACTACTGCTCATGCGCACTCGGGGTCACTACTGCTGATGCGCACTCGGACTCACTACTGCTCATGCGCACTCGGGGTCACTACTGCTGATGCGCACTCGGACTCACTACTGCTCATGCGCACTCGGGGTCACTACTGCTCATGCGCACTGGGACTCACTACTGCTCATGCGCACTCGGACTCACTACTGCGGATGCACAATCGGGCTCACTACTGCACGTGCGCACTCCGCCTCAGACCTGCACATGCGCACACGGACTCACTAGTGCTCATGCGCACGCGGGGTCACTACTGCTCATGCGCACTCGGACTCACTACTGCTCATGCGCATTCGGGGTCACTACTGCGCATGCGCACTCGGACTCACTACTGCGGATGCGCGCTCGGGCTCACTACTGCGCATGCGCACACGGGCTCACTACTGCGCATGCGCGCACGGGCCCACTACTGCGCATGCGCACTCCGGCTCAGACCTGCACATGCGCACACGGACTCACTACTGCGGATGCGCAATCGGGCTCACTACTGTGCATGCGCACTCGGGGTCACTACTGCTCATGCGCACTCGGACTCACTACTGCTCATGCGCACTCGGGGTCACTACTGCTCATGCGCACTCGGACTCACTACTGCTCATGCGCATTCGGGGTCACTACTGCGCATGCGCACTCGGACTCACTACTGCGGATGCGCAGTCGGGCTCACTACTGCGGATGCGCACATGGGCTCACTACTGTGCATGCGCGCACGGGATCACTACTGCGCACGCGCAGTCCGGCTCAGATCTGATCCTGCGTATTCGAGCTCAATTCTGCGCATGTGCACACGGGCGCACAGCTGCGCATGCGCACTCGGACTCACTACTGCTCAAGCGCACTCGGGCTCAGACCTGCCCATGCGCACTCGGGCTCACTACTGCGCATGAGCGCTCGGGATCACTACTGCGCATACGCGCTCGGGGTCGCTAGTGCGCATGCGCACTCGGGGTCACTACTGCGCATGCGCACTCGGGCTCACTAGTGCGCATGCGCACACGGGCTCACTACTGCGCATGCGCGCTCGGACTCACTACTACTCATGCGCACTCGGGCTCACTACTGCGCATACGCACTCAGGGTCACTACTGCTCATGCGCACTCGGGCTCACTACTGCGCATGCGCGCTCGGACGCACTATTGCTCATGCGCACACGGACTCACGACTGCGGATGAGCGTTTCGGTCTCACTACTGCGGATGCGCACACGGGCTCACTACTGCGCATGCGCAGTCCGGCTCAGACCAGCACATGCGTATTCGGGCTCACTTCTGCGCATGTGCACTCGGACTCACTACTGCTCAAGCGCAGTCCGACTCAGACCTGCACATGCGTATTCGAGCTCACTTCTGCGCATGCGCACACGCGCGCACTACTGCGCTTGCGCACTCGGACTAACCACTGCTCATGCGCACTGGGACTCACTACTGCGGATGCGCGCTCGGGCTCACTACTGCGGATGCGCAATCGGGTTCACTACTGCGCATGCGCGCACGGGCTCACTACTGCGCATGCGCACTCCGGCTCAGACCTGCCCATGCGCCCTCGGGCACACCACTGCGCATGCGTACACGGACTCACCACTGCGCATGCGCACTCCGGCACAGACCTGCCCATGCGCAATCGGGGTCACTACTGCTGATGCGCACTCGGACTCACTACTGCTCATGCGCACTCGGGGTCACTACTGCTCATGCGCACTGGGACTCACTACTGCTCATGCGCACTCGGACTCACTACTGCGGATGCACAATCGGGCTCACTACTGCACGTGCGCACTCCGCCTCAGACCTGCACATGCGCACACGGACTCACTACTGCTCATGCGCACGCGGGGTCACTACTGCTCATGCGCACTCGGACTCACTACTGCTCATGCGCATTCGGGGTCACTACTGCGCATGCGCACTCGGACTCACTACTGCGGATGCGCGCTCGGGCTCACTACTGCGCATGCGCACACGGGCTCACTACTGCGCATGCGCGCACGTGCCCACTACTGCGCATGCGCACTCCGGCTCAGACCTGCACATGCGCATTCGAGCTCACTTCTGCGCATGCGCACACGGGCTCACTACTGTGCATGCGCACTCGGGGTCACTACTGCTCATGCGCAGTCGGGGTCACTACTGCTCATGCGCACTCGGACTCACTACTGCTCATGCGCACTCGGGGTCACTACTGGTCATGCGCACTCGGACTAACTACTGCTCATGCGCACTCGGGCTCACTACTGCGCATACGCGCTCGGTGTCGCTAAAGCGCATTCGCTCACGGGCTCACACTGTGCATGCACACTTGGGGTCACTACTGCGCATGCGCACTCCGGTCAGGCCTGTGCATGCGCACTCAGGCTCACTACTGCGCATGCGCACTCGGTCTCACTACTGCGGATGAACAATCGGGCTCACTACTGCGCATGCGCACTCCGGCTCAGACCTGCACATGCGCACAAGGACCCACTACTGCGGATGCGCAATCGGGCTCACTACTGTACATGCGCACTCGGGGTCACTACTGCTCATGCGCACTCGGACCCACTACTGCTCATGTGCACTCGGGGTCACTACTGCGCATGCGCACTCGGACTCACTACTGCGGATGCGCGCTCGGGCTCACTAATGCGCATGCGCACTGGGAGTCACTACTGCGTATGCGCAGTCCGGCTCACTACTGCTCATGCGCAATCGGACTCACTACTGCGCATGCGCGCTCGGGCTCACTACTGCGCATGCGCACTGGGAGTCACTACTGCGTATGCGCAGTCCGGCTCACTACTGCTCATGCGCAATCGGACTCACTACTGCGGATGCGCAATCGGGCTCACTACTGCGGATGCGCGCTCGGGCCCACTACTGCGCATGCGCACTGCGGCTCAGACCTG
Organism: Megachile leachella; assembly: GCA_963576845.1. Taxonomy (NCBI): domain Eukaryota; kingdom Metazoa; phylum Arthropoda; class Insecta; order Hymenoptera; family Megachilidae; genus Megachile; species Megachile leachella. The sequence goes on from OY756247.1 coordinate 3,690,192, forward strand.
CACATGCGCACACGGACTCACTACTGCGGATGCGCAATCGGGCTCACTACAGTGCATGCGCACTCGGGGTCACTACTGCTCATGCGCACTCGGGGTCACTACTGCTGATGCGCACTCGGACTCACTACTGCTCATGCGCACTCGGGGTCACTACTGCTCATGCGCACTGGGACTCACTACTGCTCATGCGCACTCGGACTCACTACTGCGGATGCACAATCGGGCTCACTACTGCACGTGCGCACTCCGCCTCAGACCTGCACATGCGCACACGGACTCACTACTGCTCATGCGCACGCGGGGTCACTACTGCTCATGCGCATTCGGGGTCACTACTGCGCATGCGCACTCGGACTCACTACTGCGCATGCGCACTCGGACTCACTACTGCGGATGCGCGCTCGGGCTCACTACTGCGCATGCGCACACGGGCTCACTACTGCGCATGCGCACTCCGACTCAGACCTGCACATGCGCACAAGGACCCACTACTGCGGATGCGCAATCGGGCTCACTACTGTACATGCGCACTCGGGGTCACTACTGCTCAGGCGCACTCGGGCCCACTACTGCGCATGCGCACTCCGGCTCAGACCTGCACATGCGCACACGGACTCACTACTGCACATGCACATTCGAGCTCACTTCTGCGCATGCGCACACGGGCTCACTACTGTGCATGCGCACTCGGGGTCACTACTGCTCATGCGCAGTCGGGGTCACTACTGCTCATGCGCACTCGGACTCACTACTGCTCATGCGCACTCGGGGTCACTACTGGTCATGCGCACTCGGACTCACTACTGCTCATGCGCAATCGGACTCACTACTGCGCATGCGCGCTCGGGCTCACTACTGCGCATGCGCACTGGGAGTCACTACTGCGTATGCGCAGTCCGGCTCACTACTGCTCATGCGCAATCGGACTCACTACTGCGGATGCGCAATCGGGCTCACTACTGCGGATGCGCCCTCGGGCCCACTACTGCGCATGCGCACTCCGGCTCAGACCTGCACATGCGCACACGGACTCACTACTGCGGATGCGCAATCGGGCTCACTACAGTGCATGCGCACTCGGGGTCACTACTGCTCATGCGCACTCGGGGTCACTACTGCTGATGCGCACTCGGACTCACTACTGCTCAAGCGCACTCGGGGTCACTACTGCTCATGCGCACTGGGACTCACTACTGCTCATGCGCACTCGGACTCACTACTGCGGATGCACAATCGGGCTCACTACTGCACGTGCGCACTCCGCCTCAGACCTGCACATGCGCACACGGACTCACTACTGCTCATGCGCATTCGGGGTCACTACTGCGCATGCGCACTCGGACTCACTACTGCGGATGCGCGCTCGGGCTCACTACTGCGCATGCGCGCACGGGCCCACTACTGCGCATGCGCACTCAGACTCACTACTGCTCATGCGCACTCGGGCTCACTACTGTGCATGCGCACTCGGGGTCACTACTGCTCATGCGCACTCGGACTCACTACTGCTCATGCGCATTCGGGGTCACTACTGTGCATGGGCACTCGGGGTCACTACTGCTCACGCGCACTCGGACTCACTACTGCGGATGCACGCTCGGGCTCACTACTGCGCATGCGCACACGGGCTCACTACTGCGCATGCGCGCACGGCCCCACTACTGCGCATGCGCACACGGACTCACTACTGCGGATGCGCAATCGGGCTCACTACTGTGCATGCGCACTCGGGGTTACTACTGCTTATGCGCACTCGGACTCACTACTGCTCATGCGCACTCGGACTCACTACTGCTCATGCGCACTCGGGGTCACTACTGCTCATGCGCACTCGGACTCACTACTGCTCATGCGCATTCGGGGTCACTACTGCGCATGCGCACTCGAACTCACTACTGTGCATGCGCACTCGGGGTCACTACTGCTCATGCGCACTCGGACTCACTACTGCTCATGCGCACTCGAGGTCACTACTGCTCACGCGCACTCGGGCTCACTACTGCGCATGCCCGCACGGGCCCACTACTGCGCATGCGCACTCCGGCTCAGACTTGCCCATGCGCCCTCGGGCACACCACTGCGCATGCGCACACGGACTCACCACTGCGCATGCGCACTCCGGCTCAGAATTGCCCATGCGCACTCGGGCTCACTACTGCGCATGCGTGCTCCGGCTCACTACTGCGCATGCGCACTCGGACTAACCACTGCTCATGCGCACTGGGACTCACTACTGCGGATGCGCGCTCGGGCTCACTACTGCGGATGCGCAATCGCGTTCACTACTGCCCGTGCGCACACGGCCTCACTATTGCGTATGAGCGCACGCGCCCACTACTGCGCATGCGCACTCCGGCTCAGACCTGCCCATGCGCACTCGAGCTCACTACTGGTGGTGGGTACACCACTGCGCATGCGCACACGGACTCATCACTGCGCATGCGCACTCCGGCTCAGACCTGCCCATGCGCACTCGTGCTCACTACTGCGCATGCGCGCTCCGGCTCACTACTGCTCATGCGCACTCGGACTCACTACTGCGGATGCACAATCGGGCTCACTACTGCGCATGCGCACTACGGCTCAGACCTGCACATGCGCACACGGACTCACTACTGTGGATGCGCAATCGGGCTCACTACTGTGCATGCGCACTCGGGGTCACTACTGCTCATGCGCACTCAGACTCACTACTGCTCATGCGCACTCGGGCTCACTACTGTGCATGCGCACTCGGGGTCACTACTGCTCATGCGCACTCGGACTCACTACTGCTCATGCGCACTCGGGGTCACTACTGGTCATGCGCACTCGGACTCACTACTGCGCATGCGCACACAGACTCACTACTGCGGATGCGCAATCGGGCTCACTACTGTGCATGCGCACTCGGGGTCACTACTGCTCATGCGCACTCGGAATCACTACTGCTCATGCGCACTCGGGGTCACTACTGCTCATGCGCACTCGGACTCACTACTGCTCATGCGCATTCGGGGTCACTACTGCGCATGGGCACTCGGACTCACTACTGCGGATGCGCGCTCGGGCTCACTACTGCGCATGCGCGCACGGGCCCACTACTGCGCATGCGCACTCCGGCTCACTACTGCGGATGCGCAATCGGGTTCACTACTGCGCATGAGCACACGGGCTCACTACTGCGCATGCGCGCACGGGCCCACTACTGCGCATGCGCACTCCGGCTCAGACCTGCCCATGCGCCCTCGGGCGCACCACTGCGCATGCGCACACGGACTCACCACTGCGCATGCGCACTCCGGCTCAGACCTGCCCATGCGCACTCGGGCTCACTACTGCGCATGCGCGCTCCGGCTCACTACTGCTCATGCGCACTCGGACTCACTACTGCGGATGCACAATCGGGCTCACTACTGCGCATGCGCACTACGGCTCAGACCTGCACATGCGCACACGGACTCACTACTGTGGATGCGCAATCGGGCTCACTACTGTGCATGCGCACTCGGGGTCACTACTGCTCATGCGCACACGGACTCACTACTGCTCATGCGCACTCGGGCTCACTACTGTGCATGCGCACTCGGGGTCACTACTGCTCATGCGCACTCAGACTCACTACTGCTCATGCGCACTCGGGCTCACTACTGTGCATGAGCACTCGGGGTCACTACTGCTCATGCGCACTCGGACTCACTACTGCTCATGCGCACTCGGGCTCACTACTGTGCATGCGCACTCGGGGTCACTACTGCTCACGCGCACTCGGACTCACTACTGCGGATGCACGCTCGGGCTCACTACTGCGCATGCGCACACGGGCTCACTACTGCGGATGCGCAATCGGGCTCACTACTGTGCATGCGCACTCGGGGTCACTACTGCTTATGCGCACTCGGACTCACTACTGCTCATGCGCACTCGGACTCACTACTGCTCATGCGCACTCGGGGTCACTACTGCTCATGCGCACTCGGACTCACTACTGCTCATGCGCATTCGGGGTCACTACTGCGCATGCGCACTCGGACTCACTACTGTGCATGCGCACTCGGGGTCACTACTGCTCATGCGCACTCGGAATCACTACTGCTCATGCGCACTCGAGGTCACTACTGCTCACGCGCACTCGGGCTCACTACTGCGCATGCCCGCACGGGCCCACTACTGCGCATGCGCACTCCGGCTCAGACTTGCCCATGCGCCCTCGGGCACACCACTGCGCATGCGCACACGGACTCACCACTGCGCATGCGCACTCCGGCTCAGAATTGCCCATGCGCACTCGGGCTCACTACTGCGCATGCGTGCTCGGGCTCACTACTGCGCATGCGCACTCGGACTAACCACTGCTCATGCGCACTGGGACTCACTACTGCGGATGCGCGCTCGGGCTCACTACTGCGGATGCGCAATCGCGTTCACTACTGCCCGTGCGCACACGGCCTCACTACTGCGCATGCGCGCACGCGCACACTACTGCGCATGCGCACTCCGGCTCAGACCTGCCCATGCGCACTCGAGCTCACTACTGGTGGTGGGTACACGACTGCGCATGCGCACACGGACTCATCACTGCGCATGCGCACTCCGGCTCAGACCTGCCCATGCGCACTCGTGCTCACTACTGCGCATGCGCGCTCCGGCTCACTACTGCTCATGCGCACTCGGACTCACTACTGCGGATGCACAATCGGGCTCACTACTGCGCATGCGCACTACGGCTCAGACCTGCACATGCGCACACGGACTCACTACTGTGGATGCGCAATCGGGCTCACTACTGTGCATGCGCACTCGGGGTCACTACTGCTCATGCGCACTCGGACTCACTACTGCTCATGCGCACTCGGGCTCACTACTGTGCATGCGCACTCGGGCTCACTACTGCTCATGCGCACTCGGGCTCACTACTGTGCATGCGCACTCGGGGTCACTACTGCTCATGCGCACTCGGACTCACTACTGCTCATGCGCACTCGGGGTCACTACTGGTCATGCGCACTCGGACTCACTACTGCTCATGCGCACTCGGGGTCACTACTGCGCATGCGCACTCGGACTCACTACTGCGAATGCGCACCCGGGCTCCCTACTGCGCATGCGCACCCGGGCTCCCTACTGCGCATGCGCGCACGGGCCCACTATTGTGCATGCGCACTCCGGCTCAGACCTGCACATGCGCACACAGACTCACTACTGCGGATGCGCAATCGGGCTCACTACTGTGCATGCGCACTCGGGGTCACTACTGCTCATGCGCACTCGGAATCACTACTGCTCATGCGCACTCGGGGTCACTACTGCTCATGCGCACTCGGACTCACTACTGCTCATGCGCCTTCGGGGTCACTACTGCGCATGCGCACTCGGACTCACTACTGCGGATGCGCGCTCGGGCTCACTACTGCGCATGCGCGCACGGGCCCTCTACTGCGCATGCGCACTCCGGCTCACTACTGCGGATGCGCAATCGGGTTCACTACTGCGCATGAGCACACGGGCTTACTACTGCGCATGCGCGCACTGGCCCACTACTGCGCATGCGCACTCCGGCTCAGACCTGCCCATGCGGCCTCGGGCACACCACTGCGCATGCGCACACGGACTCACCACTGCGCATGCGCACTCCGGCTCAGACCTGCCCATGCGCACTCGGGCTCACTACTGCGCATGCGCGCTCCGGCTCACTACTGCTCATGCGCACTCGGACTCACTACTGCGGATGCACAATCGGGCTCACTACTGCGCATGCGCACTACGGCTCAGACCTGCACATGCGCACACGGACTCACTACTGTGGATGCGCAATCGGGCTCACTACTGTGCATGCGCACTCGGGGTCACTACTGCTCATGCGCACACGGACTCACTACTGCTCATGCGCACTCGGACTCACTACTGTGCATGCGCACTCGGGGTCACTACTGCTCATGCGCACTCAGACTCACTACTGCTCATGCGCACTCGGGCTCACTACTGTGCATGCGCACTCGGGGTCACTACTGCTCATGCGCACTCGGACTCACTACTGCTCATGCGCACTCGGGCTCACTACTGTGCATGCGCACTCGGGGTCACTACTGCTCACGCGCACTCGGACTCACTACTGCGGATGCACGCTCGGGCTCACTACTGCGCATGCGCACACGGGCTCACTACTGCGCATGCGCGCACGGCCCCACTACTGCGCATGCGCACACGGACTCACTACTGCGGATGCGCAATCGGGCTCACTACTGTGCATGCGCACTCGGGGTTACTACTGCTTATGCGCACTCGGACTCACTACTGCTCATGCGCACTCGGACTCACTACTGCTCATGCGCACTCGGGGTCACTACTGCTCATGCGCACTCGGACTCACTACTGCTCATGCGCATTCGGGGTCACTACTGCGCATGCGCACTCCGGCTCAGACTTGCCCATGCGCCCTCGGGCACACCACTGCGCATGCGCACACGGACTCACCACTGCGCATGCGCACTCCGGCTCAGAATTGCCCATGCGCACTCGGGCTCACTACTGCGCATGCGTGCTCGGGCTCACTACTGCGCATGCGCACTCGGACTAACCACTGCTCATGCGCACTGGGACTCACTACTGCGGATGCGCGCTCGGGCTCACTACTGCGGATGCGCAATCGCGTTCACTACTGCCCGTGCGCACACGGCCTCACTACTGCGCATGCGCGCACGCGCCCACTACTGCGCATGCGCACTCCGGCTCAGACCTGCCCATGCGCACTCGAGCTCACTACTGGTGGTGGGTACACGACTGCGCATGCGCACACGGACTCATCACTGCGCATGCGCACTCCGGCTCAGACCTGCCCATGCGCACTCGTGCTCACTACTGCGCATGCGCGCTCCGGCTCACTACTGCTCATGCGCACTCGGACTCACTACTGCGGATGCACAATCGGGCTCACTACTGCGCATGCGCACTACGGCTCAGACCTGCACATGCGCACACGGACTCACTACTGTGGATGCGCAATCGGGCTCACTACTGTGCATGCGCACTCGGGGTCACTACTGCTCATGCGCACTCGGACTCACTACTGCTCATGCGCACTCGGGCTCACTACTGTGCATGCGCACTCGGGGTCACTACTGCTCATGCGCACTCAGACTCACTACTGCTCATGCGCACTCGGGCTCACTACTGTGCATGCGCACTCGGGGTCACTACTGCTCATGCGCACTCGGACTCACTACTGCTCATGCGCACTCGGGGTCACTACTGGTCATGCGCACTCGGACTCACTACTGCTCATGCGCACTCGGGGTCACTACTGCGCATGCGCACTCGGACTCACTACTGCGAATGCGCACCCGGGCTCCCTACTGCGCATGCGCACCCGGGCTCCCTACTGCGCATGCGCGCACGGGCCCACTATTGTGCATGCGCACTCCGGCTCAGACCTGCACATGCGCACACAGACTCACTACTGCGGATGCGCAATCGGGCTCACTACTGTGCATGCGCACTCGGGGTCACTACTGCTCATGCGCACTCGGAATCACTACTGCTCATGCGCACTCGGGGTCACTACTGCTCATGCGCACTCGGACTCACTACTGCTCATGCGCCTTCGGGGTCACTACTGCGCATGCGCACTCGGACTCACTACTGCGGATGCGCGCTCGGGCTCACTACTGCGCATGCGCGCACGGGCCCACTACTGCGCATGCGCACTCCGGCTCACTACTGCGGATGCGCAATCGGGTTCACTACTGCGCATGAGCACACGGGCTCACTACTGCGCATGCGCGCACTGGCCCACTACTGCGCATGCGCACTCCGGCTCAGACCTGCCCATGCGCCCTCGGGCACACCACTGCGCATGCGCACACGGACTCACCACTGCGCATGCGCACTCCGGCTCAGACCTGCCCATGCGCACTCGGGCTCACTACTGCGCATGCGCGCTCCGGCTCACTACTGCTCATGCGCACTCGGACTCACTACTGCGGATGCACAATCGGGCTCACTACTGCGCATGCGCACTACGGCTCAGACCTGCACATGCGCACACGGACTCACTACTGTGGATGCGCAATCGGGCTCACTACTGTGCATGCGCACTCGGGGTCACTACTGCTCATGCGCACACGGACTCACTACTGCTCATGCGCACTCGGACTCACTACTGTGCATGCGCACTCGGGGTCACTACTGCTCATGCGCACTCAGACTCACTACTGCTCATGCGCACTCGGGCTCACTACTGTGCATGCGCACTCGGGGTCACTACTGCTCATGCGCACTCGGACTCACTACTGCTCATGCGCACTCGGGCTCACTACTGTGCATGCGCACTCGGGGTCACTACTGCTCACGCGCACTCGGACTCACTACTGCGGATGCACGCACGGCCCCACTACTGCGCATGCGCACACGGACTCACTACTGCGGATGCGCAATCGGGCTCACTACTGTGCATGCGCACTCGGGGTTACTACTGCTTATGCGCACTCGGACTCACTACTGCTCATGCGCACTCGGACTCACTACTGCTCATGCGCACTCGGGGTCACTACTGCTCATGCGCACTCGGACTCACTACTGCTCATGCGCATTCGGGGTCACTACTGCGCATGCGCACTCCGGCTCAGACTTGCCCATGCGCCCTCGGGCACACCACTGCGCATGCGCACACGGACTCACCACTGCGCATGCGCACTCCGGCTCAGAATTGCCCATGCGCACTCGGGCTCACTACTGCGCATGCGTGCTCGGGCTCACTACTGCGCATGCGCACTCGGACTAACCACTGCTCATGCGCACTGGGACTCACTACTGCGGATGCGCGCTCGGGCTCACTACTGCGGATGCGCAATCGCGTTCACTACTGCCCGTGCGCACACGGCCTCACTACTGCGCATGCGCGCACGCGCCCACTACTGCGCATGCGCACTCCGGCTCAGACCTGCCCATGCGCACTCGAGCTCACTACTGGTGGTGGGTACACCACTGCGCATGCGCACACGGACTCATCACTGCGCATGCGCACTCCGGCTCAGACCTGCCCATGCGCACTCGTGCTCACTACTGCGCATGCGCGCTCCGGCTCACTACTGCTCATGCGCACTCGGACTCACTACTGCGGATGCACAATCGGGCTCACTACTGCGCATGCGCACTACGGCTCAGACCTGCACATGCGCACACGGACTCACTACTGTGGATGCGCAATCGGGCTCACTACTGTGCATGCGCACTCGGGGTCACTACTGCTCATGCGCACTCGGACTCACTACTGCTCATGCGCACTCGGGCTCACTACTGTGCATGCGCACTCGGGGTCACTACTGCTCATGCGCACTCAGACTCACTACTGCTCATGCGCACTCGGGCGCACTACTGTGCATGCGCACTCGGGGTCACTACTGCTCATGCGCACTCGGACTCACTACTGCTCATGCGCACTCGGGGTCACTACTGGTCATGCGCACTCGGACTCACTACTGCGCATGCGCACACAGACTCACTACTGCGGATGCGCAATCGGGCTCACTACTGTGCATGCGCACTCGGGGTCACTACTGCTCATGCGCACTCGGAATCACTACTGCTCATGCGCACTCGGGGTCGCTACTGCTCATGCGCACTCGGACTCACTACTGCTCATGCGCATTCGGGGTCACTACTGCGCATGCGCACTCGAACTCACTACTGCGGATGCGCGCTCGGGCTCACTACTGCGCATGCGCGCACGGGCCCACTACTGCGCATGCGCACTCCGGCTCACTACTGCGGATGCGCAATCGGGTTCACTACTGCGCATGAGCACACGGGCTCACCGCTGCGCATGCGCGCACGGGCCCACTACTGCGCATGCGCACTCCGGCTCAGACCTGCCCATGCGCCCTCGGGCACACCACTGCGCATGCGCACACGGACTCACCACTGCGCATGCGCACTCCGGCTCAGACCTGCCCATGCGCACTCGGGCTCACTACTGCGCATGCGCGCTCCGGCTCACTACTGCTCATGCGCACTCGGACTCACTACTGCGGATGCACAATCGGGCTCACTACTGCGCATGCGCACTACGGCTCAGACCTGCACATGCGCACACGGACTCACTACTGTGGATGCGCAATCGGGCTCACTACTGTGCATGCGCACTCGGGGTCACTACTGCTCATGCGCACACGGACTCACTACTGCTCATGCGCACTCGGGCTCACTACTGTGCATGCGCACTCGGGGTCACTACTGCTCATGCGCACTCAGACTCACTACTGCTCATGCGCACTCGGGCTCACTACTGTGCATGCGCACTCGGGGTCACTACTGCTCATGCGCACTCGGACTCACTACTGCTCATGCGCACTCGGGCTCACTACTGTGCATGCGCACTCGGGGTCACTACTGCTCACGCGCACTCGGACTCACTACTGCGGATGCACGCTCGGGCTCACTACTGCGCATGCGCACACGGGCTCACTACTGCGCATGCGCGCACGGCCCCACTACTGCGCATGCGCACACGGACTCACTACTATGGATGCGCAATCGGGCTCACTACTGTGCATGCGCACTCGAGGTCACTACTGCTCACGCGCACTCGGGCTCACTACTGCGCATGCCCGCACGGGCCCACTACTGCGCATGCGCACTCCGGCTCAGACTTGCCCATGCGCCCTCGGGCACACCACTGCGCATGCGCACACGGACTCACCACTGCGCATGCGCACTCCGGCTCAGAATTGCCCATGCGCACTCGGGCTCACTACTGCGCATGCGTGCTCGGGCTCACTACTGCGCATGCGCACTCGGACTAACCACTGCTCATGCGCACTGGGACTCACTACTGCGGATGCGCGCTCGGGCTCACTACTGCGGATGCGCAATCGCGTTCACTACTGCCCGTGCGCACACGGCCTCACTACTGCGCATGCGCGCACGCGCCCACTACTGCGCATGCGCACTCCGGCTCAGACCTGCCCATGCGCACTCGAGCTCACTACTGGTGGTGGGTACACCACTGCGCATGCGCACACGGACTCATCACTGCGCATGCGCACTCCGGCTCAGACCTGCCCATGCGCACTCGTGCTCACTACTGCGCATGCGCGCTCCGGCTCTCTACTGCTCATGCGCACTCGGACTCACTACTGCGGATGCACAATCGGGCTCACTACTGCGCATGCGCACTACGGCTCAGACCTGCACATGCGCACACGGACTCACTACTGTGGATGCGCAATCGGGCTCACTACTGTGCATGCGCACTCGGGGTCACTACTGCTCATGCGCACTCGGACTCACTACTGCTCATGCGCACTCGGGCTCACTACTGTGCATGCGCACTCGGGGTCACTACTGCTCATGCGCACTCAGACTCACTACTGCTCATGCGCACTCGGGCTCACTACTGTGCATGCGCACTCGGGGTCACTACTGCTCATGCGCACTCGGACTCACTACTGCTCATGCGCACTCGGGGTCACTACTGGTCATGCGCACTCGGACTCACTACTGCTCATGCGCACTCGGGGTCACTACTGCTCATGCGCACTCGGACTCACTACTGCTCATGCGCACTCGGGGTCACTACTGCTCACGCGCACTCGGGCTCACTACTGCGCATGCCCGCACGGGCCCACTACTGCGCATGCGCACTCCGGCTCAGACTTGCCCATGCGCCCTCGGGCACACCACTGCGCATGCGCACACGGGCTCACTACTGCGCATGCGCAGTCCGACTCAGACCTGCACATGCGTATTCGAGCTCACTTCTGCGCATGCGCACACGCGCGCACTACTGCGCTTGCGAACTCGGACTAACCACTGCTCATGCGCACTGGGACTCACTACTGCGGATGCGCGCTCGGGCTCACTACTGCGGATGCGCAATCGGGTTCACTACTGCTCATGCGCACACGGGCTCACTACTGCGCATGCGCGCACGAGCCCACTACTGCGCATGCGCACTCCGGCTCAGACCTGCCCATGCGCCCTCGGGCACACCACTGCGCATGCGCACACGGACTCACCGCTGCGCATGCGCACTCCGGCTCAGACCTGCCCATGCGCACTCGGGCTCACTACTGCGCATGCGCGCTCGGGATCACTACCGCGCATACGCGCTCGGGGTCGCTACTGCGCATTCGCTCACGGGCTCACACTGTGCATGCACACTCGGGGTCACTACTGCGCATGCGCACACGGGCTCGCTACTGCGCATGCGCAGTCCGGCTCAGACCTGCCCATGCGCACTCGGGCTCACTACTGCTCATGCGCACTCGGACTCACTACTGCGGATGCACAATCGGGCTCACTACTGCGCATGCGCACTACGGCTCAGACTTGCACATGCGCACACGGACTCACTACTGTGGATGCGCAATCGGGCTCACTACTGTGCATGCGCACTCGGGGTCACTACTGCTCATGCGCACACGGACTCACTACTGCTCATGCGCACTCGGGGTCACTACTGCTCATGCGCACTCGGACTCACTACTGCTCATGCGCATTCGGGGTCACTACTGCGCATGCGCACTCGGACTCATTACTGTGCATGCGCACTCGGGGTCACTACTGCTCATGCGCACTCGGACTCACTACTGCTCATGCGCACTCGGGGTCACTACTGCTCATGCGCACTCGGACTCACTACTGCTCATGCGCACTCGGGGTCACTACTGCTCACGCGCACTCGGGCTCACTACTGCGCATGCCCGCACGGGCCCACTACTGCGCATGCGCACTCCGGCTCAGACTTGCCCATGCGCCCTCGGGCACACCACTGCGCATGCGCACACGGACTCACCACTGCGCATGCGCACTCCGGCTCAGAATTGCCCATGCGCACTCGGGCTCACTACTGCGCATGCGTGCTCGGGCTCACTACTGCGCATGCGCACTCGGACTAACCACTGCTCATGCGCACTGGGACTCACTACTGCGGATGCGCGCTCGGGCTCACTACTGCGGATGCGCAATCGCGTTCACTACTGCCCGTGCGCACACGGCCTCACTACTGCGCATGCGCACTCGGACTCACTACTGCGGATGCACAATCGGGCTCACTACTGCGCATGCGCACTACGGCTCAGACCAGCACATGCGCACTCGTGCTCACTACTGTGCATGCGCGCTCCGGCTCACTACTGCTCATGCGCACTCGGACTCACTACTGCGGATGCACAATCGGGCTCACTACAGCGCATGCGTGCTCGGGCTCACTACTGCGCATGCGCACTCCGGCTCAGACTTGCCCATGCGCCCTCGGGCACACCACTGCGCATGCGCACACGGACTCATCACTGCGCATGCGCACTCCGGCTCAGACCTGCCCATGCGCACTCGTGCTCACTACTGCGCATGCGCACTCGGACTCACTACTGCTCATGCGCACTCGGGGTCACTACTGCTCATGCGCACTCGGGCTCACTACTGCGCATGCGCGCACGGGCCCACTACTGCGCATGCGCACTCCGGCTCAGACCTGCCCATGCGCCCTCGGGCACACCACTGCGCATGCGCACACGGGCTCACTATTGCGCATGCGCAGTCCGACTCAGACCTGCACATGCGTATTCGAGCTCACTTCTGCGCATGCGCACACGCGCGCACTACTGCGCTTGCGCACTCGGACTAACCACTGCTCATACGCACTGGGACTCACTACTGCGGATGCGCGCTCGGGCTCACTACTGCGGATGCGCAATCGGGTTCACTACTGCTCATGCGCACACGGGCTCACTACTGCGCATGCGCGCACGAGCCCACTACTGCGCATGCGCACTCCGGCTCAGACCTGCCCATGCGCCCTCGGGCACACCACTGCGCATGCGCACACGGACTCACCACTGCGCATGCGCACTCCGGCTCAGACCTGCCCATGCGCAATCGGGCTCACTACTGCGAATGCGCACCCGGGCTCCCTACTGCGCATGCGCACCCGGGCTCCCTACTGCGCATGCGCACACGGGCTCACTACTGCGCATGCGCAGTCCGGCTCAGACCTGCACATGCGCATTCGAGCTCACTTCTGCGCATGCGCACACGCGCGCACTACTGCGCTTGCACACTCGGACTAACCACTGCTCATGCGCACTGGGACTCACTACTGCGGATGCGCGCTCGGGCTCACTACTGCGGATGCGCAATCGGGTTCACTACTGCGCATGCGCACACCGGCTCACTAATGCGCATGCGCGCACGGGCCCACTACTGCGCATGCGCACTCCGGCTCAGACCTGCCCATGCGCCCTCGGGCACACCACTGCGCATGCGCACACGGACTCACCACTGCGCATGCGCACTCCGGCTCAGACCTGCCCATGCGCCCTCGGGCACACCACTGCGCATGCGCACACGGGCTCACTACTGCTCATGCGCACTCGGACTCACTACTGCGGATGCACAATCGGGCTCACTACTGCGCATGCGCACTCCGGGTCAGACATTCACATGCGCACACGGACTCACTACTGTGGATGCGCAATCGGGCTCACTACTGCGGATGCGCAATCGGGCTCACCACTGTGCATGCGCACTCGGGGACACTACTGCTCATGCGCACTCGGGGACACTACTGTGCATGCGCACTCGGGGTCACTACTGCTCATGCGCATTCGGGGTCACTACTGCGCATGCGCACTCCGGCTCAGACCTGCACATGCGCACAAGGACTCACTACTGCGGATGCGCAATCGGGCTCACTACTGTACATGCGCACTCGGGGTCACTACTGCTCATGCGCACTCGGACCCACTACTGCTCATGCGCACTCGGGGTCACTACTGCGCATGCCCACTCGGACTCACTACTGCGAATGCGCACCCGGGCTCCCTACTGCGCATGCGCGCACGGGCCCACTACTGCGCATGCGCACTCCGGCTCAGACCTGCACATGCGCACACGGACTCACTACTGCGGATGCGCAATCGGGTTCACTACTGCGCATCCGCACACGGGCTCACTACTGCTCATGCGCACTCGGATTCACTACTGCGCATGCGCACTCCGGCTCAGACATGCACATGCGATCACGGACTCACTACTGCGGATGCGCAATCGGGCTCACTACTGTGCATGCGTACTCGGGGTCACTACTGCTCATGCGCACTGGGACTCACTACTGCTCATGCGCCCTCGGACTCACTACTGCGGATGCACAATCGGGCTCACTACTGCACGTGCGCACTCCGCCTCAGACCTGCACATACGCACTCGGACTCACTACTGCTCATGCGCACTCGAGGTCACTACTGCTCATGCGCACTCGGACTCACTACTGCTCATGCGCACTCGGGGTCACTACTGCTCACGCGCACTCGGGCTCACTACTGCGCATGCCCGCACGGGCCCACTACTGCGCATGCGTACTCCGGCTCAGACTTGCCCATGCGCCCTCGGGCACACCACTGCGCATGCGCACACGGACTCACCACTGCGCATGCGCACTCCGGCTCAGAATTGCCCATGCGGCACTCGGGCTCAGTACTGCGCATGCGTGCTCGGGCTCACTACTGCGCATGCGCACTCGGACTAACCACTGCTCATGCGCACTGGGACTCACTACTGCGGATGCGCGCTCGGGCTCACTACTGCGGATGCGCAATCGCGTTCACTACTGCCCGTGCGCACACGGCCTCACTACTGCGCATGCGCGCACGCGCCCACTACTGCGCATGCGCACTCCGGCTCAGACCTGCCCATGCGCACTCGAGCTCACTACTGGTGGTGGGTACACCACTGCGCATGCGCACACGGACTCATCACTGCGCATGCGCACTCCGGCTCAGACCTGCCCATGCGCACTCGTGCTCACTACTGCGCATGCGCGCTCCGGCTCACTACTGCTCATGCGCACTCGGACTCACTACTGCGGATGCACAATCGGGCTCACTACTGCGCATGCGCACTACGGCTCAGACCTGCACATGCGCACACGGACTCACTACTGTGGATGCGCAATCGGGCTCACTACTGTGCATGCGCACTCGGGGTCACTACTGCGCATGCGCACACGGGCTCACTACTGCGCATGCGCAGTCCGACTCAGACCTGCACATGCGTATTCGAGCTCACTTCTGCGCATGCGCACACGCGCGCACTACTGCGCTTGCGAACTCGGACTAACCACTGCTCATGCGCACTGGGACTCACTACTGCGGATGCGCGCTCGGGCTCACTACTGCGGATGCGCAATCGGGTTCACTACTGCTCATGCGCACACGGGCTCACTACTGCGCATGCGCGCACGAGCCCACTACTGCGCATGCGCACTCCGGCTCAGACCTGCCCATGCGCCCTCGGGCACACCACTGCGCATGCGCACACGGACTCACCACTGCGCATGCGCACTCCGGCTCAGACCTGCCCATGCGCACTCGGGCTCACTACTGCGCATGCGCGCTCGGGATCACTACTGCGCATACGCGCTCGGGGTCGCTACTGCGCATTCGCTCACGGGCTCACACTGTGCATGCACACTCGGGGTCACTACTGCGCATGCGCACACGGGCTCGCTACTGCGCATGCGCACACGGGCTCACTACTGCGCATGCGCAGTCCGGCTCAGACCTGCCCATGCGCACTCGGGCTCACTACTGCTCATGCGCACTCGGACTCACTACTGCGGATGCACAATCGGGCTCACTACTGCGCATGCGCACTACGGCTCAGACCTGCACATGCGCACACGGACTCACTACTGTGGATGCGCAATCGGGCTCACTACTGTGCATGCGCACTCGGGCTCACTACTGCGCATGCGTGCTCGGGCTCACTACTGCGCATGCGCACTCGGACTAACCACTGCTCATGCGCACTGGGACTCACTACTGCGGATGCGCGCTCGGGCTCACTACTGCGGATGCGCAATCGCGTTCACTACTGCCCGTGCGCACACGGCCTCACTACTGCGCATGCGCACTCGGACTCACTACTGCGGATGCACAATCGGGCTCACTACTGCGCATGCGCACTACGGCTCAGACCTGCACATGCGCACTCGTGCTCACTACTGTGCATGCGCGCTCCGGCTCACTACTGCTCATGCGCACTCGGACTCACTACTGCGGATGCACAATCGGGCTCACTACAGCGCATGCGTGCTCGGGCTCACTACTGCGCATGCGCACTCCGGCTCAGACTTGCCCATGCGCCCTCGGGCACACCACTGCGCATGCGCACACGGACTCATCATGCGCATGCGCACTCCGGCTCAGACCTGCCCATGCGCACTCGTGCTCACTACTGCGCATGCGCGCTCCGGCTCACTACTGCTCATGCGCACTCGGACTCACTACTGCGGATGCACAATCGGGCTCACTACTGCGCATGCGCACTACGGCTCAGACCTGCACATGCGCACACGGACTCACTACTGTGGATGCGCAATCGGGCTCACTACTGTGCATGCGCACTCGGGGTCACTACTGCTCATGCGCACTCGGACTCACTACTGCTCATGCGCACTCGGGCTCACTACTGTGCATGCGCACTCGGGGTCACTACTGCTCATGCGCACTCAGACTCACTACTGCTCATGCGCACTCGGGCTCACTACTGCGCATGCGTGCTCGGGCTCACTACTGCGCATGCGTACTCGGGCCCACTACTGCGCATGCGCACTCGGACTCACTACTGCTCATGCGCACTCGGGGTCACTACTGCTCATGCGCACTCGGACTCACTACTGCTCATGCGCACTCGGACTCACTACTGCTCATGCGCACTGGGACTCACTACTGCGGATGCGCGCTCGGGCTCACTACTGCGGATGCGCAATCGCGTTCACTACTGCCCGTGCGCACACGGCCTCACTACTGCGCATGCGCGCACGCGCCCACTACTGCGCATGCGCACTCCGGCTCAGACTTGCCCATGCGCCCTCGGGCACACCACTGCGCATGCGCACACGGACTCACCACTGCGCATGCGCACTCCGGCTCAGAATTGCCCATGCGCACTCGGGCTCACTACTGCGCATGCGTGCTCGGGCTCACTACTGCGCATGCGCACTCGGACTAACCACTGCTCATGCGCACTGGGACTCACTACTGCGGATGCGCGCTCGGGCTCACTACTGCGGATGCGCAATCGCGTTCACTACTGCCCGTGCGCACACGGCCTCACTACTGCGCATGCGCACTCGGACTCACTACAGCGGATGCACAATCGGGCTCACTACTGCGCATGCGCACTACGGCTCAGACCAGCACATGCGCACTCGTGCTCACTACTGTGCATGCGCGCTCCGGCTCACTACTGCTCATGCGCACTCGGACTCACTACTGCGGATGCACAATCGGGCTCACTACAGCGCATGCGTGCTCGGGCTCACTACTGCGCATGCGCACTCCGGCTCAGACTTGCCCATGCGCCCTCGGGCACACCACTGCGCATGCGCACACGGACTCATCACTGCGCATGCGCACTCCGGCTCAGACCTGCCCATGCGCACTCGTGCTCACTACTGCGCATGCGCACTCGGACTCACTACTGCTCATGCGCACTCGGGGTCACTACTGCTCATGCGCACTCGGGCTCACTACTGCGCATGCGCGCACGGGCCCACTACTGCGCATGCGCACTCCGGCTCAGACCTGCCCATGCGCCCTCGGGCACACCACTGCGCATGCGCACACGGGCTCACTACTGCGCATGCGCAGTCCGACTCAGACCTGCACATGCGTATTCGAGCTCACTTCTGCGCATGCGCACACGCGCGCACTACTGCGCTTGCGCACTCGGACTAACCACTGCTCATACGCACTGGGACTCACTACTGCGGATGCGCGCTCGGGCTCACTACTGCGGATGCGCAATCGGGTTCACTACTGCTCATGCGCACACGGGCTCACTACTGCGCATGCGCGCACGAGCCCACTACTGCGCATGCGCACTCCGGCTCAGACCTGCCCATGCGCCCTCGGGCACACCACTGCGCATGCGCACACGGACTCACCACTGCGCATGCGCACTCCGGCTCAGACCTGCCCATGCGCAATCGGGCTCACTACTGCGAATGCGCACCCGGGCTCCCTACTGCGCATGCGCACCCGGGCTCCCTACTGCGCATGCGCACACGGGCTCACTACTGCGCATGCGCAGTCCGGCTCAGACCTGCACATGCGCATTCGAGCTCACTTCTGCGCATGCGCACACGCGCGCACTACTGCGCTTGCACACTCGGACTAACCACTGCTCATGCGCACTGGGACTCACTACTGCGGATGCGCGCTCGGGCTCACTACTGCGGATGCGCAATCGGGTTTACTACTGCGCATGCGCACACCGGCTCACTAATGCGCATGCGCGCACGGGCCCACTACTGCGCATGCGCACTCCGGCTCAGACCTGCCCATGCGCCCTCGGGCACACCACTGCGCATGCGCACACGGACTCACCACTGCGCATGCGCACTCCGGCTCAGACCTGCCCATGCGCCCTCGGGCACACCACTGCGCATGCGCACACGGGCTCACTACTGCTCATGCGCACTCGGACTCACTACTGCGGATGCACAATCGGGCTCACTACTGCGCATGCGCACTCCGGGTCAGACATTCACATGCGCACACGGACTCACTACTGTGGATGCGCAATCGGGCTCACTACTGCGGATGCGCAATCGGGCTCACCACTGTGCATGCGCACTCGGGGACACTACTGCTCATGCGCACTCGGGGACACTACTGTGCATGCGCACTCGGGGTCACTACTGCTCATGCGCATTCGGGGTCACTACTGCGCATGCGCACTCCGGCTCAGACCTGCACATGCGCACAAGGACTCACTACTGCGGATGCGCAATCGGGCTCACTACTGTACATGCGCACTCGGGGTCACTACTGCTCATGCGCACTCGGACCCACTACTGCTCATGCGCACTCGGGGTCACTACTGCGCATGCGCACTCGGACTCACTACTGCGAATGCGCACCCGGGCTCCCTACTGCGCATGCGCGCACGGGCCCACTACTGCGCATGCGCACTCCGGCTCAGACCTGCACATGCGCACACGGACTCACTACTGCGGATGCGCAATCGGGTTCACTACTGCGCATCCGCACACGGGCTCACTACTGCTCATGCGCACTCGGATTCACTACTGCGCATGCGCACTCCGGCTCAGACATGCACATGCGATCACGGACTCACTACTGCGGATGCGCAATCGGGCTCACTACTGTGCATGCGTACTCAGGGTCACTACTGCTCATGCGCACTGGGACTCACTACTGCTCATGCGCCCTCGGACTCACTACTGCGGATGCACAATCGGGCTCACTACTGCACGTGCGCACTCCGCCTCAGACCTGCACATACGCACTCGGACTCACTACTGCTCATGCGCACTCGAGGTCACTACTGCTCATGCGCACTCGGACTCACTACTGCTCATGCGCACTCGGGGTCACTACTGCTCACGCGCACTCGGGCTCACTACTGCGCATGCCCGCACGGGCCCACTACTGCGCATGCGCACTCCGGCTCAGACTTGCCCATGCGCCCTCGGGCACACCACTGCGCATGCGCACACGGACTCACCACTGCGCATGCGCACTCCGGCTCAGAATTGCCCATGCGCACTCGGGCTCACTACTGCTCATGCGCACTCGAGGTCACTACTGCTCATGCGCACTCGGACTCACTACTGCTCATGCGCACTCGGGGTCACTACCGCTCACGCGCACTCGGGCTCACTACTGCGCATGCACGCACGGGCCCACTACTGCGCATGCGCACTCCGGCTCAGACTTGCCCATGCGCCCTCGGGCACACCACTGCGCATGCGCACACGGACTCACCACTGCGCATGCGCACTCCGGCTCAGAATTGCCCATGCGCACTCGGGCTCACTACTGTGCATGCGCACTCGGGGTCACTACTGCTCATGCGCACTCGGGCACACCACTGCGCATGCGCACACGGGCTCACTACTGCGCATGCGCAGTCCGACTCAGACCTGCACATGCGTATTCGAGCTCACTTCTGCGCATGCGCACACGCGCGCACTACTGCGCTTGCGAACTCGGACTAACCACTGCTCATGCGCACTGGGACTCACTACTGCGGATGCGCGCTCGGGCTCACTACTGCGGATGCGCAATCGGGTTCACTACTGCTCATGCGCACACGGGCTCACTACTGCGCATGCGCGCACGAGCCCACTACTGCGCATGCGCACTCCGGCTCAGACCTGCCCATGCGCCCTCGGGCACACCACTGCGCATGCGCACACGGACTCACCACTGCGCATGCGCACTCCGGCTCAGACCTGCCCATGCGCACTCGGGCTCACTACTGCGCATGCGCGCTCGGGATCACTACTGCGCATACGCGCTCGGGGTCGCTACTGCGCATTCGCTCACGGGCTCACACTGTGCATGCACACTCGGGGTCACTACTGCGCATGCGCACACGGGCTCGCTACTGCGCATGCGCACACGGGCTCACTACTGCGCATGCGCAGTCCGGCTCAGACCTGCCCATGCGCACTCGGGCTCACTACTGCTCATGCGCACTCGGACTCACTACTGCGGATGCACAATCGGGCTCACTACTGCGCATGCGCGCTCGGGATCACTACTGCGCATACGCGCTCGGGGTCGCTACTGCGCATTCGCTCACGGGCTCACACTGTGCATGCACACTCGGGGTCACTACTGCGCATGCGCACACGGGCTCGCTACTGCGCATCCGCACACGGGCTCACTACTGCTCATGCGCACTCGGATTCACTACTGCGCATGCGCACTCCGGCTCAGACATGCACATGCGATCACGGACTCACTACTGCGGATGCGCAATCGGGCTCACTACTGTGCATGCGCACTCGGGGTCACTACTGCTCATGCGCACTCGGAATCACTACTGCTCATGCGCACTCGGGGTCACTACTGCTCATGCGCACTCGGACTCACTACTGCTCATGCGCCTTCGGGGTCACTACTGCGCATGCGCACTCGGACTCACTACTGCGGATGCGCGCTCGGGCTCACTACTGCGCATGCGCGCACGGGCACACTACTGCGCATGCGCACTCCGGCTCACTACTGCGGATGCGCAATCGGGTTCACTACTGCGCATGAGCACACGGGCTCACTACTGCGCATGCGCGCACTGGCCCACTACTGCGCATGCGCACTCCGGCTCAGACCTGCCCATGCGCCCTCGGGCACACCACTGCGCATGCGCACACGGACTCACCACTGCGCATGCGCACTCCGGCTCAGACCTGCCCATGCGCACTCGGGCTCACTACTGCGCATGCGCGCTCCGGCTCACTACTGCTCATGCGCACTCGGACTCACTACTGCGGATGCACAATCGGGCTCACTACTGCGCATGCGCACTACGGCTCAGACCTGCACATGCGCACACGGACTCACTACTGTGGATGCGCAATCGGGCTCACTACTGTGCATGCGCACTCGGGGTCACTACTGCTCATGCGCACACGGACTCACTACTGCTCATGCGCACTCGGACTCACTACTGTGCATGCGCACTCGGGGTCACTACTGCTCATGCGCACTCAGACTCACTACTGCTCATGCGCACTCGGGCTCACTACTGTGCATGCGCACTCGGGGTCACTACTGCTCATGCGCACTCGGACTCACTACTGCTCATGCGCACTCGGGCTCACTACTGTGCATGCGCACTCGGGGTCACTACTGCTCACGCGCACTCGGACTCACTACTGCGGATGCACGCTCGGGCTCACTACTGCGCATGCGCACACGGGCTCACTACTGCGCATGCGCGCACGGCCCCACTACTGCGCATGCGCACACGGACTCACTACTGCGGATGCGCAATCGGGCTCACTACTGTGCATGCGCACTCGGGGTTACTACTGCTTATGCGCACTCGGACTCACTACTGCTCATGCGCACTCGGACTCACTACTGCTCATGCGCACTCGGGGTCACTACTGCTCATGCGCACTCGGACTCACTACTGCTCATGCGCATTCGGGGTCACTACTGCGCATGCGCACTCCGGCTCAGACTTGCCCATGCGCCCTCGGGCACACCACTGCGCATGCGCACACGGACTCACCACTGCGCATGCGCACTCCGGCTCAGAATTGCCCATGCGCACTCGGGCTCACTACTGCGCATGCGTGCTCGGGCTCACTACTGCGCATGCGCACTCGGACTAACCACTGCTCATGCGCACTGGGACTCACTACTGCGGATGCGCGCTCGGGCTCACTACTGCGGATGCGCAATCGCGTTCACTACTGCCCGTGCGCACACGCCTCACTACTGCGCATGCGCGCACGCGCCCACTACTGCGCATGCGCACTCCGGCTCAGACCTGCCCATGCGCACTCGAGCTCACTACTGGTGGTGGGTACACCACTGCGCATGCGCACACGGACTCATCACTGCGCATGCGCACTCCGGCTCAGACCTGCCCATGCGCACTCGTGCTCACTACTGCGCATGCGCGCTCCGGCTCACTACTGCTCATGCGCACTCGGACTCACTACTGCGGATGCACAATCGGGCTCACTACTGCGCATGCGCACTACGGCTCAGACCTGCACATGCGCACACGGACTCACTACTGTGGATGCGCAATCGGGCTCACTACTGTGCATGCGCACTCGGGGTCACTACTGCTCATGCGCACTCGGACTCACTACTGCTCATGCGCACTCGGGCTCACTACTGTGCATGCGCACTCGGGGTCACTACTGCTCATGCGCACTCAGACTCACTACTGCTCATGCGCACTCGGGCTCACTACTGTGCATGCGCACTCGGGGTCACTACTGCTCATGCGCACTCGGACTCACTACTGCTCATGCGCACTCGGGGTCACTACTGGTCATGCGCACTCGGACTCACTACTGCGCATGCGCACACAGACTCACTACTGCGGATGCGCAATCGGGGTCACTACTGTGCATGCGCACTCGGGGTCACTACTGCTCATGCGCACTCCGGCTCAGACCTGCCCATGCGCCCTCGGGCACACCACTGCGCATGCGCACACGGACTCACCACTGCGCATGCGCACTCCGGCTCAGACCTGCCCATGCGCACTCGGGCTCACTACTGCGCATGCGCGCTCCGGCTCACTACTGCTCATGCGCACTCGGACTCACTACTGCGGATGCACAATCGGGCTCACTACTGCGCATGCGCACTACGGCTCAGACCTACACATGCGCACACGGACTCACTACTGTGGATGCGCAATCGGGCTCACTACTGTGCATGCGCACTCGGGGTCACTACTGCTCATGCGCACACGGACTCACTACTGCTCATGCGCACTCGGACTCACTACTGTGCATGCGCACTCGGGGTCACTACTGCTCATGCGCACTCAGACTCACTACTGCTCATGCGCACTCGGGCTCACTACTGTGCATGCGCACTCGGGGTCACTACTGCTCATGCGCACTCGGACTCACTACTGCTCATGCGCACTCGGGCTCACTACTGTGCATGCGCACTCGGGGTCACTACTGCTCACGCGCACTCGGACTCACTACTGCGGATGCACGCTCGGGCTCACTACTGCGCATGCGCACACGGGCTCACTACTGCGCATGCGCGCACGGCCCCACTACTGCGCATGCGCACACGGACTCACTACTGCGGATGCGCAATCGGGCTCACTACTGTGCATGCGCACTCGGGGTTACTACTGCTTATGCGCACTCGGACTCACTACTGCTCATGCGCACTCGGACTCACTACTGCTCATGCGCACTCGGGGTCACTACTGCTCATGCGCACTCGGACTCACTACTGCTCATGCGCATTCGGGGTCACTACTGCGCATGCGCACTCCGGCTCAGACTTGCCCATGCGCCCTCGGGCACACCACTGCGCATGCGCACACGGACTCACCACTGCGCATGCGCACTCCGGCTCAGAATTGCCCATGCGCACTCGGGCTCACTACTGCGCATGCGTGCTCGGGCTCACTACTGCGCATGCGCACTCGGACTAACCACTGCTCATGCGCACTGGGACTCACTACTGCGGATGCGCGCTCGGGCTCACTACTGCGGATGCGCAATCGCGTTCACTACTGCCCGTGCGCACACGGCCTCACTACTGCGCATGCGCGCACGCGCCCACTACTGCGCATGCGCACTCCGGCTCAGACCTGCCCATGCGCACTCGAGCTCACTACTGGTGGTGGGTACACCACTGCGCATGCGCACACGGACTCATCACTGCGCATGCGCACTCCGGCTCAGACCTGCCCATGCGCACTCGTGCTCACTACTGCGCATGCGCGCTCCGGCTCACTACTGCTCATGCGCACTCGGACTCACTACTGCGGATGCACAATCGGGCTCACTACTGCGCATGCGCACTACGGCTCAGACCTGCACATGCGCACACGGACTCACTACTGTGGATGCGCAATCGGGCTCACTACTGTGCATGCGCACTCGGGGTCACTACTGCTCATGCGCACTCGGACTCACTACTGCTCATGCGCACTCGGGCTCACTACTGTGCATGCGCACTCGGGGTCACTACTGCTCATGCGCACTCAGACTCACTACTGCTCATGCGCACTCGGGCTCACTACTGTGCATGCGCACTCGGGGTCACTACTGCTCATGCGCACTCGGACTCACTACTGCTCATGCGCACTCGGGGTCACTACTGGTCATGCGCACTCGGACTCACTACTGCGCATGCGCACACAGACTCACTACTGCGGATGCGCAATCGGGCTCACTACTGTGCATGCGCACTCGGGGTCACTACTGCTCATGCGCACTCGGAATCACTACTGCTCATGCGCACTCGGGGTCACTACTGCTCATGCGCACTCGGACTCACTACTGCTCATGCGCATTCGGGGTCACTACTGCGCATGCGCACTCGGACTCACTACTGCGGATGCGCGCTCGGGCTCACTACTGCGCATGCGCGCACGGGCCCACTACTGCGCATGCGCACTCCGGCTCACTACTGCGGATGCGCAATCGGGTTCACTACTGCGCATGAGCACACGGGCTCACCGCTGCGCATGCGCGCACGGGCCCACTACTGCGCATGCGCACTCCGGCTCAGACCTGCCCATGCGCACTCGGGCTCACTACTGCGCATGCGCGCTCCGGCTCACTACTGCTCATGCGCACTCGGACTCACTACTGCGGATGCACAATCGGGCTCACTACTGCGCATGCGCACTACGGCTCAGACCTGCACATGCGCACACGGACTCACTACTGTGGATGCGCAATCGGGCTCACTACTGTGCATGCGCACTCGGGGTCACTACTGCTCATGCGCACACGGACTCACTACTGCTCATGCGCACTCGGGCTCACTACTGTGCATGCGCACTCGGGGTCACTACTGCTCATGCGCACTCAGACTCACTACTGCTCATGCGCACTCGGGCTCACTACTGTGCATGCGCACTCGGGGTCACTACTGCTCATGCGCACTCGGACTCACTACTGCTCATGCGCACTCGGGCTCACTACTGTGCATGCGCACTCGGGGTCACTACTGCTCACGCGCACTCGGACTCACTACTGCGGATGCACGCTCGGGCTCACTACTGCGCATGCGCACACGGGCTCACTACTGCGCATGCGCGCACGGCCCCACTACTGCGCATGCGCACACGGACTCACTACTATGGATGCGCAATCGGGCTCACTACTGTGCATGCGCACTCGAGGTCACTACTGCTCACGCGCACTCGGGCTCACTACTGCGCATGCCCGCACGGGCCCACTACTGCGCATGCGCACTCCGGCTCAGACTTGCCCATGCGCCCTCGGGCACACCACTGCGCATGCGCACGCGGACTCACCACTGCGCATGCGCACTCCGGCTCAGAATTGCCCATGCGCACTCGGAATCACTACTGCTCATGCGCACTCGGGGTCACTACTGCTCATGCGCACTCGGACTCACTACTGCTCATGCGCATTCGGGGTCACTACTGCGCATGCGCACTCGGACTCACTACTGCGGATGCGCGCTCGGGCTCACTACTGCGCATGCGCGCACGGGCCCACTACTGCGCATGCGCACTCCGGCTCAGACCTGCCCATGCGCACTCGGGCTCACTACTGCGCATGCGCGCTCCGGCTCACTACTGCTCATGCGCACTCGGACTCACTACTGCGGATGCACAATCGGGCTCACTACTGCGCATGCGCACTACGGCTCAGACCTGCACATGCGCACACGGACTCACTACTGTGGATGCGCAATCGGGCTCACTACTGTGCATGCGCACTCGGGGTCACTACTGCTCATGCGCACACGGACTCACTACTGCTCATGCGCACTCGGGCTCACTACTGTGCATGCGCACTCGGGGTCACTACTGCTCATGCGCACTCAGACTCACTACTGCTCATGCGCACTCGGGCTCACTACTGTGCATGCGCACTCGGGGTCACTACTGCTCATGCGCACTCGGACTCACTACTGCTCATGCGCACTCGGGCTCACTACTGTGCATGCGCACTCGGGGTCACTACTGCTCACGCGCACTCGGACTCACTACTGCGGATGCACGCTCGGGCTCACTACTGCGCATGCGCACACGGGCTCACTACTGCGCATGCGCGCACGGCCCCACTACTGCGCATGCGCACACGGACTCACTACTATGGATGCGCAATCGGGCTCACTACTGTGCATGCGCACTCGAGGTCACTACTGCTCACGCGCACTCGGGCTCACTACTGCGCATGCCCGCACGGGCCCACTACTGCGCATGCGCACTCCGGCTCAGACTTGCCCATGCGCCCTCGGGCACACCACTGCGCATGCGCACGCGGACTCACCACTGCGCATGCGCACTCCGGCTCAGAATTGCCCATGCGCACTCGGGCTCACTACTGCGCATGCGTGCTCGGGCTCACTACTGCGCATGAGCACTCGGACTAACCACTGCTCATGCGCACTGGGACTCACTACTGCGGATGCGCGCTAGGGCTCACTACTGCGGATGCGCAATCGCGTTCACTACTGCCCGTGCGCACACGGCCTCACTACTGCGCATGCGCGCACGCGCCCACTACTGCGCATGCGCACTCCGGCTCAGACCTGCCCATGCGCACTCGAGCTCACTACTGGTGGTGGGTACACCACTGCGCATGCGCACACGGACTCATCACTGCGCATGCGCACTCCGGCTCAGACCTGCCCATGCGCACTCGTGCTCACTACTGCGCATGCGCGCTCCGGCTCACTACTGCTCATGCGCACTCGGACTCACTACTGCGGATGCACAATCGGGCTCACTACTGCGCATGCGCACTACGGCTCAGACCTGCACATGCGCACACGGACTCACTACTGTGGATGCGCAATCGGGCTCACTACTGTGCATGCGCACTCGGGGTCACTACTGCTCATGCGCACTCGGACTCACTACTGCTCATGCGCACTCGGGCTCACTACTGTGCATGCGCACTCGGGGTCACTACTGCTCATGCGCACTCAGACTCACTACTGCTCATGCGCACTCGGGCTCACTACTGTGCATGCGCACTCGGGGTCACTACTGCTCATGCGCACTCGGACTCACTACTGCTCATGCGCACTCGGGGTCACTACTGGTCATGCGCACTCGGACTCACTACTGCTCATGCGCACTCGGGGTCACTACTGCTCATGCGCACTCGGACTCACTACTGCTCATGCGCACTCGGGCCCACTACTGCGCATGCGCACTCCGGCTCAGACCTGCACATGCGCACACGGACTCACTACTGCGGATGCGCAATCGGGCTCACTACTGTGCATGCGTACTCGGGGTCACTACTGCTCATGCGCACACGGGGTCACTACTGCTCATGCGCACTCGGACTCACTACTGCTCATGCGCACTCGGGGTCACTACTGCTCATGCGCACTCGGACTCACTACTGCTCATGCGCACTCGGGGTCACTACTGCTCACGCGCACTCGGGCTCACTACTGCGCATGCCCGCACGGGCCCACTACTGCGCATGCGCACTCCGGCTCAGACTTGCCCATGCGCCCTCGGGCACTCCACTGCGCATGCGCACACGGGCTCACTACTGCGCATGCGCAGTCCGACTCAGACCTGCACATGCGTATTCGAGCTCACTTCTGCGCATGCGCACACGCGCGCACTACTGCGCTTGCGAACTCGGACTAACCACTGCTCATGCGCACTGGGACTCACTACTGCGGATGCGCGCTCGGGCTCACTACTGCGGATGCGCAATCGGGTTCACTACTGCTCATGCGCACACGGGCTCACTACTGCGCATGCGCGCACGAGCCCACTACTGCGCATGCGCACTCCGGCTCAGACCTGCCCATGCGCCCTCGGGCACACCACTGCGCATGCGCACACGGTCTCACCACTGCGCATGCGCACTCCGGCTCAGACCTGCCCATGCGCACTCGGGCTCACTACTGCGCATGCGCGCTCGGGATCACTACTGCGCACACGCGCTCGGGGTCGCTACTGCGCATTCGCTCACGGGCTCACACTGTGCATGCACACTCGGGGTCACTACTGCGCATGCGCACACGGGCTCGCTACTGCGCATGCGCACACGGGCTCACTACTGCGCATGCGCAGTCCGGCTCAGACCTGCCCATGCGCACTCGGGCTCACTACTGCTCATGCGCACTCGGACTCACTACTGCGGATGCACAATCGGGCTCACTACTGCGCATGCGCACTAGCGCTCAGACTTGCACATGCGCACACGGACTCACTACTGTGGATGCGCAATCGGGCTCACTACTGTGCATGCGCACTCGGGGTCACTACTGCTCATGCGCACACGGACTCACTACTGCTCATGCGCACTCGGGCTCACTACTGTGCATGCGCACTCGGGGTCACTACTGCTCATGCGCACTCAGACTCACTACTGCTCATGCGCACTCGGGCTCACTACTGTGCATGCGCACTCGGGGTCACTACTGCTCATGCGCTCTCGGACTCTCTACTGCTCATGCGCACTCGGGCTCACTACTGTGCATGCGCACTCGGGGTCACTACTGCTCACGCGCACTCGGACTCACTACTGCGGATGCACGCTCGGGCTCACTACTGCGCATGCGCACACGGGCTCACTACTGCGCATGCGCGCACGGCCCCACTACTGCGCATGCGCACACGGACTCACTACTGCGGATGCGCAATCGGGCTCACTACTGTGCATGCGCACTCGGGGTCACTACTGCTTATGCGCACTCGGACTCACTACTGCTCATGCGCACTCGGACTCACTACTGCTCATGCGCACTCGGGGTCACTACTGCTCATGCGCACTCGGGCTCACTACTGCGCATGCGTGCTCGGGCTCACTACTGCGCATGCGCACTCGGACTAACCACTGCTCATGCGCACTGGGACTCACTACTGCGGATGCGCGCTCGGGCTCACTACTGCGGATGCGCAATCGCGTTCACTACTGCCCGTGCGCACACGGCCTCACTACTGCGCATGCGCACTCGGAC
This sequence comes from Megachile leachella, assembly GCA_963576845.1. Lineage (NCBI taxonomy): Eukaryota > Metazoa > Arthropoda > Insecta > Hymenoptera > Megachilidae > Megachile > Megachile leachella. The sequence goes on from OY756247.1 coordinate 3,720,629, forward strand.
TCACTACTGCGGATGCACAATCGGGCTCACTACTGCGCATGCGCACTACGGCTCAGACCAGCACATGCGCACTCGTGCTCACTACTGTGCATGCGCGCTCCGGCTCACTACTGCTCATGCGCACTCGGACTCACTACTGCGGATGCACAATCGGGCTCACTACAGCGCATGCGTGCTCGGGCTCACTACTGCGCATGCGCACTCCGGCTCAGACTTGCCCATGCGCCCTCGGGCACACCACTGCGCATGCGCACACGGACTCATCACTGCGCATGCGCACTCCGGCTCAGACCTGCCCATGCGCACTCGTGCTCACTACTGCGCATGCGCACTCGGACTCACTACTGCTCATGCGCACTCGGGGTCACTACTGCTCATGCGCACTCGGGCTCACTACTGCGCATGCGCGCACGGGCCCACTACTGCGCATGCGCACTCCGGCTCAGACCTGCCCATGCGCCCTCGGGCACACCACTGCGCATGCGCACACGGGCTCACTACTGCGCATGCGCAGTCCGACTCAGACCTGCACATGCGTATTCGAGCTCACTTCTGCGCATGCGCACACGCGCGCACTACTGCGCTTGCGCACTCGGACTAACCACTGCTCATACGCACTGGGACTCACTACTGCGGATGCGCGCTCGGGCTCACTACTGCGGATGCGCAATCGGGTTCACTACTGCTCATGCGCACACGGGCTCACTACTGCGCATGCGCGCACGAGCCCACTACTGCGCATGCGCACTCCGGCTCAGACCTGCCCATGCGCCCTCGGGCACAGCACTGCGCATGCGCACACGGACTCACCACTGCGCATGCGCACTCCGGCTCAGACCTGCCCATGCGCAATCGGGCTCACTACTGCGAATGCGCACCCGGGCTCCCTACTGCGCATGCGCACCCGGGCTCCCTACTGCGCATGCGCACACGGGCTCACTACTGCGCATGCGCAGTCCGGCTCAGACCTGCACATGCGCATTCGAGCTCACTTCTGCGCATGCGCACACGCGCGCACTACTGCGCTTGCACACTCGGACTAACCACTGCTCATGCGCACTGGGACTCACTACTGCGGATGTGCGCTCGGGCTCACTACTGCGGATGCGCAATCGGGTTCACTACTGCGCATGCGCACACCGGCTCACTAATGCGCATGCGCGCACGGGCCCACTACTGCGCATGCGCACTCCGGCTCAGACCTGCCCATGCGCCCTCGGGCACACCACTGCGCATGCGCACACGGACTCACCACTGCGCATGCGCACTCCGGCTCAGACCTGCCCATGCGCCCTCGGGCACACCACTGCGCATGCGCACACGGGCTCACTACTGCTCATGCGCACTCGGACTCACTACTGCGGATGCACAATCGGGCTCACTACTGCGCATGCGCACTCCGGGTCAGACATTCACATGCGCACACGGACTCACTACTGTGGATGCGCAATCGGGCTCACTACTGCGGATGCGCAATCGGGCTCACCACTGTGCATGCGCACTCGGGGACACTACTGCTCATGCGCACTCGGGGACACTACTGTGCATGCGCACTCGGGGTCACTACTGCTCATGCGCATTCGGGGTCACTACTGCGCATGCGCACTCCGGCTCAGACCTGCACATGCGCACAAGGACTCACTACTGCGGATGCGCAATCGGGCTCACTACTGTACATGCGCACTCGGGGTCACTACTGCTCATGCGCACTCGGACCCACTACTGCTCATGCGCACTCGGGGTCACTACTGCGCATGCGCACTCGGACTCACTACTGCGAATGCGCACCCGGGCTCCCTACTGCGCATGCGCGCACGGGCCCACTACTGCGCATGCGCACTCCGGCTCAGACCTGCACATGCGCACACGGACTCACTACTGCGGATGCGCAATCGGGTTCACTACTGCGCATCCGCACACGGGCTCACTACTGCTCATGCGCACTCGGATTCACTACTGCGCATGCGCACTCCGGCTCAGACATGCACATGCGATCACGGACTCACTACTGCGGATGCGCAATCGGGCTCACTACTGTGCATGCGTACTCGGGGTCACTACTGCTCATGCGCACTGGGACTCACTACTGCTCATGCGCCCTCGGACTCACTACTGCGGATGCACAATCGGGCTCACTACTGCACGTGCGCACTCCGCCTCAGACCTGCACATACGCACTCGGACTCACTACTGCTCATGCGCACTCGAGGTCACTACTGCTCATGCGCACTCGGACTCACTACTGCTCATGCGCACTCGGGGTCACTACTGCTCACGCGCACTCGGGCTCACTACTGCGCATGCCCGCACGGGCCCACTACTGCGCATGCGTACTCCGGCTCAGACTTGCCCATGCGCCCTCGGGCACACCACTGCGCATGCGCACACGGACTCACCACTGCGCATGCGCACTCCGGCTCAGAATTGCCCATGCGCACTCGGGCTCAGTACTGCGCATGCGTGCTCGGGCTCACTACTGCGCATGCGCACTCGGACTAACCACTGCTCATGCGCACTGGGACTCACTACTGCGGATGCGCGCTCGGGCTCACTACTGCGGATGCGCAATCGCGTTCACTACTGCCCGTGCGCACACGGCCTCACTACTGCGCATGCGCGCACGCGCCCACTACTGCGCATGCGCACTCCGGCTCAGACCTGCCCATGCGCACTCGAGCTCACTACTGGTGGTGGGTACACCACTGCGCATGCGCACACGGACTCATCACTGCGCATGCGCACTCCGGCTCAGACCTGCCCATGCGCACTCGTGCTCACTACTGCGCATGCGCGCTCCGGCTCACTACTGCTCATGCGCACTCGGACTCACTACTGCGGATGCACAATCGGGCTCACTACTGCGCATGCGCACTACGGCTCAGACCTGCACATGCGCACACGGACTCACTACTGTGGATGCGCAATCGGGCTCACTACTGTGCATGCGCACTCGGGGTCACTACTGCGCATGCGCACACGGACTCACTACTGCGGATGCGCAATCGGGCTCACTACTGTGCATGCGCACTCGGGGTCACTACTGCTCATGCGCACTCGGGCACACCACTGCGCATGCGCACACGGGCTCACTACTGCGCATGCGCAGTCCGACTCAGACCTGCACATGCGTATTCGAGCTCACTTCTGCGCATGCGCACACGCGCGCACTACTGCGCTTGCGAACTCGGACTAACCACTGCTCATGCGCACTGGGACTCACTACTGCGGATGCGCGCTCGGGCTCACTACTGCGGATGCGCAATCGGGTTCACTACTGCTCATGCGCACACGGGCTCACTACTGCGCATGCGCGCACGAGCCCACTACTGCGCATGCGCACTCCGGCTCAGACCTGCCCATGCGCCCTCGGGCACACCACTGCGCATGCGCACACGGACTCACCACTGCGCATGCGCACTCCGGCTCAGACCTGCCCATGCGCACTCGGGCTCACTACTGCGCATGCGCGCTCGGGATCACTACTGCGCATACGCGCTCGGGGTCGCTACTGCGCATTCGCTCACGGGCTCACACTGTGCATGCACACTCGGGGTCACTACTGCGCATGCGCACACGGGCTCGCTACTGCGCATGCGCACACGGGCTCACTACTGCGCATGCGCAGTCCGGCTCAGACCTGCCCATGCGCACTCGGGCTCACTACTGCTCATGCGCACTCGGACTCACTACTGCGGATGCACAATCGGGCTCACTACTGCGCATGCGCACTACGGCTCAGACCTGCACATGCGCACACGGACTCACTACTGTGGATGCGCAATCGGGCTCACTACTGTGCATGCGCACTCGGGGTCACTACTGCTCATGCGCACACGGACTCACTACTGCTCATGCGCACTCGGGCTCACTACTGTGCATGCGCACTCGGGGTCACTACTGCTCATGCGCACTCAGACTCACTACTGCTCATGCGCACTCGGGCTCACTACTGTGCATGCGCACTCGGGGTCACTACTGCTCATGCGCTCTCGTTCTCACTACTGCTCATGCGCACTCGGGCTCACTACTGTGCATGCGCACTCGGGGTCACTACTGCTCACGCGCACTCGGACTCACTACTGCGGATGCACGCTCGGGCTCACTACTGCGCATGCGCACACGGGCTCACTACTGCGCATGCGCGCACGGCCCCACTACTGCGCATGCGCACACGGACTCACTACTGCGGATGCGCAATCGGGCTCACTACTGTGCATGCGCACTCGGGGTCACTACTGCTTATGCGCACTCGGACTCACTACTGCTCATGCGCACTCGGACTCACTACTGCTCATGCGCACTCGGGGTCACTACTGCTCATGCGCACTCGGACTCACTACTGCTCATGCGCATTCGGGGTCACTACTGCGCATGCGCACTCGGACTCACTACTGTGCATGCGCACTCGGGGTCACTACTGCTCATGCGCACTCGGACTCACTACTGCTCATGCGCACTCGGGGTCACTACTGCTCATGCGCACTCGGACTCACTACTGCTCACGCGCACTCGGGGTCACTACTGCTCACGCGCACTCGGGCTCACTACTGCGCATGCCCGCACGGGCCCACTACTGCGCATGCGCACTCCGGCTCAGACTTGCCCATGCGCCCTCGGGCACACCACTGCGCATGCGCACACGGACTCACCACTGCGCATGCGCACTCCGGCTCAGAATTGCCCATGCGCACTCGGGCTCACTACTGCGCATGCGTGCTCGGGCTCACTACTGCGCATGCGCACTCGGACTAACCACTGCTCATGCGCACTGGGACTCACTACTGCGGATGCGCGCTCGGGCTCACTACTGCGGATGCGCAATCGCGTTCACTACTGCCCGTGCGCACACGGCCTCACTACTGCGCATGCGCACTCGGACTCACTACTGCGGATGCACAATCGGGCTCACTACTGCGCATGCGCACTACGGCTCAGACCTGCACATGCGCACTCGTGCTCACTACTGCGCATGCGCACTCGGACTCACTACTGCTCATGCGCACTCGGGGTCACTACTGCTCATGCGCACTCGGGCTCACTACTGCGCATGCGCGCACGGGCCCACTACTGCGCATGCGCACTCCGGCTCAGACCTGCCCATGCGCCCTCGGGCACACCACTGCGCATGCGCACACGGGCTCACTACTGCGCATGCGCAGTCCGACTCAGACCTGCACATGCGTATTCGAGCTCACTTCTGCGCATGCGCACACGCGCGCACTACTGCGCTTGCGCACTCGGACTAACCACTGCTCATACGCACTGGGACTCACTACTGCGGATGCGCGCTCGGGCTCACTACTGCGGATGCGCAATCGGGTTCACTACTGCTCATGCGCACACGGGCTCACTACTGCGCATGCGCGCACGAGCCCACTACTGCGCATGCGCACTCCGGCTCAGACCTGCCCATGCGCCCTCGGGCACACCACTGCGCATGCGCACACGGACTCACCACTGCGCATGCGCACTCCGGCTCAGACCTGCCCATGCGCAATCGGGCTCACTACTGCGAATGCGCACCCGGGCTCCCTACTGCGCATGCGCACCCGGGCTCCCTACTGCGCATGCGCACACGGGCTCACTACTGCGCATGCGCAGTCCGGCTCAGACCTGCACATGCGCATTCGAGCTCACTTCTGCGCATGCGCACACGCGCGCACTACTGCGCTTGCACACTCGGACTAACCACTGCTCATGCGCACTGGGACTCACTACTGCGGATGCGCGCTCGGGCTCACTACTGCGGATGCGCAATCGGGTTTACTACTGCGCATGCGCACACCGGCTCACTAATGCGCATGCGCGCACGGGCCCACTACTGCGCATGCGCACTCCGGCTCAGACCTGCCCATGCGCCCTCGGGCACACCACTGCGCATGCGCACACGGACTCACCACTGCGCATGCGCACTCCGGCTCAGACCTGCCCATGCGCCCTCGGGCACACCACTGCGCATGCGCACACGGGCTCACTACTGCTCATGCGCACTCGGACTCACTACTGCGGATGCACAATCGGGCTCACTACTGCGCATGCGCACTCCGGGTCAGACATTCACATGCGCACACGGACTCACTACTGTGGATGCGCAATCGGGCTCACTACTGCGGATGCGCAATCGGGCTCACCACTGTGCATGCGCACTCGGGGACACTACTGCTCATGCGCACTCGGGGACACTACTGTGCATGCGCACTCGGGGTCACTACTGCTCATGCGCATTCGGGGTCACTACTGCGCATGCGCACTCCGGCTCAGACCTGCACATGCGCACAAGGACTCACTACTGCGGATGCGCAATCGGGCTCACTACTGTACATGCGCACTCGGGGTCACTACTGCTCATGCGCACTCGGACCCACTACTGCTCATGCGCACTCGGGGTCACTACTGCGCATGCGCACTCGGACTCACTACTGCGAATGCGCACCCGGGCTCCCTACTGCGCATGCGCGCACGGGCCCACTACTGCGCATGCGCACTCCGGCTCAGACCTGCACATGCGCACACGGACTCACTACTGCGGATGCGCAATCGGGTTCACTACTGCGCATCCGCACACGGGCTCACTACTGCTCATGCGCACTCGGATTCACTACTGCGCATGCGCACTCCGGCTCAGACATGCACATGCGATCACGGACTCACTACTGCGGATGCGCAATCGGGCTCACTACTGTGCATGCGTACTCGGGGTCACTACTGCTCATGCGCACTGGGACTCACTACTGCTCATGCGCCCTCGGACTCACTACTGCGGATGCACAATCGGGCTCACTACTGCACGTGCGCACTCCGCCTCAGACCTGCACATACGCACTCGGACTCACTACTGCTCATGCGCACTCGAGGTCACTACTGCTCATGCGCACTCGGACTCACTACTGCTCATGCGCACTCGGGGTCACTACTGCTCACGCGCACTCGGGCTCACTACTGCGCATGCCCGCACGGGCCCACTACTGCGCATGCGCACTCCGGCTCAGACTTGCCCATGCGCCCTCGGGCACACCACTGCGCATGCGCACACGGACTCACCACTGCGCATGCGCACTCCGGCTCAGAATTGCCCATGCGCACTCGGGCTCACTACTGCTCATGCGCACTCGAGGTCACTACTGCTCATGCGCACTCGGACTCACTACTGCTCATGCGCACTCGGGGTCACTACTGCTCACGCGCACTCGGGCTCACTACTGCGCATGCCCGCACGGGCCCACTACTGCGCATGCGCACTCCGGCTCAGACTTGCCCATGCGCCCTCGGGCACACCACTGCGCATGCGCACACGGACTCACCACTGCGCATGCGCACTCCGGCTCAGAATTGCCCATGCGCACTCGGGCTCACTACTGTGCATGCGCACTCGGGGTCACTACTGCTCATGCGCACTCGGGCACACCACTGCGCATGCGCACACGGGCTCACTACTGCGCATGCGCAGTCCGACTCAGACCTGCACATGCGTATTCGAGCTCACTTCTGCGCATGCGCACACGCGCGCACTACTGCGCTTGCGAACTCGGACTAACCACTGCTCATGCGCACTGGTACTCACTACTGCGGATGCGCGCTCGGGCTCACTACTGCGGATGCGCAATCGGGTTCACTACTGCTCATGCGCACACGGGCTCACTACTGCGCATGCGCGCACGAGCCCACTACTGCGCATGCGCACTCCGGCTCAGACCTGCCCATGCGCCCTCGGGCACACCACTGCGCATGCGCACACGGACTCACCACTGCGCATGCGCACTCCGGCTCAGACCTGCCCATGCGCACTCGGGCTCACTACTGCGCATGCGCGCTCGGGATCACTACTGCGCATACGCGCTCGGGGTCGCTACTGCGCATTCGCTCACGGGCTCACACTGTGCATGCACACTCGGGGTCACTACTGCGCATGCGCACACGGGCTCGCTACTGCGCATGCGCACACGGGCTCACTACTGCGCATACGCAGTCCGGCTCAGACCTGCCCATGCGCACTCGGGCTCACTACTGCTCATGCGCACTCGGACTCACTACTGCGGATGCACAATCGGGCTCACTACTGCGCATGCGCACTACGGCTCAGACCTGCACATGCGCACACGGACTCACTACTGTGGATGCGCAATCGGGCTCACTACTGTGCATGCGCACTCGGGGTCACTACTGCTCATGCGCACACGGACTCACTACTGCTCATGCGCACTCGGGCTCACTACTGTGCATGCGCACTCGGGGTCACTACTGCTCATGCGCACTCAGACTCACTACTGCTCATGCGCACTCGGGCTCACTACTGTGCATGCGCACTCGGGGTCACTACTGCTCATGCGCTCTCGTTCTCACTACTGCTCATGCGCACTCGGGCTCACTACTGCTCATGCGCACTCGAGGTCACTACTGCTCATGCGCACTCGGACTCACTACTGCTCATGCGCACTCGGGGTCACTACTGCTCACGCGCACTCGGGCTCACTACTGCGCATGCCCGCACGGGCCCACTACTGCGCATGCGCACTCCGGCTCAGACTTGCCCATGCGCCCTCGGGCACACCACTGCGCATGCGCACACGGACTCACCACTGCGCATGCGCACTCCGGCTCAGAATTGCCCATGCGCACTCGGGCTCACTACTGTGCATGCGCACTCGGGGTCACTACTGCTCATGCGCACTCGGGCACACCACTGCGCATGCGCACACGGGCTCACTACTGCGCATGCGCAGTCCGACTCAGACCTGCACATGCGTATTCGAGCTCACTTCTGCGCATGCGCACACGCGCGCACTACTGCGCTTGCGAACTCGGACTAACCACTGCTCATGCGCACTGGGACTCACTACTGCGGATGCGCGCTCGGGCTCACTACTGCGGATGCGCAATCGGGTTCACTACTGCTCATGCGCACACGGGCTCACTACTGCGCATGCGCGCACGAGCCCACTACTGCGCATGCGCACTCCGGCTCAGACCTGCCCATGCGCCCTCGGGCACACCACTGCGCATGCGCACACGGACTCACCACTGCGCATGCGCACTCCGGCTCAGACCTGCCCATGCGCACTCGGGCTCACTACTGCGCATGCGCGCTCGGGATCACTACTGCGCATACGCGCTCGGGGTCGCTACTGCGCATTCGCTCACGGGCTCACACTGTGCATGCACACTCGGGGTCACTACTGCGCATGCGCACACGGGCTCGCTACTGCGCATGCGCACACGGGCTCACTACTGCGCATGCGCAGTCCGGCTCAGACCTGCCCATGCGCACTCGGGCTCACTACTGCTCATGCGCACTCGGACTCACTACTGCGGATGCACAATCGGGCTCACTACTGCGCATGCGCGCTCGGGATCACTACTGCGCATACGCGCTCGGGGTCGCTACTGCGCATTCGCTCACGGGCTCACACTGTGCATGCACACTCGGGGTCACTACTGCGCATGCGCACACGGGCTCGCTACTGCGCATCCGCACACGGGCTCACTACTGCTCATGCGCACTCGGATTCACTACTGCGCATGCGCACTCCGGCTCAGACATGCACATGCGATCACGGACTCACTACTGCGGATGCGCAATCGGGCTCACTACTGTGCATGCGCACTCGGGGTTACTATTGCTTATGCGCACTCGGACTCACTACTGCTCATGCGCACTCGGACTCACTACTGCTCATGCGCACTCGGGGTCACTACTGCTCATGCGCACTCGGACTCACTACTGCTCATGCGCATTCGGGGTCACTACTGCGCATGCGCACTCCGGCTCAGACTTGCCCATGCGCCCTCGGGCACACCACTGCGCATGCGCACACGGACTCACCACTGCGCATGCGCACTCCGGCTCAGAATTGCCCATGCGCACTCGGGCTCACTACTGCGCATGCGTGCTCGGGCTCACTACTGCGCATGCGCACTCGGACTAACCACTGCTCATGCGCACTGGGACTCACTACTGCGGATGCGCGCTCGGGCTCACTACTGCGGATGCGCAATCGCGTTCACTACTGCCCGTGCGCACACGGCCTCACTACTGCGCATGCGCGCACGCGCCCACTACTGCGCATGCGCACTCCGGCTCAGACCTGCCCATGCGCACTCGAGCTCACTACTGGTGGTGGGTACACGACTGCGCATGCGCACACGGACTCATCACTGCGCATGCGCACTCCGGCTCAGACCTGCCCATGCGCACTCGTGCTCACTACTGCGCATGCGCGCTCCGGCTCACTACTGCTCATGCGCACTCGGACTCACTACTGCGGATGCACAATCGGGCTCACTACTGCGCATGCGCACTACGGCTCAGACCTGCACATGCGCACACGGACTCACTACTGTGGATGCGCAATCGGGCTCACTACTGTGCATGCGCACTCGGGGTCACTACTGCTCATGCGCACTCGGACTCACTACTGCTCATGCGCACTCGGGCTCACTACTGTGCATGCGCACTCGGGGTCACTACTGCTCATGCGCACTCAGACTCACTACTGCTCATGCGCACTCGGGCTCACTACTGTGCATGCGCACTCGGGGTCACTACTGCTCATGCGCACTCGGACTCACTACTGCTCATGCGCACTCGGGGTCACTACTGGTCATGCGCACTCGGACTCACTACTGCTCATGCGCACTCGGGGTCACTACTGCGCATGCGCACTCGGACTCACTACTGCGAATGCGCACCCGGGCTCCCTACTGCGCATGCGCACCCGGGCTCCCTACTGCGCATGCGCGCACGGGCCCACTATTGTGCATGCGCACTCCGGCTCAGACCTGCACATGCGCACACAGACTCACTACTGCGGATGCGCAATCGGGCTCACTACTGTGCATGCGCACTCGGGGTCACTACTGCTCATGCGCACTCGGAATCACTACTGCTCATGCGCACTCGGGGTCACTACTGCTCATGCGCACTCGGACTCACTACTGCTCATGCGCCTTCGGGGTCACTACTGCGCATGCGCACTCGGACTCACTACTGCGGATGCGCGCTCGGGCTCACTACTGCGCATGCGCGCACGGGCCCACTACTGCGCATGCGCACTCCGGCTCACTACTGCGGATGCGCAATCGGGTTCACTACTGCGCATGAGCACACGGGCTCACTACTGCGCATGCGCGCACTGGCCCACTACTGCGCATGCGCACTCCGGCTCAGACCTGCCCATGCGCCCTCGGGCACACCACTGCGCATGCGCACACGGACTCACCACTGCGCATGCGCACTCCGGCTCAGACCTGCCCATGCGCACTCGGGCTCACTACTGCGCATGCGCGCTCCGGCTCACTACTGCTCATGCGCACTCGGACTCACTACTGCGGATGCACAATCGGGCTCACTACTGCGCATGCGCACTACGGCTCAGACCTGCACATGCGCACACGGACTCACTACTGTGGATGCGCAATCGGGCTCACTACTGTGCATGCGCACTCGGGGTCACTACTGCTCATGCGCACACGGACTCACTACTGCTCATGCGCACTCGGACTCACTACTGTGCATGCGCACTCGGGGTCACTACTGCTCATGCGCACTCAGACTCACTACTGCTCATGCGCACTCGGGCTCACTACTGTGCATGCGCACTCGGGGTCACTACTGCTCATGCGCACTCGGACTCACTACTGCTCATGCGCACTCGGGCTCACTACTGTGCATGCGCACTCGGGGTCACTACTGCTCACGCGCACTCGGACTCACTACTGCGGATGCACGCTCGGGCTCACTACTGCGCATGCGCACACGGGCTCACTACTGCGCATGCGCGCACGGCCCCACTACTGCGCATGCGCACACGGACTCACTACTGCGGATGCGCAATCGGGCTCACTATTGTGCATGCGCACTCGGGGTTACTACTGCTTATGCGCACTCGGACTCACTACTGCTCATGCGCACTCGGACTCACTACTGCTCATGCGCACTCGGGGTCACTACTGCTCATGCGCACTCGGACTCACTACTGCTCATGCGCATTCGGGGTCACTACTGCGCATGCGCACTCCGGCTCAGACTTGCCCATGCGCCCTCGGGCACACCACTGCGCATGCGCACACGGACTCACCACTGCGCATGCGCACTCCGGCTCAGAATTGCCCATGCGCACTCGGGCTCACTACTGCGCATGCGTGCTCGGGCTCACTACTGCGCATGCGCACTCGGACTAACCACTGCTCATGCGCACTGGGACTCACTACTGCGGATGCGCGCTCGGGCTCACTACTGCGGATGCGCAATCGCGTTCACTACTGCCCGTGCGCACACGGCCTCACTACTGCGCATGCGCGCACGCGCCCACTACTGCGCATGCGCACTCCGGCTCAGACCTGCCCATGCGCACTCGAGCTCACTACTGGTGGTGGGTACACCACTGCGCATGCGCACACGGACTCATCACTGCGCATGCGCACTCCGGCTCAGACCTGCCCATGCGCACTCGTGCTCACTACTGCGCATGCGCGCTCCGGCTCACTACTGCTCATGCGCACTCGGACTCACTACTGCGGATGCACAATCGGGCTCACTACTGCGCATGCGCACTACGGCTCAGACCTGCACATGCGCACACGGACTCACTACTGTGGATGCGCAATCGGGCTCACTACTGTGCATGCGCACTCGGGGTCACTACTGCTCATGCGCACTCGGACTCACTACTGCTCATGCGCACTCGGGCTCACTACTGTGCATGCGCACTCGGGGTCACTACTGCTCATGCGCACTCAGACTCACTACTGCTCATGCGCACTCGGGCTCACTACTGTGCATGCGCACTCGGGGTCACTACTGCTCATGCGCACTCGGACTCACTACTGCTCATGCGCACTCGGGCTCACTACTGTGCATGCGCACTCGGGGTCACTACTGCTCATGCGCACTCAGACTCACTACTGCTCATGCGCACTCGGGCTCACTACTGTGCATGCGCACTCGGGGTCACTACTGCTCATGCGCACTCGGACTCACTACTGCTCATGCGCACTCGGGGTCACTACTGGTCATGCGCACTCGGACTCACTACTGCGCATGCGCACACAGACTCACTACTGCGGATGCGCAATCGGGCTCACTACTGTGCATGCGCACTCGGGATCACTACTGCTCATGCGCACTCCGGCTCAGACCTGCCCATGCGCCCTCGGGCACACCACTGCGCATGCGCACACGGACTCACCACTGCGCATGCGCACTCCGGCTCAGACCTGCCCATGCGCACTCGGGCTCACTACTGCGCATGCGCGCTCCGGCTCACTACTGCTCATGCGCACTCGGACTCACTACTGCGGATGCACAATCGGGCTCACTACTGCGCATGCGCACTACGGCTCAGACCTACACATGCGCACACGGACTCACTACTGTGGATGCGCAATCGGGCTCACTACTGTGCATGCGCACTCGGGGTCACTACTGCTCATGCGCACACGGACTCACTACTGCTCATGCGCACTCGGACTCACTACTGTGCATGCGCACTCGGGGTCACTACTGCTCATGCGCACTCAGACTCACTACTGCTCATGCGCACTCGGGCTCACTACTGTGCATGCGCACTCGGGGTCACTACTGCTCATGCGCACTCGGACTCACTACTGCTCATGCGCACTCGGGCTCACTACTGTGCATGCGCACTCGGGGTCACTACTGCTCACGCGCACTCGGACTCACTACTGCGGATGCACGCTCGGGCTCACTACTGCGCATGCGCACACGGGCTCACTACTGCGCATGCGCGCACGGCCCCACTACTGCGCATGCGCACACGGACTCACTACTGCGGATGCGCAATCGGGCTCACTACTGTGCATGCGCACTCGGGGTTACTACTGCTTATGCGCACTCGGACTCACTACTGCTCATGCGCACTCGGACTCACTACTGCTCATGCGCACTCGGGGTCACTACTGCTCATGCGCACTCGGACTCACTACTGCTCATGCGCATTCGGGGTCACTACTGCGCATGCGCACTCCGGCTCAGACTTGCCCATGCGCCCTCGGGCACACCACTGCGCATGCGCACACGGACTCACCACTGCGCATGCGCACTCCGGCTCAGAATTGCCCATGCGCACTCGGGCTCACTACTGCGCATGCGTGCTCGGGCTCACTACTGCGCATGCGCACTCGGACTAACCACTGCTCATGCGCACTGGGACTCACTACTGCGGATGCGCGCTCGGGCTCACTACTGCGGATGCGCAATCGCGTTCACTACTGCCCGTGCGCACACGGCCTCACTACTGCGCATGCGCGCACGCGCCCACTACTGCGCATGCGCACTCCGGCTCAGACCTGCCCATGCGCACTCGAGCTCACTACTGGTGGTGGGTACACCACTGCGCATGCGCACACGGACTCATCACTGCGCATGCGCACTCCGGCTCAGACCTGCCCATGCGCACTCGTGCTCACTACTGCGCATGCGCGCTCCGGCTCACTACTGCTCATGCGCACTCGGACTCACTACTGCGGATGCACAATCGGGCTCACTACTGCGCATGCGCACTACGGCTCAGACCTGCACATGCGCACACGGACTCACTACTGTGGATGCGCAATCGGGCTCACTACTGTGCATGCGCACTCGGGGTCACTACTGCTCATGCGCACTCGGACTCACTACTGCTCATGCGCACTCGGGCTCACTACTGTGCATGCGCACTCGGGGTCACTACTGCTCATGCGCACTCAGACTCACTACTGCTCATGCGCACTCGGGCCCACTACTGTGCATGCGCACTCGGGGTCACTACTGCTCATGCGCACTCGGACTCACTACTGCTCATGCGCACTCGGGGTCACTACTGGTCATGCGCACTCGGACTCACTACTGCGCATGCGCACACAGACTCACTACTGCGGATGCGCAATCGGGCTCACTACTGTGCATGCGCACTCGGGGTCACTACTGCTCATGCGCACTCGGAATCACTACTGCTCATGCGCACTCGGGGTCACTACTGCTCATGCGCACTCGGACTCACTACTGCTCATGCGCATTCGGGGTCACTACTGCGCATGCGCACTCGGACTCACTACTGCGGATGCGCGCTCGGGCTCACTACTGCGCATGCGCGCACGGGCCCACTACTGCGCATGCGCACTCCGGCTCACTACTGCGGATGCGCAATCGGGTTCACTACTGCGCATGAGCACACGGGCTCACCGCTGCGCATGCGCGCACGGGCCCACTACTGCGCATGCGCACTCCGGCTCAGACCTGCCCATGCGCACTCGGGCTCACTACTGCGCATGCGCGCTCCGGCTCACTACTGCTCATGCGCACTCGGACTCACTACTGCGGATGCACAATCGGGCTCACTACTGCGCATGCGCACTACGGCTCAGACCTGCACATGCGCACACGGACTCACTACTGTGGATGCGCAATCGGGCTCACTACTGTGCATGCGCACTCGGGGTCACTACTGCTCATGCGCACACGGACTCACTACTGCTCATGCGCACTCGGGCTCACTACTGTGCATGCGCACTCGGGGTCACTACTGCTCATGCGCACTCAGACTCACTACTGCTCATGCGCACTCGGGCTCACTACTGTGCATGCGCACTCGGGGTCACTACTGCTCATGCGCACTCGGACTCACTACTGCTCATGCGCACTCGGGCTCACTACTGTGCATGCGCACTCGGGGTCACTACTGCTCACGCGCACTCGGACTCACTACTGCGGATGCACGCTCGGGCTCACTACTGCGCATGCGCACACGGGCTCACTACTGCGCATGCGCGCACGGCCCCACTACTGCGCATGCGCACACGGACTCACTACTATGGATGCGCAATCGGGCTCACTACTGTGCATGCGCACTCGAGGTCACTACTGCTCACGCGCACTCGGGCTCACTACTGCGCATGCCCGCACGGGCCCACTACTGCGCATGCGCACTCCGGCTCAGACTTGCCCATGCGCCCTCGGGCACACCACTGCGCATGCGCACGCGGACTCACCACTGCGCATGCGCACTCCGGCTCAGAATTGCCCATGCGCACTCGGGCTCACTACTGCGCATGCGTGCTCGGGCTCACTACTGCGCATGAGCACTCGGACTAACCACTGCTCATGCGCACTGGGACTCACTACTGCGGATGCGCGCTAGGGCTCACTACTGCGGATGCGCAATCGCGTTCACTACTGCCCGTGCGCACACGGCCTCACTACTGCGCATGCGCGCACGCGCCCACTACTGCGCATGCGCACTCCGGCTCAGACCTGCCCATGCGCACTCGAGCTCACTACTGGTGGTGGGTACACCACTGCGCATGCGCACACGGACTCATCACTGCGCATGCGCACTCCGGCTCAGACCTGCCCATGCGCACTCGTGCTCACTACTGCGCATGCGCACACGGACTCACTACTATGGATGCGCAATCGGGCTCACTACTGTGCATGCGCACTCGAGGTCACTACTGCTCACGCGCACTCGGGCTCACTACTGCGCATGCCCGCACGGGCCCACTACTGCGCATGCGCACTCCGGCTCAGACTTGCCCATGCGCCCTCGGGCACACCACTGCGCATGCGCACGCGGACTCACCACTGCGCATGCGCACTCCGGCTCAGAATTGCCCATGCGCACTCGGGCTCACTACTGCGCATGCGTGCTCGGGCTCACTACTGCGCATGAGCACTCGGACTAACCACTGCTCATGCGCACTGGGACTCACTACTGCGGATGCGCGCTAGGGCTCACTACTGCGGATGCGCAATCGCGTTCACTACTGCCCGTGCGCACACGGCCTCACTACTGCGCATGCGCGCACGCGCCCACTACTGCGCATGCGCACTCCGGCTCAGACCTGCCCATGCGCACTCGAGCTCACTACTGGTGGTGGGTACACCACTGCGCATGCGCACACGGACTCATCACTGCGCATGCGCACACGGGCTCACTACTGCGCATGCGCAGTCCGGCTCAGACCTGCCCATGCGCACTCGGGCTCACTACTGCTCATGCGCACTCGGACTCACTACTGCGGATGCACAATCGGGCTCACTACTGCGCATGCGCGCTCGGGATCACTACTGCGCATACGCGCTCGGGGTCGCTACTGCGCATTCGCTCACGGGCTCACACTGTGCATGCACACTCGGGGTCACTACTGCGCATGCGCACACGGGCTCGCTACTGCGCATCCGCACACGGGCTCACTACTGCTCATGCGCACTCGGATTCACTACTGCGCATGCGCACTCCGGCTCAGACATGCACATGCGATCACGGACTCACTACTGCGGATGCGCAATCGGGCTCACTACTGTGCATGCGCACTCGGGGTTACTATTGCTTATGCGCACTCGGACTCACTACTGCTCATGCGCACTCGGACTCACTACTGCTCATGCGCACTCGGGGTCACTACTGCTCATGCGCACTCGGACTCACTACTGCTCATGCGCATTCGGGGTCACTACTGCGCATGCGCACTCCGGCTCAGACTTGCCCATGCGCCCTCGGGCACACCACTGCGCATGCGCACACGGACTCACCACTGCGCATGCGCACTCCGGCTCAGAATTGCCCATGCGCACTCGGGCTCACTACTGCGCATGCGTGCTCGGGCTCACTACTGCGCATGCGCACTCGGACTAACCACTGCTCATGCGCACTGGGACTCACTACTGCGGATGCGCGCTCGGGCTCACTACTGCGGATGCGCAATCGCGTTCACTACTGCCCGTGCGCACACGGCCTCACTACTGCGCATGCGCGCACGCGCCCACTACTGCGCATGCGCACTCCGGCTCAGACCTGCCCATGCGCACTCGAGCTCACTACTGGTGGTGGGTACACGACTGCGCATGCGCACACGGACTCATCACTGCGCATGCGCACTCCGGCTCAGACCTGCCCATGCGCACTCGTGCTCACTACTGCGCATGCGCGCTCCGGCTCACTACTGCTCATGCGCACTCGGACTCACTACTGCGGATGCACAATCGGGCTCACTACTGCGCATGCGCACTACGGCTCAGACCTGCACATGCGCACACGGACTCACTACTGTGGATGCGCAATCGGGCTCACTACTGTGCATGCGCACTCGGGGTCACTACTGCTCATGCGCACTCGGACTCACTACTGCTCATGCGCACTCGGGCTCACTACTGTGCATGCGCACTCGGGGTCACTACTGCTCATGCGCACTCAGACTCACTACTGCTCATGCGCACTCGGGCTCACTACTGTGCATGCGCACTCGGGGTCACTACTGCTCATGCGCACTCGGACTCACTACTGCTCATGCGCACTCGGGGTCACTACTGGTCATGCGCACTCGGACTCACTACTGCTCATGCGCACTCGGGGTCACTACTGCGCATGCGCACTCGGACTCACTACTGCGAATGCGCACCCGGGCTCCCTACTGCGCATGCGCACCCGGGCTCCCTACTGCGCATGCGCGCACGGGCCCACTATTGTGCATGCGCACTCCGGCTCAGACCTGCACATGCGCACACAGACTCACTACTGCGGATGCGCAATCGGGCTCACTACTGTGCATGCGCACTCGGGGTCACTACTGCTCATGCGCACTCGGAATCACTACTGCTCATGCGCACTCGGGGTCACTACTGCTCATGCGCACTCGGACTCACTACTGCTCATGCGCCTTCGGGGTCACTACTGCGCATGCGCACTCGGACTCACTACTGCGGATGCGCGCTCGGGCTCACTACTGCGCATGCGCGCACGGGCCCACTACTGCGCATGCGCACTCCGGCTCACTACTGCGGATGCGCAATCGGGTTCACTACTGCGCATGAGCACACGGGCTCACTACTGCGCATGCGCGCACTGGCCCACTACTGCGCATGCGCACTCCGGCTCAGACCTGCCCATGCGCCCTCGGGCACACCACTGCGCATGCGCACACGGACTCACCACTGCGCATGCGCACTCCGGCTCAGACCTGCCCATGCGCACTCGGGCTCACTACTGCGCATGCGCGCTCCGGCTCACTACTGCTCATGCGCACTCGGACTCACTACTGCGGATGCACAATCGGGCTCACTACTGCGCATGCGCACTACGGCTCAGACCTGCACATGCGCACACGGACTCACTACTGTGGATGCGCAATCGGGCTCACTACTGTGCATGCGCACTCGGGGTCACTACTGCTCATGCGCACACGGACTCACTACTGCTCATGCGCACTCGGACTCACTACTGTGCATGCGCACTCGGGGTCACTACTGCTCATGCGCACTCAGACTCACTACTGCTCATGCGCACTCGGGCTCACTACTGTGCATGCGCACTCGGGGTCACTACTGCTCATGCGCACTCGGACTCACTACTGCTCATGCGCACTCGGGCTCACTACTGTGCATGCGCACTCGGGGTCACTACTGCTCACGCGCACTCGGACTCACTACTGCGGATGCACGCTCGGGCTCACTACTGCGCATGCGCACACGGGCTCACTACTGCGCATGCGCGCACGGCCCCACTACTGCGCATGCGCACACGGACTCACTACTGCGGATGCGCAATCGGGCTCACTATTGTGCATGCGCACTCGGGGTTACTACTGCTTATGCGCACTCGGACTCACTACTGCTCATGCGCACTCGGACTCACTACTGCTCATGCGCACTCGGGGTCACTACTGCTCATGCGCACTCGGACTCACTACTGCTCATGCGCATTCGGGGTCACTACTGCGCATGCGCACTCCGGCTCAGACTTGCCCATGCGCCCTCGGGCACACCACTGCGCATGCGCACACGGACTCACCACTGCGCATGCGCACTCCGGCTCAGAATTGCCCATGCGCACTCGGGCTCACTACTGCGCATGCGTGCTCGGGCTCACTACTGCGCATGCGCACTCGGACTAACCACTGCTCATGCGCACTGGGACTCACTACTGCGGATGCGCGCTCGGGCTCACTACTGCGGATGCGCAATCGCGTTCACTACTGCCCGTGCGCACACGGCCTCACTACTGCGCATGCGCGCACGCGCCCACTACTGCGCATGCGCACTCCGGCTCAGACCTGCCCTTGCGCACTCGAGCTCACTACTGGTGGTGGGTACACCACTGCGCATGCGCACACGGACTCATCACTGCGCATGCGCACTCCGGCTCAGACCTGCCCATGCGCACTCGTGCTCACTACTGCGCATGCGCGCTCCGGCTCACTACTGCTCATGCGCACTCGGACTCACTACTGCGGATGCACAATCGGGCTCACTACTGCGCATGCGCACTACGGCTCAGACCTGCACATGCGCACACGGACTCACTACTGTGGATGCGCAATCGGGCTCACTACTGTGCATGCGCACTCGGGGTCACTACTGCTCATGCGCACTCGGACTCACTACTGCTCATGCGCACTCGGGCTCACTACTGTGCATGCGCACTCGGGGTCACTACTGCTCATGCGCACTCAGACTCACTACTGCTCATGCGCACTCGGGCTCACTACTGTGCATGCGCACTCGGGGTCACTACTGCTCATGCGCACTCGGACTCACTACTGCTCATGCGCACTCGGGCTCACTACTGTGCATGCGCACTCGGGGTCACTACTGCTCATGCGCACTCAGACTCACTACTGCTCATGCGCACTCGGGCTCACTACTGTGCATGCGCACTCGGGGTCACTACTGCTCATGCGCACTCGGACTCACTACTGCTCATGCGCACTCGGGGTCACTACTGGTCATGCGCACTCGGACTCACTACTGCGCATGCGCACACAGACTCACTACTGCGGATGCGCAATCGGGCTCACTACTGTGCATGCGCACTCGGGATCACTACTGCTCATGCGCACTCCGGCTCAGACCTGCCCATGCGCCCTCGGGCACACCACTGCGCATGCGCACACGGACTCACCACTGCGCATGCGCACTCCGGCTCAGACCTGCCCATGCGCACTCGGGCTCACTACTGCGCATGCGCGCTCCGGCTCACTACTGCTCATGCGCACTCGGACTCACTACTGCGGATGCACAATCGGGCTCACTACTGCGCATGCGCACTACGGCTCAGACCTACACATGCGCACACGGACTCACTACTGTGGATGCGCAATCGGGCTCACTACTGTGCATGCGCACTCGGGGTCACTACTGCTCATGCGCACACGGACTCACTACTGCTCATGCGCACTCGGACTCACTACTGTGCATGCGCACTCGGGGTCACTACTGCTCATGCGCACTCAGACTCACTACTGCTCATGCGCACTCGGGCTCACTACTGTGCATGCGCACTCGGGGTCACTACTGCTCATGCGCACTCGGACTCACTACTGCTCATGCGCACTCGGGCTCACTACTGTGCATGCGCACTCGGGGTCACTACTGCTCACGCGCCCTCGGACTCACTACTGCGGATGCACGCTCGGGCTCACTACTGCGCATGCGCACACGGGCTCACTACTGCGCATGCGCGCACGGCCCCACTACTGCGCATGCGCACACGGACTCACTACTGCGGATGCGCAATCGGGCTCACTACTGTGCATGCGCACTCGGGGTTACTACTGCTTATGCGCACTCGGACTCACTACTGCTCATGCGCACTCGGACTCACTACTGCTCATGCGCACTCGGGGTCACTACTGCTCATGCGCACTCGGACTCACTACTGCTCATGCGCATTCGGGGTCACTACTGCGCATGCGCACTCCGGCTCAGACTTGCCCATGCGCCCTCGGGCACACCACTGCGCATGCGCACACGGACTCACCACTGCGCATGCGCACTCCGGCTCAGAATTGCCCATGCGCACTCGGGCTCACTACTGCGCATGCGTGCTCGGGCTCACTACTGCGCATGCGCACTCGGACTAACCACTGCTCATGCGCACTGGGACTCACTACTGCGGATGCGCGCTCGGGCTCACTACTGCGGATGCGCAATCGCGTTCACTACTGCCCGTGCGCACACGGCCTCACTACTGCGCATGCGCGCACGCGCCCACTACTGCGCATGCGCACTCCGGCTCAGACCTGCCCATGCGCACTCGAGCTCACTACTGGTGGTGGGTACACCACTGCGCATGCGCACACGGACTCATCACTGCGCATGCGCACTCCGGCTCAGACCTGCCCATGCGCACTCGTGCTCACTACTGCGCATGCGCGCTCCGGCTCACTACTGCTCATGCGCACTCGGACTCACTACTGCGGATGCACAATCGGGCTCACTACTGCGCATGCGCACTACGGCTCAGACCTGCACATGCGCACACGGACTCACTACTGTGGATGCGCAATCGGGCTCACTACTGTGCATGCGCACTCGGGGTCACTACTGCTCATGCGCACTCGGACTCACTACTGCTCATGCGCACTCGGGCTCACTACTGTGCATGCGCACTCGGGGTCACTACTGCTCATGCGCACTCAGACTCACTACTGCTCATGCGCACTCGGGCTCACTACTGTGCATGCGCACTCGGGGTCACTACTGCTCATGCGCACTCGGACTCACTACTGCTCATGCGCACTCGGGGTCACTACTGGTCATGCGCACTCGGACTCACTACTGCGCATGCGCACACAGACTCACTACTGCGGATGCGCAATCGGGCTCACTACTGTGCATGCGCACTCGGGGTCACTACTGCTCATGCGCACTCGGAATCACTACTGCTCATGCGCACTCGGGGTCACTACTGCTCATGCGCACTCGGACTCACTACTGCTCATGCGCATTCGGGGTCACTACTGCGCATGCGCACTCGGACTCACTACTGCGGATGCGCGCTCGGGCTCACTACTGCGCATGCGCGCACGGGCCCACTACTGCGCATGCGCACTCCGGCTCACTACTGCGGATGCGCAATCGGGTTCACTACTGCGCATGAGCACACGGGCTCACCGCTGCGCATGCGCGCACGGGCCCACTACTGCGCATGCGCACTCCGGCTCAGACCTGCCCATGCGCACTCGGGCTCACTACTGCGCATGCGCGCTCCGGCTCACTACTGCTCATGCGCACTCGGACTCACTACTGCGGATGCACAATCGGGCTCACTACTGCGCATGCGCACTACGGCTCAGACCTGCACATGCGCACACGGACTCACTACTGTGGATGCGCAATCGGGCTCACTACTGTGCATGCGCACTCGGGGTCACTACTGCTCATGCGCACACGGACTCACTACTGCTCATGCGCACTCGGGCTCACTACTGTGCATGCGCACTCGGGGTCACTACTGCTCATGCGCACTCAGACTCACTACTGCTCATGCGCACTCGGGCTCACTACTGTGCATGCGCACTCGGGGTCACTACTGCTCATGCGCACTCGGACTCACTACTGCTCATGCGCACTCGGGCTCACTACTGTGCATGCGCACTCGGGGTCACTACTGCTCACGCGCACTCGGACTCACTACTGCGGATGCACGCTCGGGCTCACTACTGCGCATGCGCACACGGGCTCACTACTGCGCATGCGCGCACGGCCCCACTACTGCGCATGCGCACACGGACTCACTACTATGGATGCGCAATCGGGCTCACTACTGTGCATGCGCACTCGAGGTCACTACTGCTCACGCGCACTCGGGCTCACTACTGCGCATGCCCGCACGGGCCCACTACTGCGCATGCGCACTCCGGCTCAGACTTGCCCATGCGCCCTCGGGCACACCACTGCGCATGCGCACGCGGACTCACCACTGCGCATGCGCACTCCGGCTCAGAATTGCCCATGCGCACTCGGGCTCACTACTGCGCATGCGTGCTCGGGCTCACTACTGCGCATGAGCACTCGGACTAACCACTGCTCATGCGCACTGGGACTCACTACTGCGGATGCGCGCTAGGGCTCACTACTGCGGATGCGCAATCGCGTTCACTACTGCCCGTGCGCACACGGCCTCACTACTGCGCATGCGCGCACGCGCCCACTACTGCGCATGCGCACTCCGGCTCAGACCTGCCCATGCGCACTCGAGCTCACTACTGGTGGTGGGTACACCACTGCGCATGCGCACACGGACTCATCACTGCGCATGCGCACTCCGGCTCAGACCTGCCCATGCGCACTCGTGCTCACTACTGCGCATGCGCACACGGACTCACTACTATGGATGCGCAATCGGGCTCACTACTGTGCATGCGCACTCGAGGTCACTACTGCTCACGCGCACTCGGGCTCACTACTGCGCATGCCCGCACGGGCCCACTACTGCGCATGCGCACTCCGGCTCAGACTTGCCCATGCGCCCTCGGGCACACCACTGCGCATGCGCACGCGGACTCACCACTGCGCATGCGCACTCCGGCTCAGAATTGCCCATGCGCACTCGGGCTCACTACTGCGCATGCGTGCTCGGGCTCACTACTGCGCATGAGCACTCGGACTAACCACTGCTCATGCGCACTGGGACTCACTACTGCGGATGCGCGCTAGGGCTCACTACTGCGGATGCGCAATCGCGTTCACTACTGCCCGTGCGCACACGGCCTCACTACTGCGCATGCGCGCACGCGCCCACTACTGCGCATGCGCACTCCGGCTCAGACCTGCCCATGCGCACTCGAGCTCACTACTGGTGGTGGGTACACCACTGCGCATGCGCACACGGACTCATCACTGCGCATGCGCACTCCGGCTCAGACCTGCCCATGCGCACTCGTGCTCACTACTGCGCATGCGCGCTCCGGCTCACTACTGCTCATGCGCACTCGGACTCACTACTGCGGATGCACAATCGGGCTCACTACTGCGCATGCGCACTACGGCTCAGACCTGCACATGCGCACACGGACTCACTACTGTGGATGCGCAATCGGGCTCACTACTGTGCATGCGCACTCGGGGTCACTACTGCTCATGCGCACTCGGACTCACTACTGCTCATGCGCACTCGGGCTCACTACTGTGCATGCGCACTCGGGGTCACTACTGCTCATGCGCACTCAGACTCACTACTGCTCATGCGCACTCGGGCTCACTACTGTGCATGCGCACTCGGGGTCACTACTGCTCATGCGCACTCGGACTCACTACTGCTCATGCGCACTCGGGGTCACTACTGGTCATGCGCACTCGGACTCACTACTGCTCATGCGCACTCGGGGTCACTACTGCTCATGCGCACTCGGACTCACTACTGCTCATGCGCACTCGGGCCCACTACTGCGCATGCGCACTCCGGCTCAGACCTGCACATGCGCACACGGACTCACTACTGCGGATGCGCAATCGGGCTCACTACTGTGCATGCGTACTCGGGGTCACTACTGCTCATGCGCACACGGGGTCACTACTGCTCATGCGCACTCGGACTCACTACTGCTCATGCGCACTCGGGGTCACTACTGCTCATGCGCACTCGGACTCACTACTGCTCATGCGCACTCGGGGTCACTACTGCTCACGCGCACTCGGGCTCACTACTGCGCATGCCCGCACGGGCCCACTACTGCGCATGCGCACTCCGGCTCAGACCTGCCCATGCGCACTCGGGCTCACTACTGCGCATGCGCGCTCGGCATCACTACTGCGCATACGCGCTCGGGGTCGCTACTGCGCATTCGCTCACGGGCTCACACTGTGCATGCACACTCGGGGTCACTACTGCGCATGCGCGCTCGGGATCACTACTGCGCATACGCGCTCGGGGTCGCTACTGCGCATTCGCTCACGGGCTCACACTGTGCATGCACACTCGGGGTCACTACTGCGCATGCGCACACGGGCTCGCTACTGCGCATGCGCACACGGGCTCACTACTGCGCATGCGCAGTCCGGCTCAGACCTGCCCATGCGCACTCGGGCTCACTACTGCTCATGCGCACTCGGACTCACTACTGCGGATGCACAATCGGGCTCACTACTGCGCATGCGCACTACGGCTCAGACTTGCACATGCGCACACGGACTCACTACTGTGGATGCGCAATCGGGCTCACTACTGTGCATGCGCACTCGGGGTCACTACTGCTCATGCGCACACGGACTCACTACTGCTCATGCGCACTCGGGCTCACTACTGTGCATGCGCACTCGGGGTCACTACTGCTCATGCGCACTCAGACTCACTACTGCTCATGCGCACTCGGGCTCACTACTGTGCATGCGCACTCGGGGTCACTACTGCTCATGCGCTCTCGGACTCACTACTGCTCATGCGCACTCGGGCTCACTACTGTGCATGCGCACTCGGGGTCACTACTGCTCACGCGCACTCGGACTCACTACTGCGGATGCACGCTCGGGCTCACTACTGCGCATGCGCACACGGGCTCACTACTGCGCATGCGCGCACGGCCCCACTACTGCGCATGCGCACACGGACTCACTACTGCGGATGCGCAATCGGGCTCACTACTGTGCATGCGCACTCGGGGTCACTACTGCTTATGCGCACTCGGACTCACTACTGCTCATGCGCACTCGGACTCACTACTGCTCATGCGCACTCGGGGTCACTACTGCTCATGCGCACTCGGACTCACTACTGCTCATGCGCATTCGGGGTCACTACTGCGCATGCGCACTCGGACTCACTACTGTGCATGCGCACTCGGGGTCACTACTGCTCATGCGCACTCGGACTCACTACTGCTCATGCGCACTCGGGGTCACTACTGCTCATGCGCACTCGGACTCACTACTGCTCATGCGCACTCGGGGTCATTACTGCTCACGCGCACTCGGGCTCACTACTGCGCATGCCCGCACGGGCCCACTACTGCGCATGCGCACTCCGGCTCAGACTTGCCCATGCGCCCTCGGGCACACCACTGCGCATGCGCACACGGACTCACCACTGCGCATGCGCACTCCGGCTCAGAATTGCCCATGCGCACTCGGGCTCACTACTGCGCATGCGTGCTCGGGCTCACTACTGCGCATGCGCACTCGGACTAACCACTGCTCATGCGCACTGGGACTCACTACTGCGGATGCGCGCTCGGGCTCACTACTGCGGATGCGCAATCGCGTTCACTACTGCCCGTGCGCACACGGCCTCACTACTGCGCATGCGCACTCGGACTCACTACTGCGGATGCACAATCGGGCTCACTACTGCGCATGCGCACTACGGCTCAGACCAGCACATGCGCACTCGTGCTCACTACTGTGCATGCGCGCTCCGGCTCACTACTGCTCATGCGCACTCGGACTCACTACTGCGGATGCACAATCGGGCTCACTACAGCGCATGCGTGCTCGGGCTCACTACTGCGCATGCGCACTCCGGCTCAGACTTGCCCATGCGCCCTCGGGCACACCACTGCGCATGCGCACACGGACTCATCACTGCGCATGCGCACTCCGGCTCAGACCTGCCCATGCGCACTCGTGCTCACTACTGCGCATGCGCACTCGGACTCACTACTGCTCATGCGCACTCGGGGTCACTACTGCTCATGCGCACTCGGGCTCACTACTGCGCATGCGCGCACGGGCCCACTACTGCGCATGCGCACTCCGGCTCAGACCTGCCCATGCGCCCTCGGGCACACCACTGCGCATGCGCACACGGGCTCACTACTGCGCATGCGCAGTCCGACTCAGACCTGCACATGCGTATTCGAGCTCACTTCTGCGCATGCGCACACGCGCGCACTACTGCGCTTGCGCACTCGGACTAACCACTGCTCATACGCACTGGGACTCACTACTGCGGATGCGCGCTCGGGCTCACTACTGCGGATGCGCAATCGGGTTCACTACTGCTCATGCGCACACGGGCTCACTACTGCGCATGCGCGCACGAGCCCACTACTGCGCATGCGCACTCCGGCTCAGACCTGCCCATGCGCCCTCGGGCACACCACTGCGCATGCGCACACGGACTCACCACTGCGCATGCGCACTCCGGCTCAGACCTGCCCATGCGCAATCGGGCTCACTACTGCGAATGCGCACCCGGGCTCCCTACTGCGCATGCGCACCCGGGCTCCCTACTGCGCATGCGCACACGGGCTCACTACTGCGCATGCGCAGTCCGGCTCAGACCTGCACATGCGCATTCGAGCTCACTTCTGCGCATGCGCACACGCGCGCACTACTGCGCTTGCACACTCGGACTAACCACTGCTCATGCGCACTGGGACTCACTACTGCGGATGCGCGCTCGGGCTCACTACTGCGGATGCGCAATCGGGTTCACTACTGCGCATGCGCACACCGGCTCACTAATGCGCATGCGCGCACGGGCCCACTACTGCGCATGCGCACTCCGGCTCAGACCTGCCCATGCGCCCTCGGGCACACCACTGCGCATGCGCACACGGACTCACCACTGCGCATGCGCACTCCGGCTCAGACCTGCCCATGCGCCCTCGGGCACACCACTGCGCATGCGCACACGGGCTCACTACTGCTCATGCGCACTCGGACTCACTACTGCGGATGCACAATCGGGCTCACTACTGCGCATGCGCACTCCGGGTCAGACATTCACATGCGCACACGGACTCACTACTGTGGATGCGCAATCGGGCTCACTACTGCGGATGCGCAATCGGGCTCACCACTGTGCATGCGCACTCGGGGACACTACTGCTCATGCGCACTCGGGGACACTACTGTGCATGCGCACTCGGGGTCACTACTGCTCATGCGCATTCGGGGTCACTACTGCGCATGCGCACTCCGGCTCAGACCTGCACATGCGCACAAGGACTCACTACTGCGGATGCGCAATCGGGCTCACTACTGTACATGCGCACTCGGGGTCACTACTGCTCATGCGCACTCGGAACCACTACTGCTCATGCGCACTCGGGGTCACTACTGCGCATGCGCACTCGGACTCACTACTGCGAATGCGCACCCGGGCTCCCTACTGCGCATGCGCGCACGGGCCCACTACTGCGCATGCGCACTCCGGCTCAGACCTGCACATGCGCACACGGACTCACTACTGCGGATGCGCAATCGGGTTCACTACTGCGCATCCGCACACGGGCTCACTACTGCTCATGCGCACTCGGATTCACTACTGCGCATACGCACTCCGGCTCAGACATGCACATGCGATCACGGACTCACTACTGCGGATGCGCAATCGGGCTCACTACTGTGCATGCGTACTCGGGGTCACTACTGCTCATGCGCACTGGGACTCACTACTGCTCATGCGCCCTCGGACTCACTACTGCGGATGCACAATCGGGCTCACTACTGCACGTGCGCACTCCGCCTCAGACCTGCACATACGCACTCGGACTCACTACTGCTCATGCGCACTCGAGGTCACTACTGCTCATGCGCACTCGGACTCACTACTGCTCATGCGCACTCGGGGTCACTACTGCTCACGCGCACTCGGGCTCACTACTGCGCATGCCCGCACGGGCCCACTACTGCGCATGCGTACTCCGGCTCAGACTTGCCCATGCGCCCTCGGGCACACCACTGCGCATGCGCACACGGACTCACCACTGCGCATGCGCACTCCGGCTCAGAATTGCCCATGCGCACTCGGGCTCAGTACTGCGCATGCGTGCTCGGGCTCACTACTGCGCATGCGCACTCGGACTAACCACTGCTCATGCGCACTGGGACTCACTACTGCGGATGCGCGCTCGGGCTCACTACTGCGGATGCGCAATCGCGTTCACTACTGCCCGTGCGCACACGGCCTCACTACTGCGCATGCGCGCACGCGCCCACGACTGCGCATGCGCACTCCGGCTCAGACCTGCCCATGCGCACTCGAGCTCACTACTGGTGGTGGGTACACCACTGCGCATGCGCACACGGACTCATCACTGCGCATGCGCACTCCGGCTCAGACCTGCCCATGCGCACTCGTGCTCACTACTGCGCATGCGCGCTCCGGCTCACTACTGCTCATGCGCACTCGGACTCACTACTGCGGATGCACAATCGGGCTCACTACTGCGCATGCGCACTACGGCTCAGACCTGCACATGCGCACACGGACTCACTACTGTGGATGCGCAATCGGGCTCACTACTGTGCATGCGCACTCGGGGTCACTACTGCGCATGCGCACACGGACTCACTACTGCGGATGCGCAATCGGGCTCACTACTGTGCATGCGCACTCGGGGTCACTACTGCTCATGCGCACTCGGGCACACCACTGCGCATGCGCACACGGGCTCACTACTGCGCATGCGCAGTCCGACTCAGACCTGCACATGCGTATTCGAGCTCACTTCTGCGCATGCGCACACGCGCGCACTACTGCGCTTGCGAACTCGGACTAACCACTGCTCATGCGCACTGGGACTCACTACTGCGGATGCGCGCTCGGGCTCACTACTGCGGATGCGCAATCGGGTTCACTACTGCTCATGCGCACACGGGCTCACTACTGCGCATGCGCGCACGAGCCCACTACTGCGCATGCGCACTCCGGCTCAGACCTGCCCATGCGACCTCGGGCACACCACTGCGCATGCGCACACGGACTCACCACTGCGCATGCGCACTCCGGCTCAGACCTGCCCATGCGCACTCGGGCTCACTACTGCGCATGCGCGCTCGGGATCACTACTGCGCATACGCGCTCGGGGTCGCTACTGCGCATTCGCGCACGGGCTCACACTGTGCATGCACACTCGGGGTCACTACTGCGCATGCGCACACGGGCTCGCTACTGCGCATGCGCACACGGGCTCACTACTGCGCATGCGCAGTCCGGCTCAGACCTGCCCATGCGCACTCGGGCTCACTACTGCTCATGCGCACTCGGACTCACTACTGCGGATGCACAATCGGGCTCACTACTGCGCATGCGCACTACGGCTCAGACCTGCACATGCGCACACGGACTCACTACTGTGGATGCGCAATCGGGCTCACTACTGTGCATGCGCACTCGGGGTCACTACTGCTCATGCGCACACGGACTCACTACTGCTCATGCGCACTCGGGCTCACTACTGTGCATGCGCACTCGGGGTCACTACTGCTCATGCGCACTCAGACTCACTACTGCTCATGCGCACTCGGGCTCACTACTGTGCATGCGCACTCGGGGTCACTACTGCTCATGCGCTCTCGTTCTCACTACTGCTCATGCGCACTCGGGCTCACTACTGTGCATGCGCACTCGGGGTCACTACTGCTCACGCGCACTCGGACTCACTACTGCGGATGCACGCTCGGGCTCACTACTGCGCATGCGCACACGGGCTCACTACTGCGCATGCGCGCACGGCCCCACTACTGCGCATGCGCACACGGACTCACTACTGCGGATGCGCAATCGGGCTCACTACTGTGCATGCGCACTCGGGGTCACTACTGCTTATGCGCACTCGGACTCACTACTGCTCATGCGCACTCGGACTCACTACTGCTCATGCGCACTCGGGGTCACTACTGCTC
Source organism: Megachile leachella (assembly GCA_963576845.1). Classification (NCBI taxonomy): domain Eukaryota; kingdom Metazoa; phylum Arthropoda; class Insecta; order Hymenoptera; family Megachilidae; genus Megachile; species Megachile leachella. The sequence continues at coordinate 3,751,971 of OY756247.1, forward strand.
ATGCGCACTCGGACTCACTACTGCTCATGCGCATTCGGGGTCACTACTGCGCATGCGCACTCGGACTCACTACTGTGCATGCGCACTCGGGGTCACTACTGCTCATGCGCACTCGGACTCACTACTGCTCATGCGCACTCGGGGTCACTACTGCTCATGCGCACTCGGACTCACTACTGCTCACGCGCACTCGGGGTCACTACTGCTCACGCGCACTCGGGCTCACTACTGCGCATGCCCGCACGGGCCCACTACTGCGCATGCGCACTCCGGCTCAGACTTGCCCATGCGCCCTCGGGCACACCACTGCGCATGCGCACACGGACTCACCACTGCGCATGCGCACTCCGGCTCAGAATTGCCCATGCGCACTCGGGCTCACTACTGCGCATGCGTGCTCGGGCTCACTACTGCGCATGCGCACTCGGACTAACCACTGCTCATGCGCACTGGGACTCACTACTGCGGATGCGCGCTCGGGCTCACTACTGCGGATGCGCAATCGCGTTCACTACTGCCCGTGCGCACACGGCCTCACTACTGCGCATGCGCACTCGGACTCACTACTGCGGATGCACAATCGGGCTCACTACTGCGCATGCGCACTACGGCTCAGACCTGCACATGCGCACTCGTGCTCACTACTGTGCATGCGCGCTCCGGCTCACTACTGCTCATGCGCACTCGGACTCACTACTGCGGATGCACAATCGGGCTCACTACAGCGCATGCGTGCTCGGGCTCACTACTGCGCATGCGCACTCCGGCTCAGACTTGCCCATGCGCCCTCGGGCACACCACTGCGCATGCGCACACGGACTCATCATGCGCATGGGCACTCCGGCTCAGACCTGCCCATGCGCACTCGTGCTCACTACTGCGCATGCGCGCTCCGGCTCACTACTGCGCATGCGCACTCGGACTCACTACTGCGGATGCACAATCGGGCTCACTACTGCGCATGCGCACTACGGCTCAGACCTGCACATGCGCACACGGACTCACTACTGTGGATGCGCAATCGGGCTCACTACTGTGCATGCGCACTCGGGGTCACTACTGCTCATGCGCACTCGGACTCACTACTGCTCATGCGCACTCGGGCTCACTACTGTGCATGCGCACTCGGGGTCACTACTGCTCATGCGCACTCAGACTCACTACTGCTCATGCGCACTCGGGCTCACTACTGCGCATGCGTGCTCGGGCTCACTACTGCGCATGCGTACTCGGGCCCACTACTGCGCATGCGCACTCGGACTCACTACTGCTCATGCGCACTCGGGGTCACTACTGCTCATGCGCACTCGGACTCACTACTGCTCATGCGCACTCGGACTCACTACTGCTCATGCGCACTGGGACTCACTACTGCGGATGCGCGCTCGGGCTCACTACTGCGGATGCGCAATCGCGTTCACTACTGCCCGTGCGCACACGGCCTCACTACTGCGCATGCTCGCACGCGCCCACTACTGCGCATGCGCACTCCGGCTCAGACTTGCCCATGCGCCCTCGGGCACACCACTGCGCATGCGCACACGGACTCACCACTGCGCATGCGCACTCCGGCTCAGAATTGCCCATGCGCACTCGGGCTCACTACTGCGCATGCGTGCTCGGGCTCACTACTGCGCATGCGCACTCGGACTAACCACTGCTCATGCGCACTGGGACTCACTACTGCGGATGCGCGCTCGGGCTCACTACTGCGGATGCGCAATCGCGTTCACTACTGCCCGTGCGCACACGGCCTCACTACTGCGCATGCGCACTCGGACTCACTACAGCGGATGCACAATCGGGCTCACTACTGCGCATGCGCACTACGGCTCAGACCAGCACATGCGCACTCGTGCTCACTACTGTGCATGCGCGCTCCGGCTCACTACTGCTCATGCGCACTCGGACTCACTACTGCGGATGCACAATCGGGCTCACTACAGCGCATGCGTGCTCGGGCTCACTACTGCGCATGCGCACTCCGGCTCAGACTTGCCCATGCGCCCTCGGGCACACCACTGCGCATGCGCACACGGACTCATCACTGCGCATGCGCACTCCGGCTCAGACCTGCACATGCGCATTCGAGCTCACTTCTGCGCATGCGCACACGCGCGCACTACTGCGCTTGCACACTCGGACTAACCACTGCTCATGCGCACTGGGACTCACTACTGCGGATGCGCGCTCGGGCTCACTACTGCGGATGCGCAATCGGGTTTACTACTGCGCATGCGCACACCGGCTCACTAATGCGCATGCGCGCACGGGCCCACTACTGCGCATGCGCACTCCGGCTCAGACCTGCCCATGCGCCCTCGGGCACACCACTGCGCATGCGCACACGGACTCACCACTGCGCATGCGCACTCCGGCTCAGACCTGCCCATGCGCCCTCGGGCACACCACTGCGCATGCGCACACGGGCTCACTACTGCTCATGCGCACTCGGACTCACTACTGCGGATGCACAATCGGGCTCACTACTGCGCATGCGCACTCCGGGTCAGACATTCACATGCGCACACGGACTCACTACTGTGGATGCGCAATCGGGCTCACTACTGCGGATGCGCAATCGGGCTCACCACTGTGCATGCGCACTCGGGGACACTACTGCTCATGCGCACTCGGGGACACTACTGTGCATGCGCACTCGGGGTCACTACTGCTCATGCGCATTCGGGGTCACTACTGCGCATGCGCACTCCGGCTCAGACCTGCACATGCGCACAAGGACTCACTACTGCGGATGCGCAATCGGGCTCACTACTGTACATGCGCACTCGGGGTCACTACTGCTCATGCGCACTCGGACCCACTACTGCTCATGCGCACTCGGGGTCACTACTGCGCATGCGCACTCGGACTCACTACTGCGAATGCGCACCCGGGCTCCCTACTGCGCATGCGCGCACGGGCCCACTACTGCGCATGCGCACTCCGGCTCAGACCTGCACATGCGCACACGGACTCACTACTGCGGATGCGCAATCGGGTTCACTACTGCGCATCCGCACACGGGCTCACTACTGCTCATGCGCACTCGGATTCACTACTGCGCATGCGCACTCCGGCTCAGACATGCACATGCGATCACGGACTCACTACTGCGGATGCGCAATCGGGCTCACTACTGTGCATGCGTACTCGGGGTCACTACTGCTCATGCGCACTGGGACTCACTACTGCTCATGCGCCCTCGGACTCACTACTGCGGATGCACAATCGGGCTCACTACTGCACGTGCGCACTCCGCCTCAGACCTGCACATACGCACTCGGACTCACTACTGCTCATGCGCACTCGAGGTCACTACTGCTCATGCGCACTCGGACTCACTACTGCTCATGCGCACTCGGGGTCACTACTGCTCACGCGCACTCGGGCTCACTACTGCGCATGCCCGCACGGGCCCACTACTGCGCATGCGCACTCCGGCTCAGACTTGCCCATGCGCCCTCGGGCACACCACTGCGCATGCGCACACGGACTCACCACTGCGCATGCGCACTCCGGCTCAGAATTGCCCATGCGCACTCGGGCTCACTACTGCTCATGCGCACTCGAGGTCACTACTGCTCATGCGCACTCGGACTCACTACTGCTCATGCGCACTCGGGGTCACTACTGCTCACGCGCACTCGGGCTCACTACTGCGCATGCCCGCACGGGCCCACTACTGCGCATGCGCACTCCGGCTCAGACTTGCCCATGCGCCCTCGGGCACACCACTGCGCATGCGCACACGGACTCACCACTGCGCATGCGCACTCCGGCTCAGAATTGCCCATGCGCACTCGGGCTCACTACTGTGCATGCGCACTCGGGGTCACTACTGCTCATGCGCACTCGGGCACACCACTGCGCATGCGCACACGGGCTCACTACTGCGCATGCGCAGTCCGACTCAGACCTGCACATGCGTATTCGAGCTCACTTCTGCGCATGCGCACACGCGCGCACTACTGCGCTTGCGAACTCGGACTAACCACTGCTCATGCGCACTGGGACTCACTACTGCGGATGCGCGCTCGGGCTCACTACTGCGGATGCGCAATCGGGTTCACTACTGCTCATGCGCACACGGGCTCACTACTGCGCATGCGCGCACGAGCCCACTACTGCGCATGCGCACTCCGGCTCAGACCTGCCCATGCGCCCTCGGGCACACCACTGCGCATGCGCACACGGACTCACCACTGCGCATGCGCACTCCGGCTCAGACCTGCCCATGCGCACTCGGGCTCACTACTGCGCATGCGCGCTCGGGATCACTACTGCGCATACGCGCTCGGGGTCGCTACTGCGCATTCGCTCACGGGCTCACACTGTGCATGCACACTCGGGGTCACTACTGCGCATGCGCACACGGGCTCGCTACTGCGCATGCGCACACGGGCTCACTACTGCGCATACGCAGTCCGGCTCAGACCTGCCCATGCGCACTCGGGCTCACTACTGCTCATGCGCACTCGGACTCACTACTGCGGATGCACAATCGGGCTCACTACTGCGCATGCGCACTACGGCTCAGACCTGCACATGCGCACACGGACTCACTACTGTGGATGCGCAATCGGGCTCACTACTGTGCATGCGCACTCGGGGTCACTACTGCTCATGCGCACACGGACTCACTACTGCTCATGCGCACTCGGGCTCACTACTGTGCATGCGCACTCGGGGTCACTACTGCTCATGCGCACTCAGACTCACTACTGCTCATGCGCACTCGGGCTCACTACTGTGCATGCGCACTCGGGGTCACTACTGCTCATGCGCTCTCGTTCTCACTACTGCTCATGCGCACTCGGGCTCACTACTGTGCATGCGCACTCGGGGTCACTACTGCTCACGCGCACTCGGACTCACTACTGCGGATGCACGCTCGGGCTCACTACTGCGCATGCGCACACGGGCTCACTACTGCGCATGCGCGCACGGCCCCACTACTGCGCATGCGCACACGGACTCACTACTGCGGATGCGCAATCGGGCTCACTACTGTGCATGCGCACTCGGGGTCACTACTGCTTATGCGCACTCGGACTCACTACTGCTCATGCGCACTCGGACTCACTACTGCTCATGCGCACTCGGGGTCACTACTGCTCATGCGCACTCGGACTCACTACTGCTCATGCGCATTCGGGGTCACTACTGCGCATGCGCACTCGGACTCACTACTGTGCATGCGCACTCGGGGTCACTACTGCTCATGCGCACTCGGACTCACTACTGCTCATGCGCACTCGGGGTCACTACTGCTCATGCGCACTCGGACTCACTACTGCTCATGCGCACTCGGGGTCACTACTGCTCACGCGCACTCGGGCTCACTACTGCGCATGCCCGCACGGGCCCACTACTGCGCATGCGCACTCCGGCTCAGACTTGCCCATGCGCCCTCGGGCACACCACTGCGCATGCGCACACGGACTCACCACTGCGCATGCGCACTCCGGCTCAGAATTGCCCATGCGCACTCGGGCTCACTACTGCGCATGCGTGCTCGGGCTCACTACTGCGCATGCGCACTCGGACTAACCACTGCTCATGCGCACTGGGACTCACTACTGCGGATGCGCGCTCGGGCTCACTGCTGCGGATGCGCAATCGCGTTCACTACTGCCCGTGCGCACACGGCCTCACTACTGCGCATGCGCACTCGGACTCACTACTGCGGATGCACAATCGGGCTCACTACTGCGCATGCGCACTACGGCTCAGACCTGCACATGCGCACTCGTGCTCACTACTGTGCATGCGCGCTCCGGCTCACTACTGCTCATGCGCACTCGGACTCACTACTGCGGATGCACAATCGGGCTCACTACAGCGCATGCGTGCTCGGGCTCACTACTGCGCATGCGCACTCCGGCTCAGACTTGCCCATGCGCCCTCGGGCACACCACTGCGCATTCGCACACGGACTCATCATGCGCATGCGCACTCCGGCTCAGACCTGCCCATGCGCACTCGTGCTCACTACTGCGCATGCGCGCTCCGGCTCACTACTGCTCATGCGCACTCGGACTCACTACTGCGGATGCACAATCGGGCTCACTACTGCGCATGCGCACTACGGCTCAGACCTGCACATGCGCACACGGACTCACTACTGTGGATGCGCAATCGGGCTCACTACTGTGCATGCGCACTCGGGGTCACTACTGCTCATGCGCACTCGGACTCACTACTGCTCATGCGCACTCGGGCTCACTACTGTGCATGCGCACTCGGGGTCACTACTGCTCATGCGCACTCAGACTCACTACTGCTCATGCGCACTCGGGCTCACTACTGCGCATGCGTGCTCGGGCTCACTACTGCGCATGCGTACTCGGGCCCACTACTGCGCATGCGCACTCGGACTCACTACTGCTCATGCGCACTCGGGGTCACTACTGCTCATGCGCACTCGGACTCACTACTGCTCATGCGCACTCGGACTCACTACTGCTCATGCGCACTCGGGGTCACTACTGCTCATGCGCACTCGGACTCACTACTGCTCATGCGCACTCGGGGTCACTACTGCTCATGCGCACTCGGGCTCACTACTGCGCATGCGCGCACGGGCCCACTACTGCGCATGCGCACTCCGGCTCAGACCTGCCCATGCGCCCTCGGGCACACCACTGCGCATGCGCACACGGGCTCACTACTGCGCATGCGCAGTCCGACTCAGACCTGCACATGCGTATTCGAGCTCACTTCTGCGCATGCGCACACGCGCGCACTACTGCGCTTGCGCACTCGGACTAACCACTGCTCATACGCACTGGGACTCACTACTGCGGATGCGCGCTCGGGCTCACTACTGCGGATGCGCAATCGGGTTCACTACTGCTCATGCGCACACGGGCTCACTACTGCGCATGCGCGCACGAGCCCGCTACTGCGCATGCGCACTCCGGCTCAGACCTGCCCATGCGCCCTCGGGCACACCACTGCGCATGCGCACACGGACTCACCACTGCGCATGCGCACTCCGGCTCAGACCTGCCCATGCGCAATCGGGCTCACTACTGCGAATGCGCACCCGGGCTCCCTACTGCGCATGCGCACCCGGGCTCCCTACTGCGCATGCGCACACGGGTTCACTACTGCGCATGCGCAGTCCGGCTCAGACCTGCACATGCGCATTCGAGCTCACTTCTGCGCATGCGCACACGCGCGCACTACTGCGCTTGCACACTCGGACTAACCACTGCTCATGCGCACTGGGACTCACTACTGCGGATGCGCGCTCGGGCTCACTACTGCGGATGCGCAATCGGGTTCACTACTGCGCATGCGCACACCGGCTCACTAATGCGCATGCGCGCACGGGCCCACTACTGCGCATGCGCACTCCGGCTCAGACCTGCCCATGCGCCCTCGGGCACACCACTGCGCATGCGCACACGGACTCACCACTGCGCATGCGCACTCCGGCTCAGACCTGCCCATGCGCCCTCGGGCACACCACTGCGCATGCGCACACGGGCTCACTACTGCTCATGCGCACTCGGACTCACTACTGCGGATGCACAATCGGGCTCACTACTGCGCATGCGCACTCCGGGTCAGACATTCACATGCGCACACGGACTCACTACTGTGGATGCGCAATCGGGCTCACTACTGCGGATGCGCAATCGGGCTCACCACTGTGCATGCGCACTCGGGGACACTACTGCTCATGCGCACTCGGGGACACTACTGTGCATGCGCACTCGGGGTCACTACTGCTCATGCGCATTCGGGGTCACTACTGCGCATGCGCACTCCGGCTCAGACCTGCACATGCGCACAAGGACTCACTACTGCGGATGCGCAATCGGGCTCACTACTGTACATGCGCACTCGGGGTCACTACTGCTCATGCGCACTCGGACCCACTACTGCTCATGCGCACTCGGGGTCACTACTGCGCATGCGCACTCGGACTCACTACTGCGAATGCGCACCCGGGCTCCCTACTGCGCATGCGCGCACGGGCCCACTACTGCGCATGCGCACTCCGGCTCAGACCTGCACATGCGCACACGGACTCACTACTGCGGATGCGCAATCGGGTTCACTACTGCGCATCCGCACACGGGCTCACTACTGCTCATGCGCACTCGGATTCACTACTGCGCATGCGCACTCCGGCTCAGACATGCACATGCGATCACGGACTCACTACTGCGGATGCGCAATCGGGCTCACTACTGTGCATGCGTACTCGGGGTCACTACTGCTCATGCGCACTGGGACTCACTACTGCTCATGCGCACTCGGACTCACTACTGCGGATGCACAATCGGGCTCACTACTGCACGTGCGCACTCCGCCTCAGACCTGCACATACGCACTCGGACTCACTACTGCTCATGCGCACTCGGGGTCACTACTGCTCATGCGCACTCGGACTCACTACTGCTCATGCGCACTCGGGGTCACTACTGCTCACGCGCACTCGGGCTCACTACTGCGCATGCCCGCACGGGCCCACTACTGCGCATGCGCACTCCGGCTCAGACTTGCCCATGCGCTCTCGGGCACACCACTGCGCATGCGCACACGGACTCACCACTGCGCATGCGCACTCCGGCTCAGAATTGCCCATGCGCACTCGGGCTCAGTACTGCGCATGCGTGCTCGGGCTCACTACTGCGCATGCGCACTCGGACTAACCACTGCTCATGCGCACTGGGACTCACTACTGCGGATGCGCGCTCGGGCTCACTACTGCGGATGCGCAATCGCGTTCACTACTGCCCGTGCGCACACGGCCTCACTACTGCGCATGCGCGCACGCGCCCACTACTGCGCATGCGCACTCCGGCTCAGACCTGCCCATGCGCACTCGAGCTCACTACTGGTGGTGGGTACACCACTGCGCATGCGCACACGGACTCATCACTGCGCATGCGCACTCCGGCTCAGACCTGCCCATGCGCACTCGTGCTCACTACTGCGCATGCGCGCTCGGACTCACTACTGCGGATGCACAATCGGGCTCACTACTGCGCATGCGCACTACGGCTCAGACCTGCACATGCGCACACGGACTCACTACTGTGGATGCGCAATCGGGCTCACTACTGTGCATGCGCACTCGGGGTCACTACTGCTCATGCGCACTCGGACTCACTACTGCTCATGCGCACTCGGGCTCACTACTGTGCATGCGCACTCGGGGTCACTACTGCTCATGCGCACTCAGACTCACTACTGCTCATGCGCACTCGGGCTCACTACTGCGCCTGCGTGCTCGGGCTCACTACTGCGCATGCGTACTCGGGCCCACTACTGCGCATGCGCACTCGGACTCACTACTGCTCATGCGCACTCGGGGTCACTACTGCTCATGCGCACTCGGACTCACTACTGCTCATGCGCACTCGGACTCCCTACTGCTCATGCGCACTCGGGTTCACTACTGCTCATGCGCACACAGGCTCACTACTGCGCATGCGCGCACGAGCCCACTACTGCGCATGCGCACTCCGGCTCAGACCTGCCCATGCGCCCTCGGGCACACCACTGCGCATGCGCACACGGACTCACCACTGCGCATGCGCACTCCGGCTCAGACCTGCCCATGCGCAATCGGGCTCACTACTGCGAATGCGCACCCGGGCTCCCTACTGCGCATGCGCACCCGGGCTCCCTACTGCGCATGCGCGCACGGGCCCACTACTGCGCATGCGCACTCCGGCTCAGACCTGCACATGCGCACACGGACTCACTACTGCGGATGCGCAATCGGGCTCACTACTGTGCATGCGCACTCGGGGTCACTACTGCTCATGCGCACTCGGACTCACTACTGCTCATGCGCACTCGGGGTCACTACTGCTCATGCGCACTCGGACTCACTACTGCTCATGCGCATTCGGGGTCACCACTGCGCATGCGCACTCGGACTCACTACTGCGGATGCGCGCTCGGGCTCACTACTGCGCATGCGCGCACGGGCCCACTACTGCGAATGCGCACTCCGGCTCAGATCTGCCCATGCGCCCTCGGGCACACCACTGCGCATGCGCACACGGGCTCACTACTGCGCATGCGCAGTCCGGCTCAGACCTGCACATGCGCACACGGACTCACTACTGCGGATGCGCAATCGGGTTCACTACTGCGCATCCGCACACGGGCTCACTACTGCTCATGCGCACTCGGACTCACTACTGCGCATGCGCACTCCGGCTCAGACATGCACATGCGATCACGGACTCACTACTGCGGATGCGCAATCGGGCTCACTACTGTGCATGCGTACTCGGGGTCACTACTGCTCATGCGCACTGGGACTCACTACTGCTCATGCGCACTCGGACTCACTACTGCGGATGCACAATCGGGCTCACTACTGCACGTGCGCACTCCGCCTCAGACCTGCACATGCGCACACGGACTCACTACTGCTCATGCGCACGCGGGGTCACTACTGCTCATGCGCACTCGGACACACTACTGCTCATGCGCATTCGGGGTCACTACTGCGCATGCGCACTCGGACTCACTACTGCGGATGCGCGCTCGGGCTCACTACTGCGCATGCGCACACGGGCTCACTACTGCGCATGCGCGCACGGGCCCACTACTGCGCATGCGCACTCCGGCTCAGACCTGCACATGCGCATTCGAGCTCACTTCTGCGCATGCGCACACGGGCTCACTACTGTGCATGCGCACTCGGGGTCACTACTGCTCATGCGCAGTCGGGGTCACTACTGCTCATACGCACTCGGACTCACTACTGCTCATGCGCACTCGGGGTCACTACTGCTCATGCGCACTCGGACTCACTACTGCACATGCGCACTCGGGCTCACTACTGCGCATACGCGCTCGGTGTCGCTACAGCGCATTCGCTCACGGGCTCACACTGTGCATGCACACTTAGGGTCACTACTGCGCATGCGCACTCTGGCTCACTACTGCGCATGCGCACTCCGGTCAGGCCTGTGCATGCGCACTCAGGCTCACTACTGCGCATGCGCACTCGGGGTCACTACTGCTCATGCGCACTCGGACTCACTACTGCTCATGCGCACTCGGGCTCACTACTGCGCATACGCGCTCGGTGTCGCTACAGCGCATTCGCTCACGGGCTCACACTGTGCATGCACACTTAGGGTCACTACTGCGCATGCGCACTCTGGCTCACTACTGCGCATGCGCACTCCGGTCAGGCCTGTGCATGCGCACTCAGGCTCACTACTGCGCATGCGCACTCGGTCTCATTACTGCGGATGAACAATCGGGCTCACTACTGCGCATGCGCACTCCGGGTCAGACCTGCACATGCGCATTCGAGCTCAGTTCTGCGCATGCGCACACGGGCTCACTACTGTGCATGCGCACTCGGGGTCACTACTGCTCATGCGCAGTCGGGGTCACTACTGCTCATGCGCACTCGGACTCACTACTGCTCATGCGCACTCGGGGTCACTACTGCTCATGCGCACTCGGACTCACTACTGCTCATGCGCACTCGGGCTCACTACTGCGCATACGCGCTCGGTGTCGCTACAGCGCATTCGCTCACGGGCTCACACTGTGCATGCACACTTAGGGTCACTACTGCGCATGCGCACTCGGACTCACTACTGCGAATGCGCACCCGGGCTCCCTACTGCGCATGCGCACCCGGGCTCCCTACTGCGCATGCGCACCCGGGCTCCCTACTGCGCATGCGCGCACGGGCCCACTACTGCGCATGCGCACTCCGGCTCAGACCTGCACATGCGCACACGGACTCACTACTGCGGATGCGCAATCGGGCTCACTACTGTGCATGCGCACTCGGGGTCACTACTGCTCATGCGCACTCGGACTCACTACTGCTCATGCGCACTCGGGGTCACTACTGCTCATGCGCACTCGGACTCACTACTGCTCATGCGCATTCGGGGTCACCACTGCGCATGCGCACTCGGACTCACTACTGCGGATGCGCGCTCGGGCTCACTACTGCGCATGCGCGCACGGGCCCACTACTGCGAATGCGCACTCCGGCTCAGACCTGCCCATGCGCCCTCGGGCACACCACTGCGCATGCGCAGTAGTGAGCCCGTGTGCGCATGCGCAGTCCGGCTCAGACCTGCACATGCGCATTCGAGCTCACTTCTGCGCATGCGCACACGGGCGCACTACTTCGCTTGCACACTCGGACTAACCACTGCTCATGCGCACTGGGTCTCACTACTGCGGATGCGCGCTCGGGCTCACTACTGCGGATGCGCAATCGGGCTCACTACTGCGCATGCGTGCTCGGGCTCACTACTGCGCATGCGTGCTCGGGCTCACTACTGCGCATGCGCACTCGGACTAACCACTGCTCATGCGCACTGGGACTCACTACTGCGGATGCGCGCTCGGGCTCACTACTGCGGATGCGCAATCGCGTTCACTACTGCGCATGCGCACTCCGGCTCAGACCTGCCCATGCGCCCTCGGGCACACCACTGCGCAAGCGCACACGGACTCACCACTGCGCATGCGCACTCCGGCTCAGACCTGCCCATGCGCCCTCGGGCACACCACTGCGCATGCGCACACGGACTCACTACTGTGGATGCGCAATCGGGCTCACTACTGCGGATGCGCAATCGGGCTCACCACTGTGCATGCGCACTCGGGGTCACTACTGCTCATGCGCACTCGGGGACACTACTGTGCATGCGCACTCGGGGTCACTACTGCTCATGCGCATTCGGGGTCACTACTGCGCATGCGCACTCCGGCTCAGACCTGCACATGCGCACAAGGACTCACTACTGCGGATGCGCAATCGGGCTCACTACTGTACATGCGCACTCGGGGTCACTACTGCTCATGCGCACTCGGACCCACTACTGCTCATGCGCACTCGGGGTCACTACTGCGCATGCGCACTCGGACTCACTACTGCGAATGCGCACCCGGGCTCCCTACTGCGCATGCGCACCCGGGCTCCCTACTGCGCATGCGCACCCGGGCTCCCTACTGCGCATGCGCGCACGGGCCCACTACTGCGCATGCGCACTCCGGCTCAGACCTGCACATGCGCACACGGACTCACTACTGCGGATGCGCAATCGGGCTCACTACTGTGCATGCGCACTCGGGGTCACTACTGCTCATGCGCACTCGGACTCACTACTGCTCATGCGCACTCGGGGTCACTACTGCTCATGCGCACTCGGACTCACTACTGCTCATGCGCATTCGGGGTCACCACTGCGCATGCGCACTCGGACTCACTACTGCGGATGCGCGCTCGGGCTCACTACTGCGCATGCGCGCACGGGCCCACTACTGCGAATGCGCACTCCGGCTCAGACCTGCCCATGCGCCCTCGGGCACACCACTGCGCATGCGCACACGGGCTCACTACTGCGCATGCGCAGTCCGGCTCAGACCTGCACATGCGCATTCGAGCTCACTTCTGCGCATGCGCACACGGGCGCACTACTTCGCTTGCACACTCGGACTAACCACTGCTCATGCGCACTGGGACTCACTACTGCGGATGCGCGCTCGGGCTCACTACTGCGGATGCGCAATCGGGCTCACTACTGCGCATGCGTGCTCGGGCTCACTACTGCGCATGCGTGCTCGGGCTCACTACTGCGCATGCGCACTCGGACTAACCACTGCTCATGCGCACTGGGACTCACTACTGCGGATGCGCGCTCGGGCTCACTACTGCGGATGCGCAATCGCGTTCACTACTGCGCATGCGCACTCCGGCTCAGACCTGCCCATGCGCCCTCGGGCACACCACTGCGCAAGCGCACACGGACTCACCACTGCGCATGCGCACTCCGGCTCAGACCTGCCCATGCGCCCTCGGGCACACCACTGCGCATGCGCACACGGACTCACTACTGTGGATGCGCAATCGGGCTCACTACTGCGGATGCGCAATCGGGCTCACCACTGCGCATGCGCACTCGGGGTCACTACTGCTCATGCGCACTCGGGGACACTACTGTGCATGCGCACTCGGGGTCACTACTGCTCATGCGCATTCGGGGTCACTACTGCGCATGCGCACTCCGGCTCAGACCTGCACATGCGCACAAGGACTCACTACTGCGGATGCGCAATCGGGCTCACTACTGTACATGCGCACTCGGGGTCACTACTGCTCATGCGCACTCGGACCCACTACTGCTCATGCGCACTCGGGGTCACTACTGCGCATGCGCACTCGGACTCACTACTGCGAATGCGCACCCGGGCTCCCTACTGCGCATGCGCGCACGGGCCCACTACTGCGCATGCGCACTCCGGCTCAGACCTGCACATGCGCACACGGACTCACTACTGCGGATGCGCAATCGGGTTCACTACTGCGCATCCGCACACGGGCTCACTACTGCTCATGCGCACTCGGATTCACTACTGCGCATGCGCACTCCGGCTCAGACATGCACATGCGATCACGGACTCACTATTGCGGATGCGCAATCGGGCTCACTACTGTGCATGCGTACTCGGGGTCACTACTGCTCATGCGCACTGGGACTCACTACTGCTCATGCGCACTCGGACTCACTACTGCGGATGCACAATCGGGCTCACTACTGCACGTGCGCACTCCGCCTCAGACCTGCACATACGCACTCGGACTCACTACTGCTCATGCGCACTCGGGGTCACTACTGCTCATGCGCACTCGGACTCACTACTGCTCATGCGCACTCGGGGTCACTACTGCTCACGCGCACTCGGGCTCACTACTGCGCATGCCCGCACGGGCCCACTACTGCGCATGCGCACTCCGGCTCAGACTTGCCCATGCGCCCTCGGGCACACCACTGCGCATGCGCACACGGACTCACCACTGCGCATGCGCACTCCGGCTCAGAATTGCCCATGCGCACTCGGGCTCAGTACTGCGCATGCGTGCTCGGGCTCACTACTGCGCATGCGCACTCGGACTAACCACTGCTCATGCGCACTGGGACTCACTACTGCGGATGCGCGCTCGGGCTCACTACTGCGGATGCGCAATCGCGTTCACTACTGCCCGTGCGCACACGGCCTCACTACTGCGCATGCGCGCACGCGCCCACTACTGCGCATGCGCACTCCGGCTCAGACCTGCCCATGCGCACTCGAGCTCACTACTGGTGGTGGGTACACCACTGCGCATGCGCACACGGACTCATCACTGCGCATGCGCACTCCGGCTCAGACCTGCCCATGCGCACTCGTGCTCACTACTGCGCATGCGCGCTCCGGCTCACTACTGCTCATGCGCACTCGGACTCACTACTGCGGATGCACAATCGGGCTCACTACTGCGCATGCGCACTACGGCTCAGACCTGCACATGCGCACACGGACTCACTACTGTGGATGCGCAATCGGGCTCACTACTGTGCATGCGCACTCGGGGTCACTACTGCTCATGCGCACTCGGACTCACTACTGCTCATGCGCACTCGGGCTCACTACTGTGCATGCGCACTCGGGGTCACTACTGCTCATGCGCACTCAGACTCACTACTGCTCATGCGCACTCGGGCTCACTACTGCGCCTGCGTGCTCGGGCTCACTACTGCGCATGCGTACTCGGGCCCACTACTGCGCATGCGCACTCGGACTCACTACTGCTCATGCGCACTCGGGGTCACTACTGCTCATGCGCACTCGGACTCACTACTGCTCATGCGCACTCGGACTCCCTACTGCTCATGCGCACTCGGGTTCACTACTGCTCATGCGCACACAGGCTCACTACTGCGCATGCGCGCACGAGCCCACTACTGCGCATGCGCACTCCGGCTCAGACCTGCCCATGCGCCCTCGGGCACACCACTGCGCATGCGCACACGGACTCACCACTGCGCATGCGCACTCCGGCTCAGACCTGCCCATGCGCAATCGGGCTCACTACTGCGAATGCGCACCCGGGCTCCCTACTGCGCATGCGCACCCGGGCTCCCTACTGCGCATGCGCGCACGGGCCCACTACTGCGCATGCGCACTCCGGCTCAGACCTGCACATGCGCACACGGACTCACTACTGCGGATGCGCAATCGGGCTCACTACTGTGCATGCGCACTCGGGGTCACTACTGCTCATGCGCACTCGGACTCACTACTGCTCATGCGCACTCGGGGTCACTACTGCTCATGCGCACTCGGACTCACTACTGCTCATGCGCATTCGGGGTCACCACTGCGCATGCGCACTCGGACTCACTACTGCGGATGCGCGCTCGGGCTCACTACTGCGCATGCGCACACGGGCTCACTACTGCGCATGCGCGCACGGGCCCACTACTGCGCATGCGCACTCCGGCTCAGACCTGCACATGCGCATTCGAGCTCACTTCTGCGCATGCGCACACGGGCTCACTACTGTGCATGCGCACTCGGGGTCACTACTGCTCATGCGCAGTCGGGGTCACTACTGCTCATACGCACTCGGACTCACTACTGCTCATGCGCACTCGGGGTCACTACTGCTCATGCGCACTCGGACTCACTACTGCACATGCGCACTCGGGCTCACTACTGCGCATACGCGCTCGGTGTCGCTACAGCGCATTCGCTCACGGGCTCACACTGTGCATGCACACTTAGGGTCACTACTGCGCATGCGCACTCTGGCTCACTACTGCGCATGCGCACTCCGGTCAGGCCTGTGCATGCGCACTCAGGCTCACTACTGCGCATGCGCACTCGGGGTCACTACTGCTCATGCGCACTCGGACTCACTACTGCTCATGCGCACTCGGGCTCACTACTGCGCATACGCGCTCGGTGTCGCTACAGCGCATTCGCTCACGGGCTCACACTGTGCATGCACACTTAGGGTCACTAATGCGCATGCGCACTCTGGCTCACTACTGCGCATGCGCACTCCGGTCAGGCCTGTGCATGCGCACTCAGGCTCACTACTGCGCATGCGCACTCGGTCTCATTACTGCGGATGAACAATCGGGCTCACTACTGCGCATGCGCACTCCGGGTCAGACCTGCACATGCGCATTCGAGCTCAGTTCTGCGCATGCGCACACGGGCTCACTACTGTGCATGCGCACTCGGGGTCACTACTGCTCATGCGCAGTCGGGGTCACTACTGCTCATGCGCACTCGGACTCACTACTGCTCATGCGCACTCGGGGTCACTACTGCTCATGCGCACTCGGACTCACTACTGCTCATGCGCACTCGGGCTCACTACTGCGCATACGCGCTCGGTGTCGCTACAGCGCATTCGCTCACGGGCTCACACTGTGCATGCACACTTAGGGTCACTACTGCGCATGCGCACTCGGACTCACTACTGCGAATGCGCACCCGGGCTCCCTACTGCGCATGCGCACCCGGGCTCCCTACTGCGCATGCGCACCCGGGCTCCCTACTGAGCATGCGCGCACGGGCCCACTACTGCGCATGCGCACTCCGGCTCAGACCTGCACATGCGCACACGGACTCACTACTGCGGATGCGCAATCGGGCTCACTACTGTGCATGCGCACTCGGGGTCACTACTGCTCATGCGCACTCGGACTCACTACTGCTCATGCGCACTCGGGGTCACTACTGCTCATGCGCACTCGGACTCACTACTGCTCATGCGCATTCGGGGTCACCACTGCGCATGCGCACTCGGACTCACTACTGCGGATGCGCGCTCGGGCTCACTACTGCGCATGCGCGCACGGGCCCACTACTGCGAATGCGCACTCCGGCTCAGACCTGCCCATGCGCCCTCGGGCACACCACTGCGCATGCGCACACGGGCTCACTACTGCGCATGCGCAGTCCGGCTCAGACCTGCACATGCGCATTCGAGCTCACTTCTGCGCATGCGCACACGGGCGCACTACTTCGCTTGCACACTCGGACTAACCACTGCTCATGCGCACTGGGACTCACTACTGCGGATGCGCGCTCGGGCTCACTACTGCGGATGCGCAATCGGGCTCACTACTGCGCATGCGTGCTCGGGCTCACTACTGCGCATGCGTGCTCGGGCTCACTACTGCGCATGCGCACTCGGACTAACCACTGCTCATGCGCACTGGGACTCACTACTGCGGATGCGCGCTCGGGCTCACTACTGCGGATGCGCAATCGCGTTCACTACTGCGCATGCGCACTCCGGCTCAGACCTGCCCATGCGCCCTCGGGCACACCACTGCGCAAGCGCACACGGACTCACCACTGCGCATGCGCACTCCGGCTCAGACCTGCCCATGCGCCCTCGGGCACACCACTGCGCATGCGCACACGGGCTCACTACTGCTCATGCGCACTCGGACTCACTACTGCGGATGCACAATCGGGCTCACTACTGCGCATGCGCACTCCGGGACAGACATTCACATGCGCACACGGACTCACTACTGTGGATGCGCAATCGGGCTCACTACTGCGGATGCGCAATCGGGCTCACCACTGTGCATGCGCACTCGGGGTCACTACTGCTCATGCGCACTCGGGGACACTACTGTGCATGCGCACTCGGGGTCACTACTGCTCATGCGCATTCGGGGTCACTACTGCGCATGCGCACTCCGGCTCAGACCTGCACATGCGCACACGGACTCACTACTGCGGATGCGCAATCGGGCTCACTACTGTGCATGCGCACTCGGGGTCACTACTGCTCTTGCGCACTCGGACTCACTACTGCTCATGCGCACTCGGGGTCACTACTGCGGATGCGCGCTCGGGCTCACTACTGCGGATGCGCAATCGGGTTCACTACTGCGCATCCGCGCACGGGCTCACTACTGCTCATGCGCACTCGGACTCACTACTGCGCATGCGCACTCCCGCTCAGACATGCACATGCGATCACGGACTCACTACTGCGGATGCGCAATCGGGTTCACTACTGTGCATGCGTACTCGGGGTCACTACTGCTCATGCGCACTGGGACTCACTACTGCTCATGCGCACTCGGACTCACTACTGCGGATGCACAATCGGGCTCACTACTGCACGTGCGCACTCCGCCTCAGACCTGCACATACGCACACGGACTCACTACTGCGGATGCGCAATCGGGCTCACTACTGCGAATGCGCGCTCGGGCCCACTACTGCGCATGCGCAACCGGGCTCACTACTGCGCATGCGCGCACGGACCCACTACTGGGCATGCGCACTCCGGCTCAGACCTGCACATGCGCACACGGACTCACTACTGCGGATGCGCAATCGGGCTCACTACAGTGCATGCGCACTCGGGGTCACTACTGCTCATGCGCACTCGGGGTCACTACTGCTGATGCGCACTCGGATTCACTACTGCTCATGCGCACTCGGGG
Source organism: Megachile leachella (assembly GCA_963576845.1). Classification (NCBI taxonomy): domain Eukaryota; kingdom Metazoa; phylum Arthropoda; class Insecta; order Hymenoptera; family Megachilidae; genus Megachile; species Megachile leachella. The sequence goes on from OY756247.1 coordinate 3,771,248, forward strand.
CCACTACTGCTCATGCGCACTGGGACTCACTACTGCTCATGCGCACTCGGACTCACTACTGCTCATGCGCACTCGGGGTCACTACTGCTCATGCGCACTCGGACTCACTACTGCTCATGCGCACTCGGGCTCACTACTGCGCAAGCGCGCACGGGCCCACTACCGCGCATGCGCACTCCGGCTCAGACCTGCACATGCGCATTCGAGCTCACTTCTGCGCATGCGCACAAGGACCCACTACTGCGGATGCGCAATCGGGCTCACTACTGTACATGCGCACTCGGGGTCACTACTGCTCATGCGCACTCGGACCCACTACTGCTCATGCGCATTCGGGGTCACTACTGCGCATGCGCACTCGGACTCACTACTGCGAATGCGCACCCGGGCTCCCTACTGCGCATGCGCACCCGGGCTCCCTACTACGCATGCGCGCACGGGCCCACTACTGCGCATGCGCACTCCGGCTCAGACCTGCACATGCGCACACGGACTCACTACTGCGGATGCGCAATCGGGCTCACTACTGTGCATGCGCACTCGGGGTCACTACTGCTCATGCGCACTCGGACTCACTACTGCTCATGCGCACTCGGGGTCACTACTGCTCATGCGCACTCGGACTCACTACTGCTCATGCGCATTCGGGGTCACTACTGCGCATGCGCACTCGGACTCACTACTGCGGATGCGCGCTCGGGCTCACTACTGCGCATGCGCACTCCGGCTCACCACTGCGAATGCGCACTCCGGCTCAGACTTGCCCATGCGCCCTCGGGCACACCACTGCGCATGCGCACACGGGCTCACTACTGCGCATGCGCAGTCCGGCTCAGAACTGCACATGCGCATTCGAGCTCACTTCTGCGCATGCGCACACGCGCGCACTACAGCGCTTGCACACTCGGACTAACCACTGCTCATGCGCACTGGGACTCACTACTGCGGATGCGCGCTCGGGCTCACTACTGCGGATGCGCAATCGGGCTCACTACTGCGCATGCGTGCTCGGGCTCACTACTGCGCATGCGCACTCGGACTAACCACTGCTCATGCGCACTGGGACTCACTACTGCGGATGCGCGCTCGGGCTCACTACTGCGGATGCGCAATCGGGTTCACTACTGCGCATGCGCACACCGGCTCACTAATGCGCATGCGCGCACGGCCCCACTACTGCGCATGCGCACTCGGACTCACTACTGCTCATGCGCACTCGGATTCACTACTGCTCATGCGCACTCGGACTCACTACTGCTCATGCGCACTCGGGGTCACTACTGCTCATGCGCACTCGGACTCACTACTGCTCATGCGCATTCGGGGTCACTACTGCGCATGCGCACTCGGACTCACTACTGTGCATGCGCACTCGGGGTCACTACTGCTCATGCGCACTCGGACTCACTACTGCTCATGCGCATTCGGGGTCACCACTGCGCATGCGCACTCGGACTCACTACTGCGGATGCGCGCTCGGGCTCACTACTGCGCATGCGCGCACGGGCCCACTACTGCGAATGCGCACTCCGGCTCAGACCTGCCCATGCGCCCTCGGGCACACCACTGCGCATGCGCACACGGGCTCACTACTGCGCATGCGCAGTCCGGCTCAGACCTGCACATGCGCACACGGACTCACTACTGCGGATGCGCAATCGGGTTCACTACTGCGCATCCGCACACGGGCTCACTACTGCTCATGCGCACTCGGACTCACTACTGCGCATGCGCACTCCGGCTCAGACATGCACATGCGATCACGGACTCACTACTGCGGATGCGCAATCGGGCTCACTACTGTGCATGCGTACTCGGGGTCACTACTGCTCATGCGCACTGGGACTCACTACTGCTCATGCGCACTCGGACTCACTACTGCGGATGCACAATCGGGCTCACTACTGCACGTGCGCACTCCGCCTCAGACCTGCACATACGCACACGGACTCACTACCGCGGATGCGCAATCGGGCTCACTACTGCGGATGCGCGCTCGGGCCCACTACTGCGCATGCGCAACCGGGCTCACTACTGCGCATGCGCGCACGGACCCACTACTGCGCATGCGCACTCCGGCTCAGACCTGCACATGCGCACACGGACTCACTACTGCGGATGCGCAATCGGGCTCACTACAGTGCATGCGCACTCGGGGTCACTACTGCTCATGCGCACTCGGGGTCACTACTGCTGATGCGCACTCGGACTCACTACTGCTCATGCGCACTCGTGGTCACTACTGCTCATGCGCACTGGGACTCACTACTGCTCATGCGCACTCGGACTCACTACTGCGGATGCACAATCGGGCTCACTACTGCACGTGCGCACTCCGCCTCAGACCTGCACATGCGCACACGGACTCACTACTGCTCATGCGCACGCGGGGTCACTACTGCTCATGCGCACTCGGACACACTACTGCTCATGCGCATTCGGGGTCACTACTGCGCATGCGCACTCGCACTCACTACTGCGGATGCGCGCTCGGGCTCACTACTGCGCATGCGCACACGGGCTCACTACTGCGCATGCGCGCACGGGCCCACTACTGCGCATGCGCACTCCGGCTCAGACCTGCACATGCGCATTCGAGCTCACTTCTGCGCATGCGCACACGGGCTCACTACTGTGCATGCGCACTCGGGGTCACTACTGCTCATGCGCAGTCGGGGTCACTACTGCTCATGCGCACTCGGACTCACTACTGCTCATGCGCACTCGGGGTCACTACTGCTCATGCGCACTCGGACTCACTACTGCTCATGCGCACTCGGGCTCACTACTGCGCATACGCGCTCGGTGTCGCTACAGCGCATTCGCTCACGGGCTCACACTGTGCATGCACACTTAGGGTCACTACTGCGCATGCGCACTCTGGCTCACTACTGCGCATGCGCACTCCGGTCAGGCCTGTGCATGCGCACTCAGGCTCACTACTGCGCATGCGCACTCGGGGTCACTACTGCTCATGCGCACTCGGACTCACTACTGCTCATGCGCACTCGGGCTCACTACTGCGCATACGCGCTCGGTGTCGCTACAGCGCATTCGCTCACGGGCTCACACTGTGCATGCACACTTAGGGTCACTACTGCGCATGCGCACTCTGGCTCACTACTGCGCATGCGCACTCCGGTCAGGCCTGTGCATGCGCACTCAGGCTCACTACTGCGCATGCGCACTCGGTCTCATTACTGCGGATGAACAATCGGGCTCACTACTGCGCATGCGCACTCCGGGTCAGACCTGCACATGCGCATTCGAGCTCAGTTCTGCGCATGCGCACACGGGCTCACTACTGTGCATTCGCACTCGGGGTCACTACTGCTCATGCGCAGTCGGGGTCACTACTGCTCATGCGCACTCGGACTCACTACTGCTCATGCGCACTCGGGGTCACTACTGCTCATGCGCACTCGGACTCACTACTGCTCATGCGCACTCGGGCTCACTACTGCGCATACGCGCTCGGTGTCGCTACAGCGCATTCGCTCACGGGCTCACACTGTGCATGCACACTTAGGGTCACTACTGCGCATGCGCACTCGGACTCACTACTGCGAATGCGCACCCGGGCTCCCTACTGCGCATGCGCACCCGGGCTCCCTACTGCGCATGCGCACCCGGGCTCCCTACTGCGCATGCGCGCACGGGCCCACTACTGCGCATGCGCACTCCGGCTCAGACCTGCACATGCGCACACGGACTCACTACTGCGGATGCGCAATCGGGCTCACTACTGCTCATGCGCACTCGGGGTCACTACTGCTCATGCGTGCTCGGGCTCACTACTGCGCATGCGTACTCGGGCCCACTACTGCGCATGCGCACTCCGGCTCAGAACTGCACATGCGCACACGGACTCACTACTGCGGATGCGCAATCGGGCTCACTACTGCGGATGCGCGCTCGGGCTCACTACTGCGCATGCGCACTCGGGGTCACGACTGCTGATGCGCACTCGGACTCACTACTGCTCATGCGCACTCGGGGTCACTACTGCTCATGCGCACTCGGACTCACTACTGCTCATGCGCACTCGGACTCACTACTGCTCATGCGCACTCGGATTCACTACTGCTCATGCGCACTCGGACTCACTACTGCTCATGCGCACTCGGGGTCACTACTGCTCATGCGCACTCGGACTCACTACTGCTCATGCGCATTCGGGGTCACTACTGCGCATGCGCACTCGGACTCACTACTGTGCATGCGCACTCGGGGTCACTACTGCTCATGCGCACTCGGACTCACTACTGCTCATGCGCACTCGGGCCCACTACTGCGCATGCGCACTCCGGCTCAGACCTGCACATGCGCACACGGACTCACTACTGCGGATGCGCAATCGGGCTCACTACTGCTCATGCGCACTCGGGGTCACTACTGCTCATGCGCACTCGGACTTACTACTGCTCATGCGCACTCGGGGTCACTACTGCTCACGCGCACTCGGGCTCACTACTGCGCATGCCCGCACGGGCCCACTACTGCGCATGCGCACTCCGGCTCAGACTTGCCCATGCGCCCTCGGGCACACCACTGCGCATGCGCACACGGGCTCACTACTGCGCATGCGCAGTCCGACTCAGACCTGCACATGCGTATTCGAGCTCACTTCTGCGCATGCGCACACGCGCGCGCTACTGCGCCTGCGCACTCGGACTAACCACTGCTCATGCGCACTGGGACTCACTACTGCGGATGCGCGCTCGGGCTCACTACTGCGGATGCGCAATCGGGTTCACTACTGCTCATGCGCACACGGGCTCACTACTGCGCATGCGCGCACGAGCCCACTACTGCGCATGCGCACTCCGGCTCAGACCTGCCCATGCGCCCTCGGGCACACCACTGCGCATGCGCACACGGACTCACCACTGCGCATGCGCACTCCGGCTCAGACCTGCCCATGCGCACTCGGGCTCACTACTGCGCATGCGCGCTCGGGATCACTACTGCGCATACGCGCTCGGGGTCGCTACTGCGCATTCGCTCACGGGCTCACACTGTGCATGCACACTCGGGGTCACTACTGCGCATGCGCACACGGGCTCGCTACTGCGCATGCGCACACGGGCTCACTACTGCGCATACGCAGTCCGGCTCAGACCTGCCCATGCGCACTCGGGCTCACTACTGCGCATGCGTGCTCGGGCTCACTACTGCGCATGCGTACTCGGGCCCACTACTGCGCATGCGCACTCGGACTCACTACTGCTCATGCGCACTCGGGGTCACTACTGCTCATGCGCACTCGGACTCACTACTGCTAATGCGCACTCGGACTCACTACTGCTCATGCGCACTCGGGGTCACTACTGCTCATGCGCACTCGGACTCACTACTGCCCATGCGCACTCGGGGTCACTACTGCTCATGCGCACTCGGGCTCACTACTGCGCATGCGCGCACGGGCCCACTACTGCGCATGCGCACTCCGGCTCAGACCTGCCCATGCGCCCTCGGGCACACCACTGCGCATGCGCACACGGGCTCACTACTGCGCATGAGCAGTCCGACTCAGACCTGCACATGCGTATTCGAGCTCACTTCTGCGCATGCGCACACGCGCGCACTACTGCGCTTGCGCACTCGGACTAACCACTGCTCATGCGCACTGGGACTCACTACTGCGGATGCGCGCTCGGGCTCACTACTGCGGATGCGCAATCGGGTTCACTACTGCTCATGCGCACATGGGCTCACTACTGCGCATTCGCGCACGAGCGAACTACTGCGCATGCGCACTCCGGCTCAGACCTGCCCATGCGCCCTCGGGCACACCACTGCGCATGCGCACACGGACTCACCACTGCGCATGCGCACTCCGGCTCAGACCTGCCCATGCGCAATCGGGCTCACTACTGAGAATGCGCACCCGGGCTCCCTACTGCGCATGCGCACCCGAGCTCCCTACTGCGCATGCGCGCACGGGCCCACTACTGCGCATGCGCACTCCGGCTCAGACCTGCACATGCGCACACGGACTCACTACTGCGGATGCGCAATCGGGCTCACTACTGCGGATGCGCGCTCGGGCTCACTACTGCGCATGCGCACTCGGGGTCACGACTGCTGATGCGCACTCGGAATCACTACTGCTCATGCGCACTCGGGGTCACTACTGCTCATGCGCACTCGGACTCACTACTGCTCATGCGCACTCGGACTCACTACTGCTCATGCGCACCCGGATTCACTACTGCTCATCCGCACTCGGGGTCACTACTGCTCATGCGCACTCGGGCTCACTACTGCGCATGCGCGCACGGGCCCACTACTGCGCATGCGCACTCCGGCTCAGACCTGCCCATGCGCCCTCGGGCACACCACTGCGCATGCGCACACGGGCTCACTACTGCGCATGCGCAGTCCGACTCAGACCTGCACATTCGTATTCGAGCTCACTTCTGCGCATGCGCACACGCGCGCGCTACTGCGCCTGCGCACTCGGACTAACCACTGCTCATGCGCACTGGGACTCACTACTGCGGATGCGCGCTCGGGCTCACTACTGCGGATGCGCAATCGGGTTCACTACTGCGCATGCGCACACCGGCTCACTAATGCGCATGCGCGCACGGGCCCACTACTGCGCATGCGCACTCCGGCTCAGACCTGCCCACGCGCCCTCGGGCACACCACTGCGCATGCGCACACGGACTCACCACTGCGCATGCGCACTCCGGCTCAGACCTGCCCATGCGCCCTCGGGCACACCACTGCGCATGCGCACACGGACTCACTGCTGCTCATGCGCACTCGGACCCACTACTGCTCATGCGCACTCGGGGTCACTACTGCGCATGCGCACTCGGACTCACTACTGCGAATGCGCACCCGGGCTCCCTACTGCGCATGCGCGCACGGGCCCACTACTGCGCATGCGCACTCCGGCTCAGACCTGCCCATGCGCACTCGGGCTCACTACTGCGCATGCGCACTCCGGCTCAGAAATGCACATGCGCACACGGACTCACTACTGCGGATGCGCAATCGGGCTCACTACTGTGCATGCGTGCTCGGGGTCACTACTGCTCATGCGCACTGGGACCCACTACTGCTCATGCGCACTCGGACTCACTACTGCGGATGCACAATCGGGCTCACTACTGCACGTGCGCACTCCGCCTCAGACCTGCACATACGCACACGGACTCACTACTGCTCATGCGCACTCGGGGTCACTACTGCACATGCGCACTCGAACTCACTACTGCTCATGCGCATTCGGGGTCACTACAGCGCATGCGCACTCGGACTGACTACGGCGCATGCGCGCACGGGCCCAGCACTGCGCATGCGCACTCCGGCTCAGACCTGCACATGCGCACACGGACTCACTACTGCGGATGCGCAATCGGGCTCACTACTGCGGATGCGCGCTCGGGCCCACTACTGCGCATGCGCACCCGGGCTCACTACTGCTGATGCGCACTCGGACTCTCTACTGCTCATGCGCACTCGGGGTCACTACTGCTCATGCGCACTCGGACTCACTACTGCTCATGCGCACTCGGACTCACTACTGCGGATGCACAATCGGGCTCACTACTGCACGTGCGCACTCCGCCTCAGACCTGCACATGCGCACACGGACTCACTACTGCTCATGCGCACGCGGGCTCACTACTGCGCATGCGCACACGGGCTCACACTGTGCATGCACACTTGGGGTCACTACTGCGCATGCGCACTCTGGCTCACTACTGCGCATGCGCGCACGGGCCCACTACTGCGCATGCGCACTCCGGCTCAGACCTGCACATGCGCATTCGAGCTCACTTCTGCGCATGCGCACACGGGCTCACTACTGTGCATGCGCACACGGGGTCACTACTGCTCATGCGCACTCGGACTCACTACTGCTCATGCGCACTCGGGGTCACTACTGCTCATGCGCACTCGGACTCACTACTGCTCATGCGCATTCGGGGTCACCACTGCGCATGCGCACTCGGACTCACTACTGCGGATGCGCGCTCGGGTTCACTACTGCGCATGCGCGCACGGGCCCACTACTGCGAATGCGCACTCCGGCTCAGACCTGCCCATGCGCCCTCGGGCACACCACTGCGCATGCGCACACGGGCTCACTACTGCGCATGCGCAGTCCGGCTCAGACCTGCACATGCGCATTCGAGCTCACTTCTGCGCATGCGCACACGCGCGCACTACTGCGCTTGCGCACTCGGACTAACCACTGCTCATGCGCACTGGGACTCACTACTGCGGATGCGCGCTCGGGCTCACTACTGCGGATGCGCAATCGGGATCACTACTGCTCATGCGCACACGGGCTCACTACTGCGCATGCGCGCACGAGCCCACCACTGCGCATGCGCACTCCGGCTCAGACCTGCCCATGCGCCCTCGGGCACACCACTGCGCATGCGCACACGGACTCACCACTGCGCATGCGCACTCTGGCTCAGACCTGCCCATGCGCACTCGGGCTCACTACTGCGCATGCGCGCTCGGGATCACTACTGCGCATACGCGCTCGGGGTCGCTACTGCGCATTCGCTCACGGGCTCACACTGTGCATGCACACTCGGGGTCACTACTGCGCATGAGCACACGGGCTCGCTACTGCGCATGCGCACACGGGCTCACTACTGCGCATGCGCAGTCCGGCTCAGACCTGCACATGCGCATTCGAGCTCACTTCTGCGCATGCGCACACGCGCGCACTACTGCGCTTGCGCACTCGGACTAACCACTGCTCATGCGCACTGGGACTCACTACTGCGGATGCGCGCTCGGACTCACTACTGCTCATGCGCACTCGGGGTCACTACTGCTCATGCGCACTCGGGGTCACTACTGCTCACGCGCACTCGGGCTCACTACTGCGCATGCGCGCTCGGGATCACTACTGCGCATACGCGCTCGGGGTCGCTACTGCGCATTCGCTCACGGGCTCACACTGTGCATGCACACTCGGGGTCACTACTGCGCATGCGCACACGGGCTCGCTACTGCGCATGCGCACACGGGCTCACTACTGTGCATGCGCAGTCCGGCTCAGACCTGCGCATGCGCACACGCGCGCACTACTGCGCTTGCGCACTCGGACTAACCACTGCTCATGCGCACTGGGACTCACTACTGCGGATGCGCGCTCGGGCTCACTACTGCGGATGCGCAATCGGGATCACTACTGCTCATGCGCACACGGGCTCACTACTGCGCATGCGCGCACGAGCCCACTACTGCGCATGCGCACTCCGGCTCAGACCTGCCCATGCGCCCTCGGGCACACCACTGCGCATGCGCACACGGACTCACCACTGCGCATGCGCACTCTGGCTCAGACCTGCCCATGCGCACTCGGGCTCACTACTGCGCATGCGCGCTCGGGATCACTACTGCGCATACGCGCTCGGGGTCGCTACTGCGCATTCGCTCACGGGCTCACACTGTGCATGCACACTCGGGGTCACTACTGCGCATGCGCACACGGGCTCGCTACTGCGCATGCGCACACGGGCTCACTACTGCGCATGCGCAGTCCGGCTCAGACCCGCCCATGCGCGCTCGGGCTCACTACTGCGCATGTGTGCTCGGGCTCACTACTGCGCATGCGTACTCGGGCCCACTACTGCGCATGCGCACTCCGGCTCAGACCTGCACATGCGCACACGGACTCACTACTGCGGATGCGCAATCGGGCTCACTACTGCGGATGCGCGCTCGGGCTCACTACTGCGCATGCGCACTCGGGGTCACGACTGCTTATGCGCACTCGGACTCACTACTGCTCATGCGCACTCGGGGTCACTACTGCTCATGCGCACTCGGACTCACTACTTCTCATGCGCACTCGGACTCACTACTGCTCATGCGCACTCGGATTCACTACTGCTCATCCGCACTCGGGGTCACTACTGCTCATGCGCACTCGGGCTCACTACTGCGCATGCGCGCACGGGCCCACTACTGCGCATGCGCACTCCGGCTCAGACCTGCCCATGCGCCCTCGGGCACACCACTGCGCATGCGCACACGGGCTCACTACTGCGCATGCGCAGTCCGACTCAGACCTGCACATGCGTATTCGAGCTCACTTCTGCGCATGCGCACACGCGCGCGCTACTGCGCTTGCGCACTCGGACTAACCACTGCTCATGCGCACTGGGACACACTACTGCGGATGCGCGCTCGGGCTCACTACTGCGGATGCGCAATCGGGTTCACTACTGCTCATGCGCACACGGGCTCACTACTGCGCATGCGCGCACGAGCCCACTACTGCGCATGCGCACTCCGGCTCAGACCTGCCCATGCGCCCTCGGGCACACCACTGCGCATGCGCACACGGACTCACCACTGCGCATGCGCACTCCGGCTCAGACCTGCCCATGCGCACTCGGGCTCACTACTGCGCATGCGCGCTCGGGATCACTACTGCGCATACGCGCTCGGGGTCGCTACTGCGCATTCGCTCACGGGCTCACACTGTGCATGCACACTCGGGGTCACTACTGCGCATGCGCACACGGGTTCGCTACTGCGCATGCGCACACGGGCTCACTACTGCGCATGCGCAGTTCGGCTCAGACCTGCCCATGCGCACTCGGGCTCACTACTGCACATGCGTATTCGAGCACACTTCTGCGCATGCGCGCACGCGCGCACTACTGCGCTTGCGCACTCGGACTAACCACTGCTCATGCGCACTGGGACTCACTACTGCGGATGCGCGCTCGGGCTCACTACTGCGGATGCGCAATCGGGTTCACTACTGCTCATGCGCACACGGGCTCACTACTGCGCATGCGCGCACGAGCCCACTACTGCGCATGCGCACTCCGGCTCAGACCTGCCCATGCGCCCTCGGGCACACCACTGCGCATGCGCACACGGACTCACCACTGCGCATGCGCACTCCGGCTCCGACCTGCCCATGCGCAATCGGGCTCACTACTGCGAATGCGCACCCGGGCTCCCTACTGCGCATGCGCACCCGGGCTCCCTACTGCGCATGCGCGCACGGGCCCACTACTGCGCATGCGCACTCCGGCTCAGACCTGCACATGCGCACACGGACTCACTACTGCGGATGCGCAATCGGGCTCACTACTGTGCATGCGCACTCGGGGTCACTACTGCTCATGCGCACTCGGACTCACTACTGCTCATGCGCACTCGGGGTCACTACTGCTCATGCGCACTCGGACTCACTACTGCTCATGCGCATTCGGGGTCACCACTGCTCATGCGCACTGGGACTCACTACTGCGGATGCGCGCTCGGACTCACTACTGCTCATGCGCACTCGGGGTCACTACTGCTCATGCGCACTCGGGGTCACTACTGCTCACGCGCACTCGGGCTCACTACTGCGCATGCGCGCTCGGGATCACTACTGCGCATACGCGCTCGGGGTCGCTACTGCGCATTCGCTCACGGGCTCACACTGTGCATGCACACTCGGGGTCACTACTGCGCATGCGCACACGGGCTCGCTACTGCGCATGCGCACACGGGCTCACTACTGTGCATGCGCAGTCCGGCTCAGACCTGCGCATGCGCACACGCGCGCACTACTGCGCTTGCGCACTCGGACTAACCACTGCTCATGCGCACTGGGACTCACTACTGCGGATGCGCGCTCGGGCTCACTACTGCGGATGCGCAATCGGGATCACTACTGCTCATGCGCACACGGGCTCACTACTGCGCATGCGCGCACGAGCCCACTACTGCGCATGCGCACTCCGGCTCAGACCTGCCCATGCGCCCTCGGGCACACCACTGCGCATGCGCACACGGACTCACCACTGCGCATGCGCACTCTGGCTCAGACCTGCCCATGCGCACTCGGGCTCACTACTGCGCATGCGCGCTCGGGATCACTACTGCGCATACGCGCTCGGGGTCGCTACTGCGCATTCGCTCACGGGCTCACACTGTGCATGCACACTCGGGGTCACTACTGCGCATGCGCACACGGGCTCGCTACTGCGCATGCGCACACGGGCTCACTACTGCGCATGCGCAGTCCGGCTCAGACCCGCCCATGCGCGCTCGGGCTCACTACTGCGCATGTGTGCTCGGGCTCACTACTGCGCATGCGTACTCGGGCCCACTACTGCGCATGCGCACTCCGGCTCAGACCTGCACATGCGCACACGGACTCACTACTGCGGATGCGCAATCGGGCTCACTACTGCGGATGCGCGCTCGGGCTCACTACTGCGCATGCGCACTCGGGGTCACGACTGCTGATGCGCACTCGGACTCACTACTGCTCATGCGCACTCGGGGTCACTACTGCTCATGCGCACTCGGACTCACTACTTCTCATGCGCACTCGGACTCACTACTGCTCATGCGCACTCGGATTCACTACTGCTCATCCGCACTCGGGGTCACTACTGCTCATGCGCACTCGGGCTCACTACTGCGCATGCGCGCACGGGCCCACTACTGCGCATGCGCACTCCGGCTCAGACCTGCCCATGCGCCCTCGGGCACACCACTGCGCATGCGCACACGGGCTCACTACTGCGCATGCGCAGTCCGACTCAGACCTGCACATGCGTATTCGAGCTCACTTCTGCGCATGCGCACACGCGCGCGCTACTGCGCTTGCGCACTCGGACTAACCACTGCTCATGCGCACTGGGACTCACTACTGCGGATGCGCGCTCGGGCTCACTACTGCGGATGCGCAATCGGGTTCACTACTGCTCATGCGCACACGGGCTCACTACTGCGCATGCGCGCACGAGCCCACTACTGCGCATGCGCACTCCGGCTCAGACCTGCCCATGCGCCCTCGGGTACACCACTGCGCATGCGCACACGGACTCACCACTGCGCATGCGCACTCCGGCTCAGACCTGCCCATGCGCACTCGGGCTCACTACTGCGCATGCGCGCTCGGGATCACTACTGCGCATACGCGCTCGGGGTCGCTACTGCGCATTCGCTCACGGGCTCACACTGTGCATGCACACTCGGGGTCACTACTGCGCATGCGCACACGGGTTCGCTACTGCGCATGCGCACACGGGCTCACTACTGCGCATGCGCAGTTCGGCTCAGACCTGCCCATGCGCACTCGGGCTCACTACTGCACATGCGTATTCGAGCACACTTCTGCGCATGCGCACACGCGCGCACTACTGCGCTTGCGCACTCGGACTAACCACTGCTCATGCGCACTGGGACTCACTACTGCGGATGCGCGCTCGGGCTCACTACTGCGGATGCGCAATCGGGTTCACTACTGCTCATGCGCACACGGGCTCACTACTGCGCATGCGCGCACGAGCCCACTACTGCGCATGCGCACTCCGGCTCAGACCTGCCCATGCGCCCTCGGGCACACCACTGCGCATGCGCACACGGACTCACCACTGCGCATGCGCACTCCGGCTCCGACCTGCCCATGCGCAATCGGGCTCACTACTGCGAATGCGCACCCGGGCTCCCTACTGCGCATGCGCACCCGGGCTCCCTACTGCGCATGCGCGCACGGGCCCACTACTGCGCATGCGCACTCCGGCTCAGACCTGCACATGCGCACACGGACTCACTACTGCGGATGCGCAATCGGGCTCACTACTGTGCATGCGCACTCGGGGTCACTACTGCTCATGCGCACTCGGACTCACTACTGCTCATGCGCACTCGGGGTCACTACTGCTCATGCGCACTCGGACTCACTACTGCTCATGCGCATTCGGGGTCACCACTGCGCATGCGCACTCGGACTCACTACTGCGGATGCGCGCTCGGGTTCACTACTGCGCATGCGCGCACGGGCCCACTACTGCGAATGCGCACTCCGGCTCAGACCTGCCCATGCGCCCTCGGGCACACCACTGCGCATGCGCACACGGGCTCACTACTGCGCATGCGCAGTCCGGCTCAGACCTGCACATGCGCATTCGAGCTCACTTCTGCGCATGCGCACACGCGCGCACTACTGCGCTTGCGCACTCGGACTAACCACTGCTCATGCGCACTGGGACTCACTACTGCGGATGCGCGCTCGGGCTCACTACTGCGGATGCGCAATCGGGTTCACTACTGCTCATGCGCACACGGGCTCACTACTGCGCATGCGCGCACGAGCCCACCACTGCGCATGCGCACTCCGGCTCAGACCTGCCCATGCGCCCTCGGGCACACCACTGCGCATGCGCACACGGACTCACCACTGCGCATGCGCACTCCGGCTCAGATCTGCCCATGCGAAATCGGGCTCACTACTGCGAATGCGCACCCGGGCTCCCTACTGCGCATGCGCACCCGGGCTCCCTACTGCGCATGCGCGCACGGGCCCACTACTGCGCATGCGCACTCCGGCTCAGACCTGCACATGCGCACACGGACTCACTACTGCGGATGCGCAATCGGGCTCACTACTGTGCATGCGCACTCGGGGTCACTACTGCTCATGCGCACTCGGACTCACTACTGCTCATGCGCACTCGGACTCACTACTGCTCATGCGCATTCGGGGTCACCACTGCGCATGCGCACTCGGACTCACTACTGCGGATGCGCGCTCGGGTTCACTACTGCGCATGCGCACTCGGACTAACCACTGCTCATGCGCACTGGGACTCACTACTGCGGATGCGCGCTCGGGCTCACTACTGCGGATGCGCAATCGGGTTCACTACTGCGCATGCGCACACCGGCTCACCAATGCGCATGCGCGCACGGGCCCACTACTGCGCATGCGCACTCCGGCTCAGACCTGCCCATGCGCCCTCGGGCACACCACTGCGCATGCGCACACGGACTCACCACTGCGCATGCGCACTCCGGCTCAGACCTGCCCATGCGCACTCGGGCTCACTACTGTGCATGCGCGCTCCGGCTCACTACTGCTCATGCGCACTCGGACTCACTACTGCGGATGCACAATCGGGCTCACTACTGCGCATGCGCACTCCGGGTCAGACATTCACATGCGCACACGGACTCACTACTGTGGATGCGCAATCGGGCTCACTACTGCGGATGCGCAATCGGGCTCACCACTGTGCATGCGCACTCGGGGTCACTACTGCTCATGCGCACTCGGGGACACTACTGTGCATGCGCACTCGGGGTCACTACTGCTCATGCGCATTCGGGGTCACTACTGCGCATGCGCACTCGGACTCACTACTGCGCATGCGCGCACGGGCCCACTACTGCGCATGCGCACTCCGGCTCAGACCTGCCCATGCACCCTCGGGCACACCACTGCGCATGCGCACACGGGCTCACTACTGCGCATGCGCAGTCCGGCTCAGACCTGCACATGCGCATTCGAGCTCACTTCTGCGCATGCGCCCACGCGCGCACTACTGCGCTTGCGCACTCGGACTAACCACTGCTCATGCGCACTGGGACTCACTACTGCGGATGCGCGCTCGGGCTCACTACTGCGGATGCGCAATCGGGTTCACTACTGCTCATGCGCACACGGGCTCACTACTGCGCATGCGCGCACGAGCCCACTACTGCGCATGCGCACTCCGGCTCAGACCTGCCCATGCGCCCTCGGGCACACCACTGCGCATGCGCACACGGACTCACCACTGCGCATGCGCACTCCGGCTCCGACCTGCCCATGCGCAATCGGTCTCACTACTGCGAATGCGCACCCGGGCTCCCTACTGCGCATGCGCACCCGGGCTCCTTACTGCGCATGCGCGCACGGGCCCACTACTGCGCATGCGCACTCCGGCTCAGACCTGCACATGCGCACACGGACTCACTACTGCGGATGCGCAATCGGGCTCACTACTGTGCATGCGCACTCGGGGTCACTACTGCTCATGCGCACTCGGACTCACTACTGCTCATGCGCACTCGGGGTCACTACTGCTCATGCGCACTCGGACTCACTACTGCTCATGCGCATTCGGGGTCACCACTGCGCATGCGCACTCGGACTCACTACTGCGGATGCGCGCTCGGGTTCACTACTGCGCATGCGCGCACGGGCCCACTACTGCGAATGCGCACTCCGGCTCAGACCTGCCCATGCGCCCTCGGGCACACCACTGCGCATGCGCACACGGGCTCACTACTGCGCATGCGCAGTCCGGCTCAGACCTGCACATGCGCATTCGAGCTCACTTCTGCGCATGCGCACACGCGCGCACTACTGCGCTTGCGCACTCGGACTAACCACTGCTCATGCGCACTGGGACTCACTACTGCGGATGCGCGCTCGGGCTCACTACTGCGGATGCGCAATCGGGTTCACTACTGCTCATGCGCACACGGGCTCACTACTGCGCATGCGCGCACGAGCCCACTACTGCGCATGCGCACTCCGGCTCAGACCTGCCCATGCGCCCTCGGGCACACCACTGCGCATGCGCACACGGACTCACCACTGCGCATGCGCACTCCGGCTCAGATCTGCCCATGCGCAATCGGGCTCACTACTGCGAATGCGCACCCGGGCTCCCTACTGCGCATGCGCGCACGGGCCCACTACTGCGCATGCGCACTCCGGCTCAGACCTGCACATGCGCACACGGACTCACTACTGCGGATGCGCAATCGGGCTCACTACTGTGCATGCGCACTCGGGGTCACTACTGCTCATGCGCACTCGGACTCACTACTGCTCATGCGCACTCGGGGTCACTACTGCTCATGCGCACTCGGACTCACTACTGCTCATGCGCATTCGGGGTCACCACTGCGCATGCGCACTCGGACTCACTACTGCGGATGCGCGCTCGGGTTCACTACTGCGCATGCGCGCACGGGCCCACTACTGCGAATGCGCACTCCGGCTCAGACCTACCCATGCGCCCTCGGGCACACCACTGCGCATGCGCACACGGGCTCACTACTGCGCATGCGCAGTCCGGCTCAGACCTGCACATGCGCATTTGAGCTCACTTCTGCGCATGCGCACACGCGCGCACTACTGCGCTTGCACACTCGGACTAACCACTGCTCATGCGCACTGGGACTCACTACTGCGGATGCGCGCTCGGGCTCACTACTGCGGATGCGCAATCGGGCTCACTACTGCGCATGCGTGCTCGGGCTCACTACTGCGCATGCGCACTCGGACTAACCACTGCTCATGCGCACTGGGACTCACTACTGCGGATGCGCGCTCGGGCTCACTACTGCGGATGCGCAATCGGGTTCACTACTGCGCATGCGCACACCGGCTCACTAATGCGCATGCGCGCACGGGCCCACTACTGCGCATGCGCACTCCGGCTCAGACCTGCCCATGCGCCCTCGGGCACACCACTGCGCATGCGCACACGGACTCACCACTGCGCATGCGCACTCCGGCTCAGACCTGCCCATGCGCACTCGGGCTCACAACTGTGCATGCGCGCTCCGGCTCACTACTGCTCATGCGCACTCGGACTCACTACTGCGGATGCACAATCGGGCTCACTACTGCGCATGCGCACTCCGGGTCAGACATTCACATGCGCACACGGACTCACTACTGTGGATGCGCAATCGGGCTCACTACTGCGGATGCGCAATCGGGCTCACCACTGTGCATGCGCACTCGGGGTCACTACAGCTCATGCGCACTCGGGGACACTACTGTGCATGCGCACTCGGGGTCACTACTGCTCATGCGCATTCGGGGTTACTACTGCGCATGCGCACTCGGACTCACTACTGCGCATGCGCGCACGGGCCCACTACAGCGCATGCGCACTCCGGCTCAGACCTGCCCATGCACCCTCGGGCACACCACTGCGCATGCGCACACGGGCTCACTACTGCGCATGCGCAGTCCGGCTCAGACCTGCACATGCGCATTCGAGCTCACTTCTGCGCATGCGCCCACGCGCGCACTACTGCGCTTGCGCACTCGGACTAACCACTGCTCATGCGCACTGGGACTCACTACTGCGGATGCGCGCTCGGGCTCACTACTACGGATGCGCAATCGGGTTCACTACTGCGCATGAGCACACGGGCTCACTACTGCGCATGCGCGCACGGGCTCACTACTGCGCATGCGCGCACGGGCCCACTACTGCGCATGCGCACTCCGGCTCAGACCTGCCCATGCGCCCTCGGGCACACCACTGCGCAAGCGCACACGGACTCACCACTGCGCATGCGCACCCCGGCTCAGACCTGCCCATGCGCACTCGGGCTCACTACTGCGCATGCGTGCTCGGGCTCACTACTGCGCACGCGCACTCGGACTAACCACTGCTCATGCGCACTGGGACTCACTACTGCGGATGCGCGCTCGGGCTCACTACTGCGGATGCGCAATCGGGTTCACTACTGCCCATGCGCACACGGCCTCACTACTACGCATGCGCGCACGCGCCCACTACTGCGCATGCGCACTCCGGCTCAGACCTGCCCATGCGCCCTCGGGTACACCACTGCGCATGCGCACACGGACTCACCACTGCGCATGCGCACTCCGGCTCAGACCTGCCCATGCGCACTCGGGCTCACTACTGCGCATGCGCGCTCCGGCTCACTACTGCTCATGCGGACTCGGACTCACTACTGCGGATGCACAATCGGGCTCACTACTGCGCATGCGCACTACGGCTCAGACCTGCACATGCGCACACGGACTCACTACTGCTCATGCGCACTCGGGCTCACTACTGTGCATGCGCACTCGGGGTCACTACTGCTCATGCGCACTCAGACTCACTACTGCTCATGCGCACTCGGGGTCACTAGTGCTCATGCGCACTCGGACTCACTACTGCTCATGCGCACTCGGGGTCACTACTGCGCATGCGCGCACGGGCCCACTACTGCGCATGCGTGCTCGGGCTCACTACTGCGCATGCGCACTCGGACTAACCACTGCTCATGCGCACTGGGACTCACTACTGCGCATGCGCAGTCCGACTCAGACCTGCACATGCGTATTCGAGCTCACTTCTGCGCATGCGCACACGCGCGCACTACTGCGCTTGCGCACTCGGACTAACCACTGCTCATGCGCACTGGGACTCACTACTGCGGATGCGCGCTCGGGCTCACTACTGCGGATGCGCAATCGGGTTCACTACTGCGCATGAGCACACGGGCTCACTACTGCGCATGCGCGCACGGGCCCACTACTGCGCATGCGCACTCCGGCTCAGACCTGCCCATGCGCCCTCGGGCACACCACTGCGCATGCGCACACGGACTCACCACCGCGCATGCGCACTCCGGCTCAGACCTGCCCATGCGCACTCGGGCTCACTACTGCGCATGCGTGCTCGGGCTCACTACTGCGCATGCGCACTCGGACTAACCACTGCTCATGCGCACTGGGACTCACTACTGCGCATGCGCTGTCCGACTCAGACCTGCACATGCGTATTCGAGCTCACTTCTGCGCATGCGCACACGCGCGCACTACTGCGCTTGCGCACTCGGACTAACCACTGCTCATGCGCACTGGGACTCACTACTGCGGATGCGCGGTCGGGCTCACTACTGCGGATGCGCAATCGGGATCACTACTGCTCATGCGCACACGGGCTCACTACTGCGCATGCGCGCACGAGCCCACTACTGCGCATGCGCACTCCGGCTCAGACCTGCCCATGCGCCCTCGGGCACACCACTGCGCATGCGCACACGGACTCACCACTGCGCATGCGCACTCCGGCTCAGACCTGCCCATGCGCACTCGGGCTCACTACTGCGCATGCGCGCTCGGGATCACTACTGCGCATACGCGCTCGGGCTCACTACTACGGATGCGCAATCGGGTTCACTACTGCGCATGAGCACACGGGCTCACTACTGCGGATGCGCGCTCGGGCTCACTACTGCGGATGCTCAATCGGGTTCACTACTGCCCATGCGCACACGGCCTCACTACTACGCATGCGCGCACGCGCCCACTACTGCGCATGCGCACTCCGGCTCAGACCTGCCCATGCGCCCTCGGGTACACCACTGCGCATGCGCACACGGACTCACCACTGCGCATGCGCACTCCGGCTCGGACCTGCCCATGCGCACTCGGGCTCACTACTGCGCATGCGCGCTCCGGCTCACTACTGCTCATGCGGACTCGGACTCACTACTGCGGATGCACAATCGGGCTCACTACTGCGCATGCGCACTACGGCTCAGACCTGCACATGCGCACACGGACTCACTACTGTGGATGCGCAATCGGGCTCACTACTGTGCATGCGCACTCGGGGTCACTACTGCTCATGCGCACTCGGACTCACTACTGCTCATGCGCACTCGGGCTCACTACTGTGCATGCGCACTCGGGGTCACTACTGCTCATGCGCACTCAGACTCACTACTGCTCATGCGCACTCGGGGTCACTAGTGCTCATGCGCACTCGGACTCACTACTGCTCATGCGCACTCGGGGTCACTACTGCGCATGCGCGCACGGGCCCACTACTGCGCATGCGTGCTCGGGCTCACTACTGCGCATGCGCACTCGGACTAACCACTGCTCATGCGCACTGGGACTCACTACTGCGCATGCGCAGTCCGACTCAGACCTGCACATGCGTATTCGAGCTCACTTCTGCGCATGCGCACACGCGCGCACTACTGCGCTTGCGCACTCGGACTAACCACTGCTCATGCGCACTGGGACTCACTACTGCGGATGCGCGCTCGGGCTCACTACTGCGGATGCGCAATCGGGATCACTACTGCTCATGCGCACACGGGCTCACTACTGCGCATGCGCGCACGAGCCCACTACTGCGCATGCGCACTCCGGCTCAGACCTGCCCATGCGCCCTCGGGCACACCACTGCGCATGCGCACACGGACTCACCACTGCGCATGCGCACTCCGACTCAGACCTGCCCATGCGCACACGGGCTCACTACTGCGCATGTGCAGTCCGGCTCAGACCTGCACATGCGCATTCGAGCTCACTTCTGCGCATGCGCACACGCGCGCACTACTGCGCTTGCGCACTCGGACTAACCACTGCTCATGCGCACTGGGACTCACTACTGCGGATGCGCGCTCGGGCTCACTACTGCGGATGCGCAATCGGGTTCACTACTGCGCATGAGCACACGGGCTCACTACTGCGCATGCGCGCACGGGCCCACTACTGCGCATGCGCACTCCGGCTCAGACCTGCCCATGCGCCCTCGGGCACACCACTGCGCATGCGCACACGGACTCACCACCGCGCATGCGCACTCCGGCTCAGACCTGCCCATGCGCACTCGGGCTCACTACTGCGCATGCGTGCTCGGGCTCACTACTGCGCATGCGCACTCGGACTAACCACAGCTCATGCGCACTGGCACTCACTACTGCGCATGCGCAGTCCGACTCAGACCTGCACATGCGTATTCGAGCTCACTTCTGCGCATGCGCACACGCGCGCACTACTGCGCTTGCGCACTCGGACTAACCACTGCTCATGCGCACTGGGACTCACTACTGCGGATGCGCGGTCGGGCTCACTACTGCGGATGCGCAATCGGGATCACTACTGCTCATGCGCACACGGGCTCACTACTGCGCATGCGCGCACGAGCCCACTACTGCGCATGCGCACTCCGGCTCAGACCTGCCCATGCGCCCTCGGGCACACCACTGCGCATGCGCACACGGACTCACCACTGCGCATGCGCACTCCGGCTCAGACCTGCCCATGCGCACTCGGGCTCACTACTGCGCATGCGCGCTCGGGATCACTACTGCGCATACGCGCTCGGGGTCGCTACTGCGCATGCGCACACGGACTCACCACTGCGCATGCGCACTCCGGCTCAGACCTGCCCATGCGCACTCGGGCTCACTACTGCGCATGCGCGCTCCGGCTCACTACTGCTCATGCGGACTCGGACTCACTACTGCGGATGCACAATCGGGCTCACTACTGCGCATGCGCACTACGGCTCAGACCTGCACATGCGCACACGGACTCACTACTGCTCATGCGCACTCGGGCTCACTACTGTGCATGCGCAATCGGGCTCACTACTGCGCATGCGTGCTCGGGCTCACTACTGCGCATGCGCACTCGGACTAACCACTGCTCATGCGCACTGGGACTCACTACTGCGGATGCGCGCTCGGGCTCACTACTGCGGATGCGCAATCGGGTTCACTACTGCGCATGCGCACACCGGCTCACTAATGCGCATGCGCGCACGGGCCCACTACTGCGCATGCGCACTCCGGCTCAGACCTGCCCATGCGCCCTCGGGCACACAACTGCGCATGCGCACACGGACTCACCACTGCGCATGCGCACTCCGGCTCAGACCTGCCCATGCGCACTCGGGCTCACAACTGTGCATGCGCGCTCCGGCTCACTACTGCTCATGCGCACTCGGACTCACTACTGCGGATGCACAATCGGGCTCACTACTGCGCATGCGCACTCCGGGTCAGACATTCACATGCGCACACGGACTCACTACTGTGGATGCGCAATCGGGCTCACTACTGCGGATGCGCAATCGGGCTCACCACTGTGCATGCGCACTCGGGGTCACTACTGCTCATGCGCACTCGGGGACACTACTGTGCATGCGCACTCGGGGTCACTACTGCTCATGCGCATTCGGGGTTACTACTGCGCATGCGCACTCGGACTCACTACTGCGCATGCGCGCACGGGCCCACTACAGCGCATGCGCACTCCGGCTCAGACCTGCCCATGCACCCTCGGGCACACCACTGCGCATGCGCACACGGGCTCACTACTGCGCATGCGCAGTCCGGCTCAGACCTGCACATGCGCATTCGAGCTCACTTCTGCGCATGCGCCCACGCGCGCACTACTGCGCTTGCGCACTCGGACTAACCACTGCTCATGCGCACTGGGACTCACTACTGCGGATGCGCGCTCGGGCTCACTACTACGGATGCGCAATCGGGTTCACTACTGCGCATGAGCACACGGGCTCACTACTGCGCATGCGCGCACGGGCTCACTACTGCGCATGCGCGCACGGGCCCACTACTGCGCATGCGCACTCCGGCTCAGACCTGCCCATGCGCCCTCGGGCACACCACTGCGCAAGCGCACACGGACTCACCACTGCGCATGCGCACTCCGGCTCAGACCTGCCCATGCGCACTCGGGCTCACTACTGCGCATGCGTGCTCGGGCTCACTACTGCGCACGCGCACTCGGACTAACCACTGCTCATGCGCACTGGGACTCACTACTGCGGATGCGCGCTCGGGCTCACTACTGCGGATGCGCAATCGGGTTCACTACTGCCCATGCGCACACGGCCTCACTACTACGCATGCGCGCACGCGCCCACTACTGCGCATGCGCACTCCGGCTCAGACCTGCCCATGCGCCCTCGGGTACACCACTGCGCATGCGCACACGGACTCACCACTGCGCATGCGCACTCCGGCTCAGACCTGCCCATGCGCACTCGGGCTCACTACTGCGCATGCGCGCTCCGGCTCACTACTGCTCATGCGGACTCGGACTCACTACTGCGGATGCACAATCGGGCTCACTACTGCGCATGCGCACTACGGCTCAGACCTGCACATGCGCACACGGACTCACTACTGCTCATGCGCACTCGGGCTCACTACTGTGCATGCGCACTCGGGGTCACTACTGCTCATGCGCACTCAGACTCACTACTGCTCATGCGCACTCGGGGTCACTAGTGCTCATGCGCACTCGGACTCACTACTGCTCATGCGCACTCGGGGTCACTACTGCGCATGCGCGCACGGGCCCACTACTGCGCATGCGTGCTCGGGCTCACTACTGCGCATGCGCACTCGGACTAACCACTGCTCATGCGCACTGGGACTCACTACTGCGCATGCGCAGTCCGACTCAGACCTGCACATGCGTATTCGAGCTCACTTCTGCGCATGCGCACACGCGCGCACTACTGCGCTTGCGCACTCGGACTAACCACTGCTCATGCGCACTGGGACTCACTACTGCGGATGCGCGCTCGGGCTCACTACTGCGGATGCGCAATCGGGTTCACTACTGCGCATGAGCACACGGGCTCACTACTGCGCATGCGCGCACGGGCCCACTACTGCGCATGCGCACTCCGGCTCAGACCTGCCCATGCGCCCTCGGGCACACCACTGCGCATGCGCACACGGACTCACCACCGCGCATGCGCACTCCGGCTCAGACCTGCCCATGCGCACTCGGGCTCACTACTGCGCATGCGTGCTCCCCACAAACAACGACCCACCCCCATTGGAGCCGAGCGCGCCACCACGGTCGCCCTCGTCTCCGCCCCTCGGACCGCGTGCAATGGGATCATGGGCCCCCGCCCATGACCCCTGCGGTCCTGGCGGCCTTGGTCAATCCCGAGGATCTCCGACACCCTCGGACCAAGACCGCCGACACTCACACGAGGGGATGAGGACCCACGCCGGGGAGGGCGGCGCGATCCCCGTCCCACCACTCCTCTCCACATAATACTACACATGCACACTCACATACACACAACACACCCACACACACACTATCACTCACCATTCACGCCATGCGGGCGACGCGGAGAAGCCGCGCCGCCCACTACCCTCAGGAGGGCGCCCGAGAAGCCGGTCGCCCTCTCCGTCTCCTTCTTCTCACAATCATTCCACGTCTCTCTCTCTCACGCTCCGCCTCCTCCTTCCGCGAGATCACCGTCTCGCAGAAGGAGGCGACGGCCTTCCATGCTACCTCACTACTCAACATTCGCTCGATCACCTCTCCCAGACACGCAGCATCGCACTCCAGCTCACACTCCAGGAGGTGCCTCTGCAGAGCAAAGGCAGGGAACCTCCCCAACACATGCTGGGCATCATCGCATTCCGCCCCACACTCGTAACAATTGGGTGATCGTTGCCTACCGATCCGGCACAGGTACTCCCCGAAGCAACCATGCCCGGTGAGCACCTGCGTGATCCGGAACGAGAGCCTACCGTGGCCGCGGTCCATCCACTGCTCAAGTCGCTGAAGGACCGCCCCGACAGCGCGCTTCCCCACGGCCCCGCTGGAGGATAAATCCTCCTTCCAGCGGGAGACAGCAGCGCGTCGGGCCTGGAGCCGGACCTCTTCGACGCTGGGTCCTGGCTGGGCACCCTCTACAATTCCCTCCTGTCGGAGGGTGCAGCGGTATCTGTATACCGCTGCCTCCACCTCGGCGCAGTAGCGCCAGGGAATTACCCCAGCCAGAACCATAGCCGACTCGTAGGAGACCGTGCGGTACCCCATCACCACCCTGACCGCCAGCCGCCGTTCCACTTTTCGCAAGACACCTTGCGAGCGGCGCCTGGCAGCCAGGTCGGCAGCCCAAACTGGGGCGCCGTATAGGGCCATACTCCGCACGACCCCCATATAGAGTCGGCGCACCTTCTCACTCGGGCCCCGCAGGTTGGGCAATATGCGCGCCAACGCGCCCGCAACACGCTCCAACCTGGGGGCCAACGCGTCGAAGTGGGGTCCGAAACTCCAGTGGCTGTCCAGTCGGAGTCCGAGATACCTCATCTCGGACCCGATCTGGACATCAGCCCCGCCTACCCGGACCAACGCACCGGGCGGAGGGCGGTCCCTACGCCTATGGCAGAAGGCCATGGCCTCAGTCTTGTGGGGAGCCACCTCCAACCCGAGCGCCCGGATCTCGGCAACGACCACCGCCGCACCCAACTCCGCGAGACGGCTGGTCCTCCAGAAATCTCGCCCCACTGCCAGGATGTGCGTATCATCTGCGAAACACGTCAGATACAATCCTGGTGGCAGTGGGGCCCTCAGAGCGGGGTCGTACCCCACGATCCACAGGTGCGGCCCAAGAACCGCACCCTGGGGCACGCCCCGCTCAACTTTCCAACTCCTCTCGGCGCCCGACCGATCGATGCACACGACCCACCTCTCACGGAGATAGTCCTCTATGATATATTTTATTTCCGGTGGCACCTGGTGCCTCTCTAGTCCCTCTATTATTACCCTGTGGGGCAGGGTGTTAAATGCGTTGACTATATCAAGCGATATAGCCACCGCCACCCCGCCCCTGGACGTGGCCGACTGGGCGATGTCTCTAACTCGCTTAATTGCGTCGATTGTGCTTCGCCCCCTTCTAAAGCCGTACTGCCAGTCGGCCACGTCCGGACCATCTCCGGAGAGGTGATCTGTCAATCTCTTCGCGATTACTGTTTCGAAGATTTTACCAACCACATTTAATAAAACTATAGGCCGGTACGCCGAGGGCTCTCCTTCCGGTCTCCCATCTTTCTTGAGGAGGACCAGCCGTCCCTTCTTCCATTCCTCTGGAAACGTACTCTGCTTCAGACAGGCGCTGAAGAGGCCTCTCAATCTATCTCCCAAGAATGGGAGTGCCAAGGCCCAAGCCCGGCCCGGGATGCCGTCAGGGCCTGGTGCCGTGTTACGAGCACTGACCCTCTTGACGGCATAAACGAGCTCCTCGTCAGAGACCCCCATGTCGTCGGTCCACTGAAGGTGTCCCGACGACCCGGGACGCGTCATGGGACCAGGATCCCGGGGAAACAAAGTTTCCACGACGCGCCCCAGTAAATGGGGGTCGAGGCTCTCCGTAACCGGTGGGGCATAAGGCCTTAACTTGCCCATTACAAGCTTGTATGGGCGGCCCCACCGGTCCCGCTCAAGAGAGCCGAGGAACTCGTCCCAGGCTCGGTCCTTGGCCTCCCTGATGGCTTTCTTGTAGGCCATTACCCCCTCCCGGTAACAGCCCCAAAGTTGCTGCTCCCTCGCGGGGTCGCGGTTGCGTCTCCGTCGGGCGCGCAGGTACCGGCGACGCAGTGGGACGCATGCCTCGCGCAACTGCGCGATGTCCCCCGTCCACCAGTACGCCGCCCGACGGGGGCAAGGGGTGGCCCGGGGCATCGCCACATCGCAGATATCCTGCATGGTGCCCCGGAACCACTGAGCCTCGCCCTCGACGTCCGCGACCTCCCTAGCCGGTGAAGCCGGCCAGCTAACCACGAGGGCCGCAGCCACCATCATATCACTATCTAGCCCCTTCAGCGCCCATCTTGGCGGCAGTGGGCGTCCACCCCGGCGGCGCCGGGTCTCGGAGGAGAACTTGATACGTATATATAAATGATCACTTAATGTTTCAGTCTCCTCCTCGACCCGCCAGCTCGCAACCATGCGCGCGACCTCAGGGGAGCCCCAGGACAAGTCCACCACAGACTCCCCCTGCGGCCGCACGCAGGTGCTCGCCGAGCCCCTGTTAAGTAACAGGAGCCCTTGCGCCGCCGCCCAATCCAGTGTTGCCCGGCCTCTCGCGTCGGTCCTCGGGGAACCCCATTCGCGAGCCTTCGCGTTGAAGTCCCCGAGGACCAAAACGCGTTGGGTGGGGCAACGCGACGCTAACTGCCCCACCCTATCGAGCAACTCTTCATACTCTGCGAGAGGCCAGCTGGGTGGTGCGTAAACGCCCACTACCGCCACATCCCCCCATCTAACCGCGACGGCTCCCCTTCCCGCTGCCATCGCGGTGCAGGGGGGGGAGCCGGATGCCCCACGCGACACTATCGCGACCGTCGCGCCGCGGCCCTCCGCGTCCGCGAACCAGTTAGGCTGGTCCGGGACGCGGTAGGGTTCCGCCACCACCCCTAACGAACAGTTCCACTCGGCGAGGGTGTGCAGGAAGACGTCCTGGGCCCTCGCCGAGTGGTTCGCGTTTCCTTGTAGTATGGGGCTCAACGGCCCCATCACTGACAGCCCTCGTCAGCCACCTCCATGGCGCATCCATTTGCCTGCGTGGCCTGCTGATCTTCAGTAACATCTCCAATGCTTACTTGCGCCCTTCCCTGTTCTTTCTCAGGTTGCCCTCTCCCTGTTTCTCCTGCTGGTCCTGCCCCCATTTCTGTTTCAGGCGCAGCAGACGTCCTTCCTTCTCTTGCTGGTTCGCCGACGGGCCACTTTTCTTTTGCAGGTTGCGCGTTCCTCTTTCTTCTTGGCGGCGGCGCGCATTCCGCCGCCCCCAGCCGGTGATTGTCTGGCCTCCCCAAGTCGCTACAGAGGGGACACTTCAATTTGTTTCCGCACTCCGCGGCTCTGTGTCCCTCTTCTCCGCACGCATAGCAGCGACCCGCTCGGCTCACCGACTCGCTGCACTGAGCCGCCGTGTGCCCCTTTTGGAGGCAGCGGAAGCAGTGCATCGGGCGGGCTGCTAGAATTTCAACCCGCGCCGATGTCCACCCAATCCTGATGCGTCCCGCTGCCTCCGCTTTCCTAGCGGCCGTCAGTGGGCAGCGGACCCATACGGTGCCCATGGAATTCCGGGACCTCCTTATCTCCCCGACCTTAACTTCCTGGGCCGAGCAGTCCCCGAGTGTCGCCAAGGCCTCCGCTACCTCTTCTCTCTCGATGGAGTCATCCAAATTTAATAGCCGCAACTCCGTCGTCTTGATGGGATTCGCCACCTTCACCTCAGTTTCGTTGAAGACTTGCCTCAATCTTCCTGCAAGGTTCGCTGCCTTGACCTTTCCTGCTTCACCAGGGATTCCTAATACCAATGCCCCTGTGGCGGCCTTTCTTATTTTAAACTCGCCGATTCCCATTTCGGCTAGTTCCTGGGGGGCGACAGACTCCCTAGCCTTCCTCAGCACCTGGGAGTACGTGGTTTGACCCCCAGGTGCTACCGTCAACGTCACGGCCGCCGTTCTTGGCGGGCGCGGTACTCTGACCCTCTTCTTGGGTACCGGCTGCGCTGTTCTTGCCCCCGTCGCCCCCGGCGCCGCCGGTGGCCGGTTGGACGACTTCCTCGCTGTAGGAGCGGAAGCTTTCACCGGCTGCCCCTCCTTTTTCGCCTGCTGCCTAGCCTTCCGGCCCAGGACCGTGGTCCACAGCTCTCCTTGCGTTGTGGCCGTTGGTTGTGGGGCAGCAGCCTGCACGCTCGGTGAAACTCTTCTCGTCGCCACCGCTCCGGCGTTGACCGACCTTGGTGCCGCCTTTGGTCGCGGCGCTGGTTTGGGCTGGGCCCTTCGTTGGGAGCCGATACTGGTCGACCTCCTCGCTGCTGCCTTCACCTCAGCCGATAACTCCTCTATCTTCTTCATCAGCTGAGCCACGACCAGCTCTAGCCCAGATCCCCGGTCGTCACTCTTCTCCAACTCTCTCGCCGAAACGACTGCCGCCTCTTCCCTTGACGGCTTCCTCTGCTGTGGAGGCTCCACTGGCCTCTCTTCCTCGCGAATCGGATCCGCCGCCATGGGGAGAACTTTAGCCCCGCTCCTAGGTCGCGGCTGATCCACCTCCATCGCTGGATCTCCATCGACCGCCTCCGTCGGGCTCATTAGAACTCGCGGTGGGCTGTCCGTTGCGACCACCAACCTCCTCTTCGCGTCCTCTCTGTCCGA
The DNA here is from genome assembly GCA_963576845.1 of Megachile leachella. Lineage (NCBI taxonomy): Eukaryota > Metazoa > Arthropoda > Insecta > Hymenoptera > Megachilidae > Megachile > Megachile leachella. Next base: position 3,800,540 of record OY756247.1, read on the forward strand.
CTCGTAGGACGAGAGGACTCGCCTTCGCGTCCTTCTCACGGGTGCGGTCCCACTCACTTCCTGTGCTGGTGCCGGACCCGGCGTCGTCCCCTTGAGCCGCTCCACTTCGACCCTGAGCGCTGCTAGGTCCGCCGCCATCTTACTTCGCTCTTCATGAGCTGCCCTGAGCTGCGCCCTGAGCTGCTCTTTCTCCTCGGCGTCCGTCGCGTGAGTGAACGCCCTCGACGCGCGTGTTATTGGGGGCTCCGCTGAACCTTCTTCCGTCCTGCCCTCCCCCACGTCTCGCCGCATCCCCAACTCGGTTGTCAATCCCTCGATGTAATTGGAGGACACCCGTAGCTGGCGGACGCACGTCCCCTTTAAGTTTGTAGAGCCCCTGGCAACTCTACGAATGAGGTCGGTGTGCCTCAGTAGCTCTGCCTGCAGGTCCACCGTCGTCAGGTGCCGAACTTCCCTCACTACATCTTCCACCTCAGGGATGGGCTTACTGCCCTTGCTTGGCGGCGGCACGGGTCGGGACGTGTCGTAAGCCCCGAGCTCTTTGCCCAGCTCAAGTTCCCTTCTCTTCGCTTCCGCCAGCCGCTCTTTGGCCTCAGCCAGGCGAACGTAGTCGCCGGTCGTGGGTGGCCGACCTCTTCCACGAGAGCCCCTGCTGTCGCTCCTGGCCGGCGAACTGTCCACCGAAATGACTGAGGAGTCCGAACCACTGTCCCCATCTTCATTGAGGACCCTCCTCTTCGGGACTGGCACCCGACTCTTCGTTTTCGGAGGGACGTCCTTTGTGCAGGCCCGTTCACAGCCCACGTCGCTGGCCTCCGATGGCGTCCTGCTCAAGCGACTTGACCTCCTCGCCGTAATCCACCCAGTCTCCACCGGTGAGTCGTCTCGCGCCGGCCCTGGCGCCTCTGAGCTGATGCCCGTGCTCAGACCTGACATAATGGCCGTTCTAGGCGGGGCCAAGATGTCGACGCACCTCACTACCGGTACAGATATTCCGGCAGCACTGTCCTTCCCGACGTTTCGGGCCTTCTCCTGCTTCTCCTCCTCTCCGCTTGTTTGGCTGGGTTTTAAGCTGCCCACCACAGCTTGCGAATAAGTGTTTGTATTTGAAATGTCCATAATTCATCCCACGAGTGGGGTCGGAAGAAAAGTCACCCCGGGCAGAGCCGCCTTACCCGGGGAAGCCTGGATACTCGGGGGGGTCGGCAGGTACCCCCGAGGGAACCGTTAGAGACTGCCTCTGCTTAACGTCTGGGCAGCCACGCAGTCCTCGGCACGGTTGCCTTAACACCTTGACTTCAGACGTACAACGCGCCCCGGCCGTCCCCGTTTTCAATCCTCCGTGCGAGCCTTACCGGCTAGGGAGGCCCTGCCAGGGTCCGAAGACCCCGCCGGCATCGCCTCGACACATCATCGGACCTACTTAGAAACGACCGGAGCACCCCTTTTATGCGGACTCGTACCGCAAGGCAGGGGATACCGTGGCCGTATTCCGCCCCGCGAACCACACAGCGGATTTTTTATAGAGGTTTACTCCTCGCGAGGCCAGCCGGTTAAGGCAAGCCTCCCCGTTCCTGCGAAACATGACCACAGGCTTACGGTATGAGCATAGGCCCTCCCTAAACTGGAGGACCCGCCGTTCTCCCGTTAGCATAGAGGCCCTCACCCTTGGGAAGCCAATCGCCGAAACGATTGATTTCCGAAGGGCATAGAGTGCCTCTATCCCAGCGTACACCACGAGGAGGTGGGAGATCCGACTTGTGGCACACTGCCACCATTCGCACGCCGTCCGACTCAGACCTGCACATGCGTATTCGAGCTCACTTCTGCGCATGCGCACACGCGCGCACTACTGCGCTTGCGCACTCGGACTAACCACTGCTCATGCGCACTGGGACTCACTACTGCGGATGCGCGGTCGGGCTCACTACTGCGGATGCGCAATCGGGATCACTACTGCTCATGCGCACACGGGCTCACTACTGCGCATGCGCGCACGAGCCCACTACTGCGCATGCGCACTCCGGCTCAGACCTGCCCATGCGCCCTCGGGCACACCACTGCGCATGCGCACACGGACTCACCACTGCGCATGCGCACTCCGGCTCAGACCTGCCCATGCGCACTCGGGCTCACTACTGCGCATGCGCGCTCGGGATCACTACTGCGCATACGCGCTCGGGCTCACTACTACGGATGCGCAATCGGGTTCACTACTGCGCATGAGCACACGGGCTCACTACTGCGGATGCGCGCTCGGGCTCACTACTGCGGATGCTCAATCGGGTTCACTACTGCCCATGCGCACACGGCCTCACTACTACGCATGCGCGCACGCGCCCACTACTGCGCATGCGCACTCCGGCTCAGACCTGCCCATGCGCCCTCGGGTACACCACTGCGCATGCGCACACGGACTCACCACTGCGCATGCGCACTCCGGCTCAGACCTGCCCATGCGCACTCGGGCTCACTACTGCGCATGCGCGCTCCGGCTCACTACTGCTCATGCGGACTCGGACTCACTACTGCGGATGCACAATCGGGCTCACTACTGCGCATGCGCACTACGGCTCAGACCTGCACATGCGCACACGGACTCACTACTGTGGATGCGCAATCGGGCTCACTACTGTGCATGCGCACTCGGGGTCACTACTGCTCATGCGCACTCGGACTCACTACTGCTCATGCGCACTCGGGCTCACTACTGTGCATGCGCACTCGGGGTCACTACTGCTCATGCGCACTCAGACTCACTACTGCTCATGCGCACTCGGGGTCACTAGTGCTCATGCGCACTCGGACTCACTACTGCTCATGCGCACTCGGGGTCACTACTGCGCATGCGCGCACGGGCCCACTACTGCGCATGCGTGCTCGGGCTCACTACTGCGCATGCGCACTCGGACTAACCACTGCTCATGCGCACTGGGACTCACTACTGCGCATGCGCAGTCCGACTCAGACCTGCACATGCGTATTCGAGCTCACTTCTGCGCATGCGCACACGCGCGCACTACTGCGCTTGCGCACTCGGACTAACCACTGCTCATGCGCACTGGGACTCACTACTGCGGATGCGCGCTCGGGCTCACTACTGCGGATGCGCAATCGGGATCACTACTGCTCATGCGCACACGGGCTCACTACTGCGCATGCGCGCACGAGCCCACTACTGCGCATGCGCACTCCGGCTCAGACCTGCCCATGCGCCCTCGGGCACACCACTGCGCATGCGCACACGGACTCACCACTGCGCATGCGCACTCCGGCTCAGACATGCCCATGCGCACACGGGCTCACTACTGCGCATGTGCAGTCCGGCTCAGACCTGCACATGCGCATTCGAGCTCACTTCTGCGCATGCGCACACGCGCGCACTACTGCGCTTGCGCACTCGGACTAACCACTGCTCATGCGCACTGGGACTCACTACTGCGGATGCGCGCTCGGGCTCACTACTGCGGATGCGCAATCGGGTTCACTACTGCGCATGAGCACACGGGCTCACTACTGCGCATGCGCGCACGGGCCCACTACTGCGCATGCGCACTCCGGCTCAGACCTGCCCATGCGCCCTCGGGCACACCACTGCGCATGCGCACACGGACTCACCACCGCGCATGCGCACTCCGGCTCAGACCTGCCCATGCGCACTCGGGCTCACTACTGCGCATGCGTGCTCGGGCTCACTACTGCGCATGCGCACTCGGACTAACCACTGCTCATGCGCACTGGGACTCACTACTGCGCATGCGCAGTCCGACTCAGACCTGCACATGCGTATTCGAGCTCACTTCTGCGCATGCGCACACGCGCGCACTACTGCGCTTGCGCACTCGGACTAACCACTGCTCATGCGCACTGGGACTCACTACTGCGGATGCGCGCTCGGGCTCACTACTGCGGATGCGCAATCGGGATCACTACTGCTCATGCGCACACGGGCTCACTACTGCGCATGCGCGCACGAGCCCACTACTGCGCATGCGCACTCCGGCTCAGACCTGCCCATGCGCCCTCGGGCACACCACTGCGCATGCGCACACGGACTCACCACTGCGCATGCGCACTCCGGCTCCGACCTGCCCATGCGCACTCGGGCTCACTACTGCGCATGCGCGCTCGGGATCACTACTGCGCATACGCGCTCGGGGTCGCTACTGCGCATTCGCTCACGGGCTCACACTGTGCATGCACACACGGGGTCACTACTGCGCATGCGCACTCGGGCTCACTACTGCGCATGCGTGCTCGGGCTCACTACTGCGCATGCGTACTCGGGCCCACTACTGCGCATGCGCACTCGGACTCTACTGCTCATGCGCACTCGGGGTCACTACTGCTCATGCGCACTCGGACTCACTACTGCTCATGCGCACTCGGACTCACCACTGCGCATGCGCACACGGGCTCACTACTGCGCATGCGCAGTCCGACTCAGACCTGCACATGCGTATTCGAGCTCACTTCTGCGCATGCGCACACGCGCGCACTACTGCGCTTGCGCACTCGGACTAACCACTGCTCATGCGCACTGGGACTCACTACTGCGGATGCGCGCTCGGGCTCACTACTGCGGATGCGCAATCGGGTTCACTACTGCTCATGCGCACACGGGCTCACTACTGCGCATGCGCGCACGAGCCCACTACTGCGCATGCGCACTCCGGCTCAGACCTGCCCATGAGCCCTCGGGCACACCACTGCGCATGCGCACACGGGCTCACTACTGCGCATGCGCAGTCCGGCTCAGACCTGCACATGCGCATTCGAGCTCACTTCTGCGCATGCGCACACGCGCGCACTACTGCGCTTGCGCACTCGGACTAACCACTGCTCATGCGCACTGGGACTCACTACTGCTCATGCGCACTCGGACTCACTACTGCGGATGCACAATCGGGCTCACTACTGCACGTGCGCACTCCGCCTCAGATCTGCACAGGCGTATTCGAGCTCACTTCTGCGCATGCGCACACAGGCTCACTACTGTGCATGCGCACTCGGGGTCGCTACTGCTCATGCGCCCTCCGGCTCAGACCTGCCCATGCGCCCTCGGGCACACCACTGCGCATGCGCACACGGACTCACCACTGCGCATGCGCAGTCCGGCTCAGACCTGCCCATGCGCACTCGGGCTCACTACTGCGCATGCGTGCTCGGGCTCACTACTGCGCATGCGTACTCGGGCCCACTACTGCGCATGCGCACTCGGACTCACTACTGCTCATGCGCACTCGGGCTCACTACTGTGCATGCGCACTCGGGGTCACTACTGCTCATGCGCACTCGGACTCACTACTGCTCATGCGCACTCGGGGTCACTACTGCTCATGCGCACTCGGACTCACTACTGCTCATGCGCATTCGGGGTCACCACTGCGCATGCGCACTCGGACTCACTACTGCGGATGCGCGCTCGGGTTCACTACTGCGCATGCGCGCACGGGCCCACTACTGCGAATGCGCACTCCGGCTCAGACCTGCCCATGCGCCCTCGGGCACTCCACTGCGCATGCGCACACGGGCTCACTACTGCGCATGCGCAGTCCGGCTCAGACCTGCACATGCGCATTCGAGCTCACTTCTGCGCATGCGCACACGCGCGCACTACTGCGCTTGCACACTCGGACTAACCACTGCTCATGCGCACTGGGACTCACTACTGCGGATGCGCGCTCGGGCTCACTACTGCGGATGCGCAATCGGGCTCACTACTGCGCATGCGTGCTCGGGCTCACTACTGCGCATGCGCACTCGGACTAACCACTGCTCATGCGCACTGGGACTCACTACTGCGGATGCGCGCTCGGGCTCACTACTGCGCATGCGCACTCCGGCTCAGACCTGCCCATGCACCCTCGGGCACACCACTGCGCATGCGCACACGGGCTCACTACTGCGCATGCGCAGTCCGGCTCAGACCTGCACATGCGCATTCGAGCTCACTTCTGCGCATGGGCCCACGCGCGCACTACTGCGCTTGCGCACTCGGACTAACCACTGCTCATGCGCACTGGGACTCACTACTGCGGATGCGCGCTCGGGCTCACTACTGCGGATGCGCAATCGGGTTCACTACTGCGCATGAGCACACGGGCTCACTACTGCGCATGCGCGCACGGGCTCACTACTGCGCATGCGCGCACGGGCCCACTACTGCGCATGCGCACTCCGGCTCAGACCTGCCCATGCGCCCTCGGGCACACCACTGCGCATGCGCACACGGGCTCACCACTGCGCATGCGCACTCCGGCTCAGACCTGCCCATGCGCACACGGGCTCACTACTGCGCATGCGTGCTCGGGCTCACTACTGCGCACGCGCACTCGGACTAACCACTGCTCATGCGCACTGGGACTCACTACTGCGGATGCGCGCTCGGGCTCACTACTGCGGATGCGCAATCGGGTTCACTACTGCCCATGCGCACACGGCCTCACTACTACGCATGCGCGCACGCGCCCACTACTGCGCATGCGCACTCCGGCTCAGACCTGCCCATGCGCCCTCGGGTACACCACTGCGCATGCGCACTCCGGCTCAGACCTGCCCATGCGCACTCGGGCTCACTACTGCGCATGCGCGCTCCGGCTCACTACTGCTCATGCGCACTCGGACTCACTACTGCTCATGCGCACTCGGGCTCACTACTGTGCATGCGCACTCGGGGTCACTACTGCTCACGCGCACTCGGACTCACTACTGCTCATGCGCATTCGGGGTCACTACTGTGCATGCGCAGTCGGGCTTACTACTGTGCATGCGCACTCGGGGTCACTACTGCTCATGCGCACTCGGACTCACTACTGCTCATGCGCACTCGGACTCACTACTGCTCATGCGCACTCGGACTCACTACTGCTCATGCGCATTCGGGGTCACTACTGTGCATGCGCGCTCGGACTCACTACTGTGCATGCGCACTCGGGGTCACTACTGCTCATGCGCACTCGGACTCACTAGTGCTCATGCGCACTCGGGCCCACTACTGCGCATGCGCACTCCGGCTCAGACCTGCACATGCGCACTCGGGGTCACTACTGCTCATGCGCACTCGGACTCACTACTGCTCATGCGCACTCGGGGTCACTACTGCGCATGCGCGCACGGGCCCACTACTGCGCATGCGCACTCCGGCTCAGACCTGCCCATGCGCCCTCGTTCACACCACTGCGCATGCGCACACGGGCTCACTACTGCGCATGCGCAGTCCGACTCAGACCTGCACATGCGTATTCGAGCTCACTTCTGCGCATGCGCACACGCGCGCACTACTGCGCTTGCGCACTCGGACTAACCACTGCTCATGCGCACTGGGACCCACTACTGCGGATGCGCGCTCGGGCTCACTACTGCGGATGCGCAATCGGGTTCACTACTGCTCATGCGCACACGGGCTCACTACTGCGCATGCGCGCACGAGCCCACTACTGCGCATGCGCACTCCGGCTCAGACCTGCCCATGCGCCCTCGGGCACACCACTGCGCATGCGCACACGGACTCACCACTGCGCATGCGAACTCCGGCTCAGACCTGCCCATGCGCACTCGGGCTCACTACTGCGCATGCGCGCTCGGGATCACTACTGCGCATACGCGCTCGGGGTCGCTACTGCGCATTCGCTCACGGGCTCACACTGTGCATGCACACTCGGGGTCACTACTGCGCATGCGCACACGGGCTCGCTACTGCGCATGCGCACACGGGCTCACTACTGCGCATGCGCAGTCCGGCTCAGACCTGCCCATGCGCACTCGGGCTCACTTCTGCGCATGCGCACACGCGCGCACTACTGCGCTTGCGCACTCGGACTAACCACTGCTCATGCGCACTGGGACTCACTACTGCTCATGCGCACTCGGACTCACTACTGCGGATGCACAATCGGGCTCACTACTGCACGTGCGCACTCCGCCTCATATCTGCACAGGCGTATTCGAGCTCACTTCTGCGCATGCGCACACGGGCTCACTACTGTGCATGCGCACTCGGGGTCACTACTGCTCATGCGCACTCGGACTCACTACTGCTCATGCGCATTCGGGGTCACTACTGCGCATGCGCACTCGGACTCACTACTGCGGATGCGCGCTCGGGCTCACTACTGCGTATGCGCACACGGGCTCACTACTGCGCATGCACGCACGGGCCCACTATTGTGCATGCGCCCTCCGGCTCAGACCTGCCCATGCGCCCTCGGGCACACCACTGCGCATGCGCACACGGGCTCACTACTGCGCATGCGCAGTCCGGCTCAGACCTGCACATGCGCATTCGAGCTCACTTCTGCGCATGCGCACACGGGCGCACTACTGCGCTTGCGCACTCGGACTAACCACTGCTCATGCGCACTGGGACTCACTACTGCTCATGCGCACTCGGACTCACTACTGCGGATGCACAATCGGGCTCACTACTGCACGTGCGCACTCCGCCTCAGATCTGCACAGGCGTTTTCGAGCTCACTTCTGCGCATGCGCACACGGGCACACCACTGCGCATGCGCACACGGACTCTCCACTGCGCATGCGCACTCCGGCTCAGACCTGCCCATGCGCACTCGGGCTCACTACTGTGCATGCGCGCTCGGGATCACTACTGCGCATACGCGCTCGGGGTCGCTACTGCGCATTCGCTCACGGGCTCACACTGTGCATGCACACTCGGTGCCACTACTGCGCATGCGCACACGGGCTCGCTACTGCGCATGCGCACACGGGCTCACTACTGCGCATGCGCAGTCCGGCTCAGACCTGCCCATGCGCACTCGGGCTCACTACTGCGCATGCGTGCTCGGGCTCACTACTGCGCATGCGCACTGGGGCCCACTACTGCGCATGCGCACTCCGGCTCAGACCTGCACATGCGCACACGGACTCACTACTGCGGATGCGCAATCGGGCTCACTACTGCGGATGCGCGCTCGGGCTCACTACTGCGCATGCGCACTCGGGCTCACTACTGCGCATGCGCGCACGGGCCCACTATTGTGCATGCGCCCTCCGGCTCAGACCTGCCCATGCGCCCTCGGGCACACCACTGCGCATGCGCACACGAGCTCACTACTGCGCATGCGCAGTCCGGCTCAGACCTGCACATGCGCATTCGAGCTCACTTCTGCGCATGCGCACACGCGCGCACTACTGCGCTTGCGCACTCGGACTAACCACTGCTCATGCGCACTGGGACTCACTACTGCTCATGCGCACTCGGACTCACTACTGCGGATGCACAATCGGGCTCACTACTGCACGTGCGCACTCCGCCTCATATCTGCACAGGCGTATTCGAGCTCACTTCTGCGCATGCGCACACGGGCTCACTACTGTGCATGCGCACTCGGGGTCGCTACTGCTCATGCGCCCTCCGGCTCAGACCTGCCCATGCGCCCTCGGGCACACCACTGCGCATGCGCACACGAGCTCACTACTGCGCATGCGCAGTCCGGCTCAGACCTGCACATGCGCATTCGAGCTCACTTCTGCGCATGCGCACACGCGCGCACTACTGCGCTTGCGCACTCGGACTAACCACTGCTCATGCGCACTGGGACTCACTACTGCTCATGCGCACTCGGACTCACTACTGCGGATGCACCATCGGGCTCACTACTGCACGTGCGCACTCCGCCTCATATCTGCACAGGCGTATTCGAGCTCACTTCTGCGCATGCGCACACGGGCTCACTACTGTGCATGCGCACTCGGGGTCGCTACTGCTCATGCGCCCTCCGGCTCAGACCTGCCCATGCGCCCTCGGGCACACCACTGCGCATGCGCACACGGGCTCACTACTGCGCATGCGCAGTCCGGCTCAGACCTGCACATGCGCATTCGAGCTCACTTCTGCGCATGCGTGCTCGGGCTCACTACTGCGCATGCGCACTCGGACTAACCACTGCTCATGCGCACTGGGACTCACTACTGCGGATGCGCGCTCGGGCTCACTACTGCGGATGCGCAATCGGGTTCACTACTGCGCATGCGCACACCGGCTCACTACTGCGCATGCGCGCACGGGCCCACTACTGCGCATGCGCACTCCGGCTCAGACCTGCCCATGCGCCCTCGGGCAAACCACTGCGCATGCGCACACGGACTCACCACTGCGCATGCGCACTCCGGCTCAGACCTGCCCATGCGCACTCGGGCTAACTACTGCGCATGCGCGCTCCGGCTCACTACTGCTCATGCGCACTCGGACTCACTACTGCGGATGCACAATCGGGCTCACTACTGCGCATGCGCACTCCGGGTCAGACATTCACATGCGCACACGGACTCACTACTGTGGATGCGCAATCGGGCTTACTACTGCGGATGCGCAATCGGGCTCAGCACTGTGCATGCGCACTCGGACTCACTACTGCGTATGCGCGCACGGGCCCACTACTGCGCATGCGCACTCCGGCTCAGACCTGCCCATGCACCCTCGGGCACACCACTGCGCATGCGCACACGGGCTCACTACTGCGCATGCGCACACGGGCTCACCACTGCGCATGCGCACTCCGGCTCAGACCTGCCCATGCGCACTCGGGCTCACTACTGCGCATGCGTACTCGGGCCCACTACTGCGCATGCGCACTCGGACTCACTACTGCTCATGCGCACTCGGGCTCACTACTGTGCATGCGCACTCGGGGTCACTACTGCTCATGCGCACTCGGACTCACTACTGCTCATGCGCACTCGGGGTCACTACTGCTCATGCGCACTCGGACTCACTACTGCTCATGCGCATTCGGGGTCACCACTGCGCATGCGCACTCGGACTCACTACTGCGGATGCGCGCTCGGGTTCACTACTGCGCATGCGCGCACCGGCCCACTACTGCGAATGCGCACTCCGGCTCAGACCTGCCCATGCGCCCTCGGGCACTCCACTGCGCATGCGCACACGGGCTCACTACTGCGCATGCGCAGTCCGGCTCAGACCTGCACATGCGCATTCGAGCTCACTTCTGCGCATGCGCACACGCGCGCACTACTGCGCTTGCACACTCGGACTAACCACTGCTCATGCGCACTGGGACTCACTACTGCGGATGCGCGCTCGGGCTCACTACTGCGGATGCGCAATCGGGCTCACTACTGCGCATGCGTGCTCGGGCTCACTACTGCGCATGCGCACTCGGACTAACCACTGCTCATGCGCACTGGGACTCACTACTGCGGATGCGCGCTCGGGCTCACTACTGCGCATGCGCACTCCGGCTCAGACCTGCCCATGCACCCTCGGGCACACCACTGCGCATGCGCACACGGGCTCACTACTGCGCATGCGCAGTCCGGCTCAGACCTGCACATGCGCATTCGAGCTCACTTCTGCGCATGCGCCCACGCGCGCACTACTGCGCTTGCGCACTCGGACTAACCACTGCTCATGCGCACTGGGACTCACTACTGCGGATGCGCGCTCGGGCTCACTACTGCGGATGCGCAATCGGGTTCACTACTGCGCATGAGCACACGGGCTCACTACTGCGCATGCGCGCACGGGCTCACTACTGCGCATGCGCGCACGGGCCCACTACTGCGCATGCGCACTCCGGCTCAGACCTGCCCATGCGCCCTCGGGCACACCACTGCGCATGCGCACACGGACTCACCACTGCGCATGCGCACTCCGGCTCAGACCTGCCCATGCGCACACGGGCTCACTACTGCGCATGCGTGCTCGGGCTCACTACTGCGCACGCGCACTCGGACTAACCACTGCTCATGCGCACTGGGACTCACTACTGCGGATGCGCGCTCGGGCTCACTACTGCGGATGCGCAATCGGGTTCACTACTGCCCATGCGCACACGGCGTCACTACTACGCATGCGCGCACGCGCCCACTACTGCGCATGCGCACTCCGGCTCAGACCTGCCCATGCGCCCTCGGGTACACCACTGCGCATGGGCACACGGACTCACCACTGCGCATGCGCACTCCGGCTCAGACCTGCCCATGCGCACTCGGGCTCACTACTGCGCATGCGCGCTCCGGCTCACTACTGCTCATGCGCACTCGGACTCACTACTGCTCATGCGCACTCGGGCTCACTACTGTGCATGCGCACTCGGGGTCACTACTGCTCACGCGCACTCGGACTCACTACTGCTCATGCGCATTCGGGGTCACTACTGTGCATGCGCAGTCGGGCTTACTACTGTGCATGCGCACTCGGGGTCACTACTGCTCATGCGCACTCGGACTCACTACTGCTCATGCGCACTCGGACTCACTACTGCTCATGCGCACTCGGACTCACTACTGCTCATGCGCATTCGGGGTCACTACTGTGCATGCGCACTCGGACTCACTACTGTGCATGCGCACTCGGGGTCACTACTGCTCATGCGCACTCGGACTCACTACTGCTCATGCGCACTCGGGCCCACTACTGCGCATGCGCACTCCGGCTCAGACCTGCACATGCGCACTCGGGGTCACTACTGCTCACGCGCACTCGGACTCACTACTGCTCATGCGCACTCGGGGTCACTACTGCGCATGCGCGCACGAGCCCACTACTGCGCATGCGCACTCCGGCTCAGACCTGCACATGCGCCCTCGTTCACACCACTGCGCATACGCACACGGGCTCACTACTGCGCATGCGCAGTCCGACTCAGACCTGCACATGCGTATTCGAGCTCACTTCTGCGCATGCGCACACGCGCGCACTACTGCGCTTGCGCACTCGGACTAACCACTGCTCATGCGCACTGGGACTCACTACTGCGGATGCGCGCTCGGGCTCACTACTGCGGATGCGCAATCGGGTTCACTACTGCTCATGCGCACACGGGCTCACTACTGCGCATGCGCGCTCGGGATCACTACTGCGCATACGCGCTCGGGGTCGCTACTGCGCATTCGCTCACGGGCTCACACTGTGCATGCACACTCGGGGTCACTACTGCGCCTGCGCACACGGGCTCGCTACTGCGCATGCGCACACGGGCTCACTACTGCGCATGCGCAGTCCGGCTCAGACCTGCCCATGCGCACTCGGGCTCACTTCTGCGCATGCGCACACGCGCGCACTACTGCGCTTGCGCACTCGGACTAACCACTGCTCATGCGCACTGGGACTCACTACTGCTCATGCGCACTCGGACTCACTACTGCGGATGCACAATCGGGCTCACTACTGCACGTGCGCACTCCGCCTCATATCTGCACAGGCGTATTCGAGCTCACTTCTGCGCATGCGCACACGGGCTCACTACTGTGCATGCGCACTCGGGGTCACTACTGCTCATGCGCACTCGGACTCACTACTGCTCATGCGCATTCGGGGTCACTACTGCGCATGCGCACTCGGACTCACTACTGCGGATGCGCGCTCGGGCTCACTACTGCGTATGCGCACACGGGCTCACTACTGCGCATGCACGCACGGGCCCACTATTGTGCATGCGCCCTCCGGCTCAGACCTGCCCATGCGCCCTCGGGCACACCACTGCGCATGCGCACACGGGCTCACTACTGCGCATGCGCAGTCCGGCTCAGACCTGCACATGCGCATTCGAGCTCACTTCTGCGCATGCGTGCTCGGGCTCACTACTGCGCATGCGCACTCGGACTAACCACTGCTCATGCGCACTGGGACTCACTACTGCGGATGCGCGCTCGGGCTCACTACTGCGGATGCGCAATCGGGTTCACTACTGCGCATGCGCACACCGGCTCACTACTGCGCATGCGCGCACGGGCCCACTACTGCGCATGCGCACTCCGGCTCAGACCTGCCCATGCGCCCTCGGGCAAACCACTGCGCATGCGCACACGGACTCACCACTGCGCATGCGCACTCCGGCTCAGACCTGCCCATGCGCACTCGGGCTAACTACTGCGCATGCGCGCTCCAGCTCAATACTGCTCATGCGCACTCGGACTCACTACTGCGGATGCACAATCGGGCTCACTACTGCGCATGCGCACTCCGGGTCAGACATTCACATGCGCACACGGACTCACTACTGTGGATGCGCAATCGGGCTTACTACTGCGGATGCGCAATCGGGCTCAGCACTGTGCACGCGCACTCGGACTCACTACTGCGTATGCGCGCACGGGCCCACTACTGCGCATGCGCACTCCGGCTCAGACCTGCCCATGCACCCTCGGGCACACCACTGCGCATACGCACACGGGCTCACTACTGCGCATGCGCACACGGGCTCACTACTGCGCATGCGCAGTCCGGCTCAGACCTGCACATGCGCATTCGAGCTCACTTCTGCGCATGCGTACACGCGCGCACTACTGCGCTTGCGCGCACGGCCCCACTATTGCGCATGCGCACACGGACTCACTACTGCGGATGCGCAATCGGGCTCACCACTGTGCATGCGCACTCGGGGTCACTACTGCTCATGCGCACTCGGACTCACTACTGCTCATGCGCACTCGGACTCACTACTGCTCATGCGCACTCGGGGTCACTACTGCTCATGCGCACTCGGACTCAGTACTGCTCATGCGCATTCGGGGTCACTACTGTGCATGCGCACTCGGACTCACTACTGTGCATGCGCACTCGGGGTCACTACTGCTCATGCGCACTCGGACTCACTACTGCTCATGCGCACTCGGGCCCACTACTGCGCATGCGCACTCCGGCTCAGACCTGCACATGCGCACGCGGACTCACTACTGCGGATGCGCAATCGGGCTCACTACTGTGCATGCGTACTCGGGGTCACTAATGCACATGCGCACTCGGGGTCACTACTGCTCATGCGCACTCGGACTCACTACTGCTCATGCGCACTCGGGGTCACTACTGCTCATGCGCGCACGAGCCCACTACTGCGCATGCGCACTCCGGCTCAGACCTGCACATGCGCCCTCGTTCACACCACTGCGCATACGCACACGGGCTCACTACTGCGCATGCGCAGTCCGACTCAGACCTGCACATGCGTATTCGAGCTCACTTCTGCGCATGCGCACACGCGCGCACTACTGCGCTTGCGCACTCGGACTAACCACTGCTCATGCGCACTGGGACTCACTACTGCGGATGCGCGCTCGGGCTCACTACTGCGGATGCGCAATCGGGTTCACTACTGCTCATGCGCACACGGGCTCACTACTGCGCATGCGCGCACGAGCCCACTACTGCGCATGCGCACTCCGGCTCAGACCTGCCCATGCGCCCTCGGGCACACCACTGCGCATGCGCACACGGACTCACCACTGCGCATGCGAACTCCGGCTCAGACCTGCCCATGCGCACTCGGGCTCACTACTGCGCATGCGCGCTCGGGATCACTACTGCGCATACGCGCTCGGGGTCGCTACTGCGCATTCGCTCACGGGCTCACACTGTGCATGCACACTCGGGGTCACTACTGCGCCTGCGCACACGGGCTCGCTACTGCGCATGCGCACACGGGCTCACTACTGCGCATGCGCAGTCCGGCTCAGACCTGCCCATGCGCACTCGGGCTCACTTCTGCGCATGCGCACACGCGCGCACTACTGCGCTTGCGCACTCGGACTAACCACTGCTCATGCGCACTGGGACTCACTACTGCTCATGCGCACTCGGACTCACTACTGCGGATGCACAATCGGGCTCACTACTGCACGTGCGCACTCCGCCTCATATCTGCACAGGCGTATTCGAGCTCACTTCTGCGCATGCGCACACGGGCTCACTACTGTGCATGCGCACTCGGGGTCACTACTGCTCATGCGCACTCGGACTCACTACTGCTCATGCGCATTCGGGGTCACTACTGCGCATGCGCACTCGGACTCACTACTGCGGATGCGCGCTCGGGCTCACTACTGCGTATGCGCACACGGGCTCACTACTGCGCATGCACGCACGGGCCCACTATTGTGCATGCGCCCTCCGGCTCAGACCTGCCCATGCGCCCTCGGGCACACCACTGCGCATGCGCACACGGGCTCACTACTGCGCATGCGCAGTCCGGCTCAGACCTGCACATGCGCATTCGAGCTCACTTCTGCGCATGCGTGCTCGGGCTCACTACTGCGCATGCGCACTCGGACTAACCACTGCTCATGCGCACTGGGACTCACTACTGCGGATGCGCGCTCGGGCTCACTACTGCGGATGCGCAATCGGGTTCACTACTGCGCATGCGCACACCGGCTCACTACTGCGCATGCGCGCACGGGCCCACTACTGCGCATGCGCACTCCGGCTCAGACCTGCCCATGCGCCCTCGGGCAAACCACTGCGCATGCGCACACGGACTCACCACTGCGCATGCGCACTCCGGCTCAGACCTGCCCACGCGCACTCGGGCTAACTACTGCGCATGCGCGCTCCGGCTCACTACTGCTCATGCGCACTCGGACTCACTACTGCGGATGCACAATCGGGCTCACTACTGCGCATGCGCACTCCGGGTCAGACATTCACATGCGCACACGGACTCACTACTGTGGATGCGCAATCGGGCTTACTACTGCGGATGCGCAATCGGGCTCAGCACTGTGCACGCGCACTCGGACTCACTACTGCGTATGCGCGCACGGGCCCACTACTGCGCATGCGCACTCCGGCTCAGACCTGCCCATGCACCCTCGGGCACACCACTGCGCATACGCACACGGGCTCACTACTGCGCATGCGCACACGGGCTCACTACTGCGCATGCGCAGTCCGGCTCAGACCTGCACATGCGCATTCGAGCTCACTTCTGCGCATGCGTACACGCGCGCACTACTGCGCTTGCGCGCACGGCCCCACTATTGCGCATGCGCACACGGACTCACTACTGCGGATGCGCAATCGGGCTCACCACTGTGCATGCGCACTCGGGGTCACTACTGCTCATGCGCACTCGGACTCACTACTGCTCATGCGCACTCGGACTCACTACTGCTCATGCGCACTCGGGGTCACTACTGCTCATGCGCACTCGGACTCAGTACTGCTCATGCGCATTCGGGGTCACTACTGTGCATGCGCACTCGGACTCACTACTGTGCATGCGCACTCGGGGTCACTACTGCTCATGCGCACTCGGACTCACTACTGCTCATGCGCACTCGGGCCCACTACTGCGCATGCGCACTCCGGCTCAGACCTGCACATGCGCACGCGGACTCACTACTGCGGATGCGCAATCGGGCTCACTACTGTGCATGCGTACTCGGGGTCACTAATGCACATGCGCACTCGGGGTCACTACTGCTCATGCGCACTCGGACTCACTACTGCTCATGCGCACTCGGGGTCACTACTGCTCATGAGCACTCGGACTCACTACTGCTCATGCGCGCTCGGGATCACTACTGCGCATACGCGCTCGGGGTCGCTACTGCGCATTCGCTCACGGGCTCACACTGTGCATGCACACTCGGTGTCACTACTGCGCATGCGCACACGGGCTCGCTACTGCGCATGCGCACACGGGCTCACTACTGCGCATGCGCAGTCCGGCTCAGACCTGCCCATGCGCACTCGGGCTCACTACTGCGCATGCGTGCTCGGGCTCACTACTGCGCATGCGCACTGGAGCCCACTACTGCGCATGCGCACTCCGGCTCAGACCTGCACATGCGCACACGGACTCACTACTGCGGATGCGCAATCGGGCTCACTACTGCGGATGCGCGCTCGGGCTCACTACTGCGCATGCGCACTCGGGCTCACTACTGCGCATGCGCGCACGGGCCCACTATTGTGCATGCGCCCTCCGGCTCAGACCTGCCCATGCGCCCTCGGGCACACCACTGCGCATGCGCACACGGGCTCACTACTGCGCATGCGCAGTCCGGCTCAGACCTGCACATGCGCATTCGAGCTCACTTCTGCGCATGCGCACACGCGCGCACTACTGCGCTTGCGCACTCCGACTAACCACTGCTCATGCGCACTGGGACTCACTACTGCTCATGCGCACTTGGACTCACTACTGCGGATGCACAATCGGGCTCACTACTGCACGTGCGCACTCCGCCTCGTATCTGCACAGGCGTATTCGAGCTCACTTCTGCGCATGCGCACACGGGCTCACTACTGTGCATGCGCACTCGGGGTCGCTACTGCTCATGCGCCCTCCGGCTCAGACCTGCCCATGCGCCCGCGGGCACACCACTGCGCATGCGCACACGGGCTCACTACTGCGCATGCGCAGTCCGGCTCAGACCTGCACATGCGCATTCGAGCTCACTTCTGCGCATGCGTGCTCGGGCTCACTACTGCGCATGCGCACTCGGACTAACCACTGCTCATGCGCACTGGGACTCACTACTGCGGATGCGCGCGCGGGCTCACTACTGCGGATGCGCAATCGGGTTCACTACTGCGCATGCGCACACCGGCTCACTACTGCACATGCGCGCACGGGCCCACTACTGCGCATGCGCACTCCGGCTCAGACCTGCCCATGCGCCCTCGGGCAAACCACTGCGCATGCGCACACGGACTCACCACTGCGCATGCGCACTCCGGCTCAGACCTGCCCATGCGCACTCGGGCTCACTACTGCGCATGCGCGCTCCGGCTCACTACTGCTCATGCGCACTCGGACTCACTACTGCGGATGCACAATCGGGCTCACTACTGCACGTGCGCACTCCGCCTCATATCTGCACAGGCGTATTCGAGCTCACTTCTGCGCATGCGCACACGGGCTCACTACTGTGCATGCGCACTCGGGGTCACTACTGCTCATGCGCACTCGGACTCACTACTGCTCATGCGCATTCGGGGTCACTACTGCGCATGCGCACTCGGACTCACTACTGCGGATGCGCGCTCGGGCTCACTACTGTGTATGCGCACACGGGCTCACTACTGCGCATGCACGCACGGGCCCACTATTGTGCATGCGCCCTCCGGCTCAGACCTGCCCATGCGCCCTCGGGCACACCACTGCGCATGCGCACACGGGCTCACTACTGCGCATGCGCAGTCCGGCTCAGACCTGCACATGCGCATTCGAGCTCACTTCTGCGCATGCGTGCTCGGGCTCACTACTGCGCATGCGCACTCGGACTAACCACTGCTCATGCGCACTGGGACTCACCACTGCGGATGCGCGCTCGGGCTCACTACTGCGGATGCGCAATCGGGTTCACTACTGCGCATGCGCACACCGGCTCACTACTGCGCATGCGCGCACGGGCCCACTACTGCGCATGCGCACTCCGGCTCAGACCTGCCCATGCGCCCTCGGGCAAACCACTGCGCATGCGCACACGGACTCACCACTGCGCATGCGCACTCCGGCTCAGACCTGCCCATGCGCACTCGGGCTAACTACTGCGCATGCGCGCTCCGGCTCACTACTGCTCATGCGCACTCGGACTCACTACTGCGGATGCACAATCGGGCTCACTACTGCGCATGCGCACTCCGGGTCAGACATTCACATGCGCACACGGACTCACTACTGTGGATGCGCAATCGGGCTTACTACTGCGGATGCGCAATCGGGCTCAGCACTGTGCATGCGCACTCGGACTCACTACTGCGTATGCGCGCACGGGCCCACTACTGCGCATGCGCACTCCGGCTCAGACCTGCCCATGCACCCTCGGGCACACCACTGCGCATACGCACACGGGCTCACTACTGCGCATGCGCACACGGGCTCACTACTGCGCATGCGCAGTCCGGCTCAGACCTGCACATGCGCATTCGAGCTCACTTCTGCGCATGCGTACACGCGCGCACTACTGCGCTTGCGCGCACGGCCCCACTATTGCGCATGCGCACACGGACTCACTACTGCGGATGCGCAATCGGGCTCACCACTGTGCATGCGCACTCGGGGTCACTACTGCTCATGCGCACTCGGACTCACTACTGCTCATGCGCACTCGGACTCACTACTGCTCATGCGCACTCGGGGTCACTACTGCTCATGCGCACTCGGACTCAGTACTGCTCATGCGCATTCGGGGTCACTACTGTGCATGCGCACTCGGACTCAGTACTGCTCATGCGCACTCGGGGTCACTACTGCTCATGAGCACTCGGACTCACTACTGCTCATGCGCACTCGGACTCACTACTGCTCATGCGCACTCGGGCCCACTACTGCGCATGCGCACTCCGGCTCAGACCTGCACATGCGCACGCGGACTCACTACTGCGGATGCGCAATCGGGCTCACTACTGTGCATGCGTACTCGGGGTCACTAATGCACATGCGCACTCGGGGTCACTACTGCTCATGCGCACTCGGACTCAGTACTGCTCATGCGCACTCGGGGTCACTACTGCTCATGAGCACTCGGACTCACTACTGCTCATGCGCGCTCGGGATCACTACTGCGCATACGCGCTCGGGGTCGCTACTGCGCATTCGCTCACGGGCTCACACTGTGCATGCACACTCGGTGTCACTACTGCGCATGCGCACACGGGCTCGCTACTGCGCATGCGCACACGGGCTCGCTACTGCGCATGCGCACACGGGCTCACTACTGCGCATGCGCAGTCCGGCTCAGACCTGCCCATGCGCACTCGGGCTCACTACTGCGCATGCGTGCTCGGGCTCACTACTGCGCATGCGCACTGGGGCCCACTACTGCGCATGCGCACTCCGGCTCAGACCTGCACATGCGCACACGGACTCACTACTGCGGATGCGCAATCGGGCTCACTACTGCGGATGCGCGCTCGGGCTCACTACTGCGCATGCGCACTCGGGCTCACTACTGCGCATGCGCGCACTGGCCCACTATTGTGCATGCGCCCTCCGGCTCAGACCTGCCCATGCGCCCTCGGGCACACCACTGCGCATGCGCACACGGGCTCACTACTGCGCATGCGCAGTCCGGCTCAGACCTGCACATGCGCATTCGAGCTCACTTCTGCGCATGCGCACACGCGCGCACTACTGCGCTTGCGCACTCCGACTAACCACTGCTCATGCGCACTGGGACTCACTACTGCTCATGCGCACTTGGACTCACTACTGCGGATGCACAATCGGGCTCACTACTGCACGTGCGCACTCCGCCTCATATCTGCACAGGCGTATTCGAGCTCACTTCTGCGCATGCGCACACGGGCTCACTACTGTGCATGCGCACTCGGGGTCGCTACTGCTCATGCGCCCTCCGGCTCAGACCTGCCCATGCGCCCTCGGGCACACCACTGCGCATGCGCACACGGGCTCACTACTGCGCATGCGCAGTCCGGCTCAGACCTGCACATGCGCATTCGAGCTCACTTCTGCGCATGCGTGCTCGGGCTCACTACTGCGCATGCGCACTCGGACTAACCACTGCTCATGCGCACTGGGACTCACTACTGCGGATGCGCGCGCGGGCTCACTACTGCGGATGCGCAATCGGGTTCACTACTGCGCATGCGCACACCGGCTCACTACTGCACATGCGCGCACGGGCCCACTACTGCGCATGCGCACTCCGGCTCAGACCTGCCCATGCGCCCTCGGGCAAACCACTGCGCATGCGCACACGGACTCACCACTGCGCATGCGCACTCCGGCTCAGACCTGCCCATGCGCACTCGGGCTCACTACTGCGCATGCGCGCTCCGGCTCACTACTGCTCATGCGCACTCGGACTCACTACTGCGGATGCACAATCGGGCTCACTACTGCGCATGCGCACTCCGGGTCAGACATTCACATGCGCACACGGACTCACTACTGTGGATGCGCAATCGGGCTCACTACTGCGGATGCGCAATCGGGCTCACCACTGTGCATGCGCACTCGGGGTCACTACTGCTCATGCGCACTCGGGGACACTACTGTGCATGCGCACTCGGGGTCACTACTGCTCATGCGCATTCGGGGTCACTACTGCGCATGCGCACTCGGACTCACTACTGCGCATGCGCGCACGGGCCCACTACTGCGCATGCGCACTCCGGCTCAGACCTGCCCATGCACCCTCGGGCACACCACTGCGCATGCGCACACGGGCTCACTACTGCGCATGCGCACACGGGCTCACTACTGCGCATGCGCAGTCCGGCTCAGACCTGCACATGCGCATTCGAGCTCACTTCTGCGCATGCGTACACGCGCGCACTACTGCGCTTGCGCACTCGGACTAACCACTGCTCATGCGCACTGGGACTCACTACTGCGGATGCGCGCTCGGGCTCACTATTGCGGATGCGCAATCGGGTTCACTACTGCGCATGAGCACACGGGCTCACTACTGCGCATGCGCGCACGGGCCCACTACTGCGCATGCGCACTCCGGCTCAGACCTGCCCATGCGCCCTCGGGCACACCACTGCGCATGCGCACACGGACTCACCACCGCGCATGCGCACTCCGGCTCAGACCTGCCCATGCGCGCACGGGCCCACTACTGCGCATGCGCACTCCGGCGCAGACCTGCACATGCGCACAAGGACTCACTACTGCGGATGCGCAATCGGGCTCACTACTGTGCATGCGCACTCGGGGTCACTACTGCTCATGCGCACTCGGACTCACTACTGCTCATGCGCACTCGGGGTCACTACTGCTCATGCGCACTCGGACTCACTACTGCTCATGCGCATTCGGGGTCACCACTGCGCATGCGCACTCGGACTCACTACTGCGGATGCACGCTCGGGTTCACTACTGCGCATGCGCGCACGGGCCCACTCCTGCGAATGCGCACTCCGGCTCAGACCTGCCCATGCGCCCTCGGGCACACCACTGCGCATGCGCACACGGGCTCACTACTGCGCATGCGCAGTCCGGCTCAGACCTGCACATGCGCATTTGAGCTCACTTCTGCGCATGCGCACACGCGCGCACTACTGCGCTTGCACACTCGGACTAACCACTGCTCATGCGCACTGGGACTCACTACTGCGGATGCGCGCTCGGGCTCACTACTGCGGATGCGCAATCGGGCTCACTACTGCGCATGCGTGCTCGGGCTCACTACTGCGCATGCGCACTCGGACTAACCACTGCTCATGCGCACTGGGACTCACTACTGCGGATGCGCGCTCGGGCTCACTACTGCGGATGCGCAATCGGGTTCACTACTGCGCATGCGCACACCGGCTCAGACCTGCCCATGCGCCCTCGGGCACACCACTGCGCATGCGTACACGGACTCACCACTGCTCATGCGCACTCCGGCTCAGACCTGCCCATGCGCACTCGGGCTCACTACTGTGCATGCGCGCTCCGGCTCACTACTGCTCATGCGCACTCGTACTCACTACTGCGGATGCACAATCGGGCTCACTACTGCGCATGCGCACTCCGGGTCAGACATTCACATGCGCACACGGACTCACTACTGTGGATGCGCAATCGGGCTCACTACTGCGGATGCGCAATCGGGCTCACCACTGTGCATGCGCACTCGGGGTCACTACTGCTCATGCGCACTCGGGGACACTACTGTGCATGCGCACTCGGGGTCACTACTGCTCATGCGCATTCGGGGTCACTACTGCGCATGCGCACTCGGACTCACTACTGCGCATGCGCGCACGGGCCCACTACTGCGCATGCGCACTCCGGCTCAGACCTGCCCATGCACCCTCGGGCACACCACTGCGCATGCGCACACGGGCTCACTACTGCGCATGCGCAGTCCGGCTCAGACCTGCACATGCGCATTCGAGCTCACTTCTGCGCATGCGCCCACGCGCGCACTACTGCGCTTGCGCACTCGGACTAACCACTGCTCATGCGCACTGGGACTCACTACTGCGGATGCGCGCTCGGGCTCACTACTACGGATGCGCAATCGGGTTCACTACTGCGCATGAGCACACGGGCTCACTACTGCGCATGCGCGCACGGGCTCACTACTGCGCATGCGCGCACGGGCCCACTACTGCGCATGCGCACTCCGGCTCAGACCTGCCCATGCGCCCTCGGGCACACCACTGCGCATGCGCACACGGACTCACCACTGCGCATGCGCACTCCGGCTCAGACCTGCCCATGCGCACTCGGGCTCACTACTGCGCATGCGTGCTCGGGCTCACTACTGCGCACGCGCACTCGGACTAACCACTGCTCATGCGCACTGGGACTCACTACTGCGGATGCGCGCTCGGGCTCACTACTGCGGATGCGCAACCGGGTTCACTACTGCCCATGCGCACACGGCCTCACTACTACGCATGCGCGCACGCGCCCACTACTGCGCATGCGCACTCCGGCTCAGACCTGCCCATGCGCCCTCGGGTACACCACTGCGCATGCGCACACGGACTCACCACTGCGCATGCGCACTCCGGCTCAGACCTGCCCATGCGCACTCGGGCTCACTACTGCGCATGCGCGCTCCGGCTCACTACTGCGCATGCGCGCTCCGGCTCACTACTGCGGATGCACAATCGGGCTCACTACTGCGCATGCGCACTACGGCTCAGACCTGCACATGCGCACACGGACTCACTACTGTGGATGCGCAATCGGGCTCACTACTGTGCATGCGCACTCGGGGTCATTACTGCTCATGCGCACTCGGACTCACTACTGCTCATGCGCACTCGGGCTCACTACTGTGCATGCGCACTCGGGGTCACTACTGCTCATGCGCACTCAGACTCACTACTGCTCATGCGCACTCGGGTTCACTACTGCTCATGCGCACTCGGGGTCACTACTGCGCATGCGCGCACGGGCCCACTACTGCGCATGCGTGCTCGGGCTCACTACTGCGCATGCGCACTCGGACTAACCACTGCTCATGCGCACTGGGACTCACTACTGCGCATGCGCAGTCCGACTCAGACCTGCACATGCGTATTCGAGCTCACTTCTGCGCATGCGCACACGCGCGCGCTACTGCGCTTGCGCACTCGGACTAACCACTGCTCATGCGCACTGGGACTCACTACTGCGGATGCGCGCTCGGGCTCACTACTGCGGATGCGCAATCGGGATCACTACTGCTCATGCGCACACGGGCTCACTACTGCGCATGCGCGCACGAGCCCACTACTGCGCATGCGCACTCCGGCTCAGACCTGCCCATGCGCCCTCGGGCACACCACTGCGCATGCGCACACGGACTCACCACTGCGCATGCGCACTCCGGCTCAGACCTGCCCATGCGCACACGGGCTCACTACTGCGCATGTGCAGTCCGGCTCAGACCTGCACATGCGCATTCGAGCTCACTTCTGCGCATGCGCACACGCGCGCACTACTGCACTTGCGCACTCGGACTAACCACTGCTCATGCGCACTGGGACTCACTACTGCGGATGCGCGCTCGGGCTCACTACTGCGGATGCGCAATCGGGTTCACTACTGCGCATGAGCACACGGGCTCACTACTGCGCATGCGCGCACGGGCCCACTACTGCGCATTCGCCCTCCGGCTCAGACCTGCCCATGCGCCCTCGGGCACACCACTGCGCATGCGCACACGGGCTCACTACTGCGCATGCGCAGTCCGGCTCAGACCTGCACATGCGCATTCGAGCTCACTTCTGCGCATGCGTGCTCGGGCTCACTACTGCGCATGCGCACTCGGACTAACCACTGCTCATGCGCACTGGGACTCACTACTGCGGATGCGCGCTCGGGCTCACTACTGCGGATGCGCAATCGGGTTCACTACTGCGCATGCGCACACCGGCTCACTACTGCGCATGCGCGCACGGGCCCACTACTGCGCATGCGCACTCCGGCTCAGACCTGCCCATGCGCCCTCGGGCAAACCACTGCGCATGCGCACACGGACTCACCACTGCGCATGCGCACTCCGGCTCAGACCTGCCCATGCGCACTCGGGCTAACTACTGCGCATGCGCGCTCCGGCTCACTACTGCTCATGCGCACTCGGACTCACTACTGCGGATGCACAATCGGGCTCACTACTGCGCATGCGCACTCCGGGTCAGACATTCACATGCGCACACGGACTCACTACTGTGGATGCGCAATCGGGCTTACTACTGCGGATGCGCAATCGGGCTCAGCACTGTGCATGCGCACTCGGACTCACTACTGCGCATGCGCGCACGGGCCCACTACTGCGCATGCGCACTCCGGCTCAGACCTGCCCATGCACCCTCGGGCACACCACTGCGCATGCGCACACGGGCTCACTACTGCGCATGCGCACACGGGCTCACTACTGCGCATGCGCAGTCCGGCTCAGACCTGCACATGCGCATTCGAGCTCACTTCTGCGCATGCGTACACGCGCGCACTACTGCGCTTGCGCGCACGGCCCCACTATTGCGCATGCGCACACGGACTCACTACTGCGGATGCGCAATCGGGCTCACCACTGTGCATGCGCACTCGGACTCACTACTGCGGATGCGCAATCGGGCTCACCACTGTGCATGCGCACTCGGGGTCACTACTGCTCATGCGCACTCGGACTCACTACTGCTCATGCGCACTCGGACTCACTACTGCTCATGCGCACTCGGGGTCACTACTGCTCATGCGCACTCGGACTCAGTACTGCTCATGCGCATTCGGGGTCACTACTGTGCATGCGCACTCGGACTCACTACTGTGCATGCGCACTCGGGCTCACTACTGCGCATGCGCACTCGGGCTCACTACTGCGCATGCGCGCACGGGCCCACTATTGTGCATGCGCCCTCCGGCTCAGACCTGCCCATGCGCCCTCGGGCACACCACTGCGCATGCGCACACGGGCTCACTACTGCGCATGCGCAGTCCGGCTCAGACCTGCACATGCGCATTCGAGCTCACTTCTGCGCATGCGCACACGCGCGCACTACTGCGCTTGCGCACTCCGACTAACCACTGCTCATGCGCACTGGGACTCACTACTGCTCATGCGCACTTGGACTCACTACTGCGGATGCACAATCGGGCTCACTACTGCACGTGCGCACTCCGCCTCATATCTGCACAGGCGTATTCGAGCTCACTTCTGCGCATGCGCACACGGGCTCACTAC
Organism: Megachile leachella; assembly: GCA_963576845.1. Taxonomy (NCBI): domain Eukaryota; kingdom Metazoa; phylum Arthropoda; class Insecta; order Hymenoptera; family Megachilidae; genus Megachile; species Megachile leachella. The sequence continues at coordinate 3,827,396 of OY756247.1, forward strand.
TGTGCATGCGCACTCGGGGTCGCTACTGCTCATGCGCCCTCCGGCTCAGACCTGCCCATGCGCCCTCGGGCACACCACTGCGCATGCGCACACGGGCTCACTACTGCGCATGCGCAGTCCGGCTCAGACCTGCACATGCGCATTTGAGCTCACTTCTGCGCATGCGTGCTCGGGCTCACTACTGCGCATGCGCACTCGGACTAACCACTGCTCATGCGCACTGGGACTCACTACTGCGGATGCGCGCGCGGGCTCACTACTGCGGATGCGCAATCGGGTTCACTACTGCGCATGCGCACACCGGCTCACTACTGCACATGCGCGCACGGGCCCACTACTGCGCATGCGCACTCGGGGTCACTACTGCTCATGCGCACTCGGGGACACTACTGTGCATGCGCACTCGGGGTCACTACTGCTCATGCGCATTCGGGGTCACTACTGCGCATGCGCACTCGGACTCACTTCTGCGCATGCGCGCACGGGCCCACTACTGCGCATGCGCACTCCGGCTCAGACCTGCCCATGCACCCTCGGGCACACCACTGCGCATGCGCACACGGGCTCACTACTGCGCATGCGCACACGGGCTCACTACTGCGCATGCGCAGTCCGGCTCAGACCTGCACATGCGTACACGCGCGCACTACTGCGCTTGCGCACTCGGACTAACCACTGCTCATGCGCACTGGGACTCACTACTGCGGATGCGCGCTCGGGCTCACTATTGCGGATGCGCAATCGGGTTCACTACTGCGCATGAGCACACGGGCTCACTACTGCGCATGCGCGCACGGGCCCACTACTGCGCATGCGCACTCCGGCTCAGACCTGCCCATGCGCCCTCGGGCACACCACTGCGCATGCGCACACGGACTCACCACCGCGCATGCGCACTCCGGCTCAGACCTGCCCATGCGCGCACGGGCCCACTACTGCGCATGCGCACTCCGGCTCAGACCTGCACATGCGCACACGGACTCACTACTGCGGATGCGCAATTGGGCTCACTACTGTGCATGCGCACTCGGGGTCACTACTGCTCATGCGCACTCGGACTCACTACTGCTCATGCGCAGTCCGGCTCAGACCTGCACATGCGCATTTGAGCTCACTTCTGCGCATGCGCACACGCGCGCACTACTGCGCTTGCACACTCGGACTAACCACTGCTCATGCGCACTGGGACTCACTACTGCGGATGCGCGCTCGGGCTCACTACTGCGGATGCGCAATCGGGCTCACTACTGCGCATGCGTGCTCGGGCTCACTACTGCGCATGCGCACTCGGACTAACCACTGCTCATGCGCACTGGGACTCACTACTGCGGATGCGCGCTCGGGCTCACTACTGCGGATGCGCAATCGGGTTCACTACTGCGCATGCGCACACCGGCTCACTAATGCGCATGCGCGCACGGGCCCACTACTGCGCATGCGCACTCCGGCTCAGACCTGCCCATGCGCCCTCGGGCACACCACTGCGCATGCGTACACGGACTCACCACTGCGCATGCGCACTCCGGCTCAGACCTGCCCATGCGCACTCGGGCTCACTACTGTGCATGCGCGCTCCGGCTCACTACTGCTCATGCGCACTCGTACTCACTACTGCGGATGCACAATCGGGCTCACTACTGCGCATGCGCACTCCGGGTCAGACATTCACATGCGCACACGGACTCACTACTGTGGATGCGCAATCGGGCTCACTACTGCGGATGCGCAATCGGGCTCACCACTGTGCATGCGCACTCGGGGTCACTACTGCTCATGCGCACTCGGGGACACTACTGTGCATGCGCACTCGGGGTCACTACTGCTCATGCGCATTCGGGGTAACTACTGCGCATGCGCACTCGGACTCACTACTGCGCATGCGCGCACGGGCCCACTACTGCGCATGCGCACTCCGGCTCAGACCTGCCCATGCACCCTCGGGCACACCACTGCGCATGCGCACACGGGCTCACTACTGCGCATGCGCAGTCCGGCTCAGACCTGCACATGCGCATTCGAGCTCACTTCTGCGCATGCGCCCACGCGCGCACTACTGCGCTTGCGCACTCGGACTAACCACTGCTCATGCGCACTGGGACTCACTACTGCGGATGCGCGCTCGGGCTCACTACTACGGATGCGCAATCGGGTTCACTACTGCGCATGAGCACACGGGCTCACTACTGCGCATGCGCGCACGGGCTCACTACTGCGCATGCGCGCACGGGCCCACTACTGCGCATGCGCACTCCGGCTCAGACCTGCCCATGCGCCCTCGGGCACACCACTGCGCATGCGCACACGGACTCACCACTGCGCATGCGCACTCCGGCTCAGACCTGCCCATGCGCACTCGGGCTCACTACTGCGCATGCGTGCTCGGGCTCACTACTGCGCACGCGCACTCGGACTAACCACTGCTCATGCGCACTGGGACTCACTACTGCGGATGCGCGCTCGGGCTCACTACTGCGGATGCGCAATCGGGTTCACTACTGCCCATGCGCACACGGCCTCACTACTACGCATGCGCGCACGCGCCCACTACTGCGCATGCGCACTCCGGCTCAGACCTGCCCATGCGCCCTCGGGTACACCACTGCGCATGCGCACACGGACTCACCACTGCGCATGCGCACTCCGGCTCAGACCTGCCCATGCGCACTCGGGCTCACTACTGCGCATGCGCGCTCCGGCTCACTACTGCTCATGCGGACTCGGACTCACTACTGCGGATGCACAATCGGGCTCACTACTGCGCATGCGCACTACGGCTCAGACCTGCACATGCGCACACGGACTCACTACTGTGGATGCGCAATCGGGCTCACTACTGTGCATGCGCACTCGGGGTCACTACTGCTCATGCGCACTCGGACTCACTACTGCTCATGCGCACTCGGGCTCACTACTGTGCATGCGCACTCGGGGTCACTACTGCTCATGCGCACTCAGACTCACTACTGCTCATGCGCACTCGGGTTCACTACTGCTCATGCGCACTCGGGGTCACTACTGCGCATGCGCGCACGGGCCCACTACTGCGCATGCGTGCTCGGGCTCACTACTGCGCATGCGCACTCGGACTAACCACTGCTCATGCGCACTGGGACTCACTACTGCGCATGCGCAGTCCGACTCAGACCTGCACATGCGTATTCGAGCTCACTTCTGCGCATGCGCACACGCGCGCACTACTGCGCTTGCGCACTCGGACTAACCACTGCTCATGCGCACTGGGACTCACTACTGCGGATGCGCGCTCGGGCTCACTACTGCGGATGCGCAATCGGGATCACTACTGCTCATGCGCACACGGGCTCACTACTGCGCATGCGCGCACGAGCCCACTACTGTGCATGCGCACTCCGGCTCAGACCTGCCCATGCGCCCTCGGGCACACCACTGCGCATGCGCACACGGACTCACCACCGCGCATGCGCACTCCGGCTCAGACCTGCCCATGCGCGCACGGGCCCACTACTGCGCATGCGCACTCCGGCTCAGACCTGCACATGCGCACACGGACTCACTACTGCGGATGCGCAATCGGGCTCACTACTGTGCATGCGCACTCGGGGTCACTACTGCTCATGCGCACTCGGACTCACTACTGCTCATGCGCACTCGGGGTCACTACTGCTCATGCGCACTCGGACTCACTACTGCTCATGCGCATTCGGGGTCACCAATGCGCATGCGCACTCGGACTCACTACTGCGGATGCACGCTCGGGTTCACTACTGCGCATGCGCGCACGGGCCCACTACTGCGAATGCGCACTCCGGCTCAGACCTGCCCACGCGCCCTCGGGCACACCACTGCGCATGCGCACACGGGCTCACTACTGCGCATGCGCAGTCCGGCTCAGACCTGCACATGCGCATTTGAGCTCACTTCTGCGCATGCGCACACGCGCGCACTACTGCGCTTGCACACTCGGACTAACCACTGCTCATGCGCACTGGGACTCACTACTGCGGATGCGCGCTCGGGCTCACTACTGCTCATGCGCACTCGGACTCAGTACTGCTCATGCGCATTCGGGGTCACTACTGTGCATGCGCACTCGGACTCACTACTGTGCATGCGCACTCGGGCTCACTACTGCGCATGCGCACTCGGGCTCACTACTGCGCATGCGCGCACGGGCCCACTATTGTGCATGCGCCCTCCGGCTCAGACCTGCCCATGCGCCCTCGGGCACACCACTGCGCATGCGCACACGGGCTCACTACTGCGCATGCGCAGTCCGGCTCAGAGCTGCACATGCGCATTCGAGCTCACTTCTGCGCATGCGCACACGCGCGCACTACTGCGCTTGCGCACTCCGACTAACCACTGCTCATGCGCACTGGGACTCACTACTGCTCATGCGCACTTGGACTCACTACTGCGGATGCACAATCGGGCTCACTACTGCGCATGCGTGCTCGGGCTCACTACTGCGCATGCGCACTCGGACTAACCACTGCTCATGCGCACTGGGACTCACTACTGCGGATGCGCGCTCGGGCTCACTACTGCGGATGCGCAATCGGGTTCACTACTGCGCATGCGCACACCGGCTCACTAATGCGCATGCGCGCACGGGCCCACTACTGCGCATGCGCACTCCGGCTCAGACCTGCCCATGCGCCCTCGGGCACACCACTGCGCATGCGTACACGGACTCACCACTGCGCATGCGCACTCCGGCTCAGACCTGCCCATGCGCACTCGGGCTCACTACTGTGCATGCGCGCTCCGGCTCACTACTGCTCATGCGCACTCGTACTCACTACTGCGGATGCACAATCGGGCTCACTACTGCGCATGCGCACTCCGGGTCAGACATTCACATGCGCACACGGACTCACTACTGTGGATGCGCAATCGGGCTCACTACTGCGGATGCGCAATCGGGCTCACCACTGTGCATGCGCACTCGGGGTCACTACTGCTCATGCGCACTCGGGGACACTACTGTGCATGCGCACTCGGGGTCACTACTGCTCATGCGCATTCGGGGTAACTACTGCGCATGCGCACTCGGACTCACTACTGCGCATGCGCGCACGGGCCCACTACTGCGCATGCGCACTCCGGCTCAGACCTGCCCATGCACCCTCGGGCACACCACTGCGCATGCGCACACGGGCTCACTACTGCGCATGCGCAGTCCGGCTCAGACCTGCACATGCGCATTCGAGCTCACTTCTGCGCATGCGCCCACGCGCGCACTACTGCGCTTGCGCACTCGGACTAACCACTGCTCATGCGCACTGGGACTCACTACTGCGGATGCGCGCTCGGGCTCACTACTACGGATGCGCAATCGGGTTCACTACTGCGCATGAGCACACGGGCTCACTACTGCGCATGCGCGCACGGGCTCACTACTGCGCATGCGCGCACGGGCCCACTACTGCGCATGCGCACTCCGGCTCAGACCTGCCCATGCGCCCTCGGGCACACCACTGCGCATGCGCACACGGACTCACCACTGCGCATGCGCACTCCGGCTCAGACCTGCCCATGCGCACTCGGGCTCACTACTGCGCATGCGTGCTCGGGCTCACTACTGCGCACGCGCACTCGGACTAACCACTGCTCATGCGCACTGGGACTCACTACTGCGGATGCGCGCTCGGGCTCACTACTGCGGATGCGCAATCGGGTTCACTACTGCCCATGCGCACACGGCCTCACTACTACGCATGCGCGCACGCGCCCACTACTGCGCATGCGCACTCCGGCTCAGACCTGCCCATGCGCCCTCGGGTACACCACTGCGCATGCGCACACGGACTCACCACTGCGCATGCGCACTCCGGCTCAGACCTGCCCATGCGCACTCGGGCTCACTACTGCGCATGCGCGCTCCGGCTCACTACTGCTCATGCGGACTCGGACTCACTACTGCGGATGCACAATCGGGCTCACTACTGCGCATGCGCACTACGGCTCAGACCTGCACATGCGCACACGGACTCACTACTGTGGATGCGCAATCGGGCTCACTACTGTGCATGCGCACTCGGGGTCACTACTGCTCATGCGCACTCGGACTCACTACTGCTCATGCGCACTCGGGCTCACTACTGTGCATGCGCACTCGGGGTCACTACTGCTCATGCGCACTCAGACTCACTACTGCTCATGCGCACTCGGGTTCACTACTGCTCATGCGCACTCGGGGTCACTACTGCGCATGCGCGCACGGGCCCACTACTGCGCATGCGTGCTCGGGCTCACTACTGCGCATGCGCACTCGGACTAACCACTGCTCATGCGCACTGGGACTCACTACTGCGCATGCGCAGTCCGACTCAGACCTGCACATGCGTATTCGAGCTCACTTCTGCGCATGCGCACACGCGCGCACTACTGCGCTTGCGCACTCGGACTAACCACTGCTCATGCGCACTGGGACTCACTACTGCGGATGCGCGCTCGGGCTCACTACTGCGGATGCGCAATCGGGATCACTACTGCTCATGCGCACACGGGCTCACTACTGCGCATGCGCGCACGAGCCCACTACTGTGCATGCGCACTCCGGCTCAGACCTGCCCATGCGCCCTCGGGCACACCACTGCGCATGCGCACACGGACTCACCACCGCGCATGCGCACTCCGGCTCAGACCTGCCCATGCGCGCACGGGCCCACTACTGCGCATGCGCACTCCGGCTCAGACCTGCACATGCGCACACGGACTCACTACTGCGGATGCGCAATCGGGCTCACTACTGTGCATGCGCACTCGGGGTCACTACTGCTCATGCGCACTCGGACTCACTACTGCTCATGCGCACTCGGGGTCACTACTGCTCATGCGCACTCGGACTCACTACTGCTCATGCGCATTCGGGGTCACCACTGCGCATGCGCACTCGGACTCACTACTGCGGATGCACGCTCGGGTTCACTACTGCGCATGCGCGCACGGGCCCACTACTGCGAATGCGCACTCCGGCTCAGACCTGCCCACGCGCCCTCGGGCACACCACTGCGCATGCGCACACGGGCTCACTACTGCGCATGCGCAGTCCGGCTCAGACCTGCACATGCGCATTTGAGCTCACTTCTGCGCATGCGCACACGCGCGCACTACTGCGCTTGCACAATCGGACTAACCACTGCTCATGCGCACTGGGACTCACTACTGCGGATGCGCGCTCGGGCTCACTACTGCGGATGCGCAATCGGGCTCACTACTGCGCATGCGTGCTCGGGCTCACTACTGCGCATGCGCACTCGGACTAACCACTGCTCATGCGCACTGGGACTCACTACTGCGGATGCGCGCTCGGGCTCACTACTGCGGATGCGCAATCGGGTTCACTACTGCGCATGCGCACACCGGCTCACTAATGCGCATGCGCGCACGGGCCCACTACTGCGCATGCGCACTCCGGCTCAGACCTGCCCATGCGCCCTCGGGCACACCACTGCGCATGCGTACACGGACTCACCACTGCGCATGCGCACTCCGGCTCAGACCTGCCCATGCGCACTCGGGCTCACTACTGTGCATGCGCGCTCCGGCTCACTACTGCTCATGCGCACTCGTACTCACTACTGCGGATGCACAATCGGGCTCACTACTGCGCATGCGCACTCCGGGTCAGACATTCACATGCGCACACGGACTCACTACTGTGGATGCGCAATCGGGCTCACTACTGCGGATGCGCAATCGGGCTCACCACTGTGCATGCGCACTCGGGGTCACTACTGCTCATGCGCACTCGGGGACACTACTGTGCATGCGCACTCGGGGTCACTACTGCTCATGCGCATTCGGGGTAACTACTGCGCATGCGCACTCGGACTCACTACTGCGCATGCGCGCACGGGCCCACTACTGCGCATGCGCACTTGGGGTCACTACTGCTCATGCGCACTCGGACTCACTACTGCTCATGCGCATTCGGGGTCACCACTGCGCATGCGCACTCGGACTCACTACTGCGGATGCACGCTCGGGTTCACTACTGCGCATGCGCGCACGGGCCCACTACTGCGAATGCGCACTCCGGCTCAGACCTGCCCATGCGCCCTCGGGCACACCACTGCGCATGCGCACACGGGCTCACTACTGCGCATGCGCTGTCCGGCTCAGACCTGCACATGCGCATTTGAGCTCACTTCTGCGCATGCGCACACGCGCGCACTACTGCGCTTGCACACTCGGACTAACCACTGCTCATGCGCACTGGGACTCACTACTGCGGATGCGCGCTCGGGCTCACTACTGCGGATGCGCAATCGGGCTCACTACTGCGCATGCGTGCTCGGGCTCACTACTGCGCATGCGCACTCGGACTAACCACTGCTCATGCGCACTGGGACTCACTACTGCGGATGCGCGCTCGGGCTCACTACTGCGGATGCGCAATCGGGTTCACTACTGCGCATGCGCACACCGGCTCACTAATGCGCATGCGCGCACGGGCCCACTACTGCGCATGCGCACTCCGGCTCAGACCTGCCCATGCGCCCTCGGGCACACCACTGCGCATGCGTACACGGACTCACCACTGCGCATGCGCACTCCGGCTCAGACCTGCCCATGCGCACTCGGGCTCACTACTGTGCATGCGCGCTCCGGCTCACTACTGCTCATGCGCACTCGTACTCACTACTGCGGATGCACAATCGGGCTCACTACTGCGCATGCGCACTCCGGGTCAGACATTCACATGCGCACACGGACTCACTACTGTGGATGCGCAATCGGGCTCACTACTGCGGATGCGCAATCGGGCTCACCACTGTGCATGCGCACTCGGGGTCACTACTGCTCATGCGCACTCGGGGACACTACTGTGCATGCGCACTCGGGGTCACTACTGCTCATGCGCATTCGGGGTAACTACTGCGCATGCGCACTCGGACTCACTACTGCGCATGCGCGCACGGGCCCACTACTGCGCATGCGCACTCCGGCTCAGACCTGCCCATGCACCCTCGGGCACACCACTGCGCATGCGCACACGGGCTCACTACTGCGCATGCGCAGTCCGGCTCAGACCTGCACATGCGCATTCGAGCTCACTTCTGCGCATGCGCCCACGCGCGCACTACTGCGCTTGCGCACTCGGACTAACCACTGCTCATGCGCACTGGGACTCACTACTGCGGATGCGCGCTCGGGCTCACTACTGCGGATGCGCAATCGGGTTCACTACTGCGCATGAGCACACGGGCTCACTACTGCGCATGCGCGCACGGGCTCACTACTGCGCATGCGCGCACGGGCCCACTACTGCGCATGCGCACTCCGGCTCAGACCTGCCCATGCGCCCTCGGGCACACCACTGCGCATGCGCACACGGACTCACCACTGCGCATGCGCACTCCGGCTCAGACCTGCCCATGCGCACTCGGGCTCACTACTGCGCATGCGTGCTCGGGCTCACTACTGCGCACGCGCACTCGGACTAACCACTGCTCATGCGCACTGGGACTCACTACTGCGGATGCGCGCTCGGGCTCACTACTGCGGATGCGCAATCGGGTTCACTACTGCCCATGCGCACACGGCCTCACTACTACGCATGCGCGCACGCGCCCACTACTGCGCATGCGCACTCCGGCTCAGACCTGCCCATGCGCCCTCGGGTACACCACTGCGCATGCGCACACGGACTCACCACTGCGCATGCGCACTCCGGCTCAGACCTGCCCATGCGCACTCGGGCTCACTACTGCGCATGCGCGCTCCGGCTCACTACTGCTCATGCGGACTCGGACTCACTACTGCGGATGCACAATCGGGCTCACTACTGCGCATGCGCACTACGGCTCAGACCTGCACATGCGCACACGGACTCACTACTGTGGATGCGCAATCGGGCTCACTACTGTGCATGCGCACTCGGGGTCACTACTGCTCATGCGCACTCGGACTCACTACTGCTCATGCGCACTCGGGCTCACTACTGTGCATGCGCACTCGGGGTCACTACTGCTCATGCGCACTCAGACTCACTACTGCTCATGCGCACTCGGGTTCACTACTGCTCATGCGCACTCGGGGTCACTACTGCGCATGCACGCACGGGCCCACTACTGCGCATGCGTGCTCGGGCTCACTACTGCGCATGCGCACTCGGACTAACCACTGCTCATGCGCACTGGGACTCACTACTGCGCATGCGCAGTCCGACTCAGACCTGCACATGCGTATTCGAGCTCACTTCTGCGCATGCGCACACGCGCGCACTACTGCGCTTGCGCACTCGGACTAACCACTGCTCATGCGCACTGGGACTCACTACTGCGGATGCGCGCTCGGGCTCACTACTGCGGATGCGCAATCGGGATCACTACTGCTCATGCGCACACGGGCTCACTACTGCGCATGCGCGCACGAGCCCACTACTGTGCATGCGCACTCCGGCTCAGACCTGCCCATGCGCCCTCGGGCACACCACTGCGCATGCGTACACGGACTCACCACTGCGCATGCGCACTCCGGCTCAGACCTGCCCATGCGCACTCGGGCTCACTACTGTGCATGCGCGCTCCGGCTCACTACTGCTCATGCGCACTCGTACTCACTACTGCGGATGCACAATCGGGCTCACTACTGCGCATGCGCACTCCGGGTCAGACATTCACATGCGCACACGGACTCACTACTGTGGATGCGCAATCGGGCTCACTACTGCGGATGCGCAATCGGGCTCACCACTGTGCATGCGCACTCGGGGTCACTACTGCTCATGCGCACTCGGGGACACTACTGTGCATGCGCACTCGGGGTCACTACTGCTCATGCGCATTCGGGGTAACTACTGCGCATGCGCACTCGGACTCACTACTGCGCATGCGCGCACGGGCCCACTACTGCGCATGCGCACTCCGGCTCAGACCTGCCCATGCACCCTCGGGCACACCACTGCGCATGCGCACACGGGCTCACTACTGCGCATGCGCAGTCCGGCTCAGACCTGCACATGCGCATTCGAGCTCACTTCTGCGCATGCGCCCACGCGCGCACTACTGCGCTTGCGCACTCGGACTAACCACTGCTCATGCGCACTGGGACTCACTACTGCGGATGCGCGCTCGGGCTCACTACTACGGATGCGCAATCGGGTTCACTACTGCGCATGAGCACACGGGCTCACTACTGCCCATGCGCACACGGCCTCACTACTACGCATGCGCGCACGCGCCCACTACTGCGCATGCGCACTCCGGCTCAGACCTGCCCATGCGCCCTCGGGTACACCACTGCGCATGCGCACACGGACTCACCACTGCGCATGCGCACTCCGGCTCAGACCTGCCCATGCGCACTCGGGCTCACTACTGCGCATGCGCGCTCCGGCTCACTACTGCTCATGCGGACTCGGACTCACTACTGCGGATGCACAATCGGGCTCACTACTGCGCATGCGCACTACGGCTCAGACCTGCACATGCGCACACGGACTCACTACTGTGGATGCGCAATCGGGCTCACTACTGTGCATGCGCACTCGGGGTCACTACTGCTCATGCGCACTCGGACTCACTACTGCTCATGCGCACTCGGGCTCACTACTGTGCATGCGCACTCGGGGTCACTACTGCTCATGCGCACTCAGACTCACTACTGCTCATGCGCACTCGGGGTCACTACTGCGCATGCGCGCACGGGCCCACTACTGCGCATGCGTGCTCGGGCTCACTACTGCGCATGCGCACTCGGACTAACCACTGCTCATGCGCACTGGGACTCACTACTGCGCATGCGCAGTCCGACTCAGACCTGCACATGCGTATTCGAGCTCACTTCTGCGCATGCGCACACGCGCGCACTACTGCGCTTGCGCACTCGGACTAACCACTGCTCATGCGCACTGGGACTCACTACTGCGGATGCGCGGTCGGGCTCACTACTGCGGATGCGCAATCGGGATCACTACTGCTCATGCGCACACGGGCTCACTACGGCGCATGCGCGCACGAGCCCACTACTGCGCATGCGCACTCCGGCTCAGACCTGCCCATGCGCCCTCGGGCACACCACTGCGCATGCGCACACGGACTCACCACTGCGCATGCGCACTCCGGCTCAGACCTGCCCATGCGCACTCGGGCTCACTACTGCGCATGCGCGCTCGGGATCACTACTGCGCATACGCGCTCGGGGTCGCTACTGCGCATGCGCACACGGGCTCACTACTGCGCATGCGCAGTCCGGCTCAGACCTGCACATGCGCATTCGAGCTCACTTCTGCGCATGCGCACACGCGCGCACTACTGCGCTTGCGCACTCGGACTAACCACTGCTCATGCGCACTGGGACTCACTACTGCGGATGCGCGCTCGGGCTCACTACTGCGGATGCGCAATCGGGATCACTACTGCTCATGCGCACACGGGCTCACTACTGCGCATGCGCGCACGAGCCCACTACTGCGAATGCGCACTCCGGCTGAGACCTGCCCATGCGCCCTCGGGCACACCACTGCGCATGCGCACACGGACTCACCACTGCGCATGCGCACTCCGGCTCCGACCTGCCCATGCGCACTCGGGCTCACAACTGCGCATGCGCGCTCGGGATCACTACTGCGCATACGCGCTCGGGGTCGCTACTGCGCATTCGCTCACGGGCTCACACTGTGCATGCACACTCGGGGTCACTACTGCGCATGCGCACTCGGGCTCACTACTGCGCATGCGTGCTCGGGCTCACTACTGCGCATGCGTACTCGGGCCCACTACTGCGCATGCGCACTCGGACTCACTACTGCTCATGCGCACTCGGGGTCACTACTGCTCATGCGCACTCGGACTCACTACTGCTCATGCGCACTCGGACTCACCACTGCGCATGCGCACACGGGCTCACTACTGCGCATGCGCAGTCCGACTCAGACCTGCACATGCGTATTCGAGCTCACTTCTGCGCATGCGCACACGCGCGCACTACTGCGCTTGCGCACTCGGACTAACCACTGCTCATACGCACTGGGACTCACTACTGCGGATGCGCGCTCGGGCTCACTACTGCGGATGCGCAATCGGGTTCACTACTGCTCATGCGCACACGGGCTCACTACTGCGCATGCGCGCACGAGCCCACTACTGCGCATGCGCACTCCGGCTCAGACCTGCCCACGCGCCCTCGGGCACACCACTGCGCATGTGCACACGGGCTCACTACTGCGCATGCGCAGTCCGGCTCAGACCTGCACATGCGCATTCGAGCTCACTTCTGCGCATGCGCACACGCGCGCACTACTGCGCTTGCGCACTCGGACTAACCACTGCTCATGCGCACTGGGACTCACTACTGCTCATGCGCACTCGGACTCACTACTGCGGATGCACAATCGGGCTCACTACTGCACGTGCGCACTCCGCCTCAGATCTGCACAGGCGTATTCGAGCTCACTTCTGCGCATGCGCACACGGGCTCACTACTGTGCATGCGCACTCGGGGTCGCTACTGCTCATGCGCCCTCCGGCTCAGACCTGCCCATGCGCCCTCGGGCACACCACTGCGCATGCGCACACGTACTCACCACTGCGCATGCGCAGTCCGGCTCAGACCTGCCCATGCGCACTCGGGCTCAATACTGCGCATGCGTGCTCGGGCTCACTACTGCGCATGCGTACTCGGGCCCACTACTGCGCATGCGCACTCGGACTCACTACTGCTCATGCGCACTCGGGCTCACTACTGTGCATGCGCACTCGGGGTCACTACTGCTCTTGCGCACTCGGACTCACTACTGCTCATGCGCACTCGGGCTCACTACTGTGCATGCGCACTCGGGGTCACTACTGCTCATGCGCACTCAGACTCACTACTGCTCATGCGCACTCGGGGTCACTAGTGCTCATGCGCACTCGGACTCACTACTGCTCATGCGCACTCGGGGTCACTACTGCGCATGCGCGCACGGGCCCACTACTGCGCATGCGTGCTCGGGCTCACTACTGCGCATGCGCACTCGGACTAACCACTGCTCATGCGCACTGGGACTCACTACTGCGCATGCGCAGTCCGACTCAGACCTGCACATGCGTATTCGAGCTCACTTCTGCGCATGCGCACACGCGCGCACTACTGCGCTTGCGCACTCGGACTAACCACTGCTCATGCGCACTGGGACTCACTACTGCGGATTCGCGCTCGGGCTCACTACTGCGGATGCGCAATCGGGTTCACTACTGCGCATGAGCACACGGGCTCACTACTGCGCATGCGCGCACGGGCCCACTACTGCGCATGCGCACTCCGGCTCAGACCTGCCCATGCGCCCTCGGGCACACCACTGCGCATGCGCACACGGACTCACCACCGCGCATGCGCACTCCGGCTCAGACCTGCCCATGCGCACTCGGGCTCACTACTGCGCATGCGTGCTCGGGCTCACTACTGCGCATGCGCACTCGGACTAACCACTGCTCATGCGCACTGGGACTCACTACTGCGCATGCGCAGTCCGACTCAGACCTGCACATGCGTATTCGAGCTCACTTCTGCGCATGCGCACACGCGCGCACTACTGCGCTTGCGCACTCGGACTAACCACTGCTCATGCGCACTGGGACTCACTACTGCGGATGCGCGGTCGGGCTCACTACTGCGGATGCGCAATCGGGATCACTACTGCTCATGCGCACACGGGCTCACTACTGCGCATGCGCGCACGAGCCCACTACTGCGCATGCGCACTCCGGCTCAGACCTGCCCATGCGCCCTCGGGCACACCACTGCGCATGCGCACACGGACTCACCACTGCGCATGCGCACTCCGGCTCAGACCTGCCCATGCGCACTCGGGCTCACTACTGCGCATGCACGCACGGGCCCACTATTGTGCATGCGCCCTCCGGCTCAGACCTGCCCATGCGCCCTCGGGCACACCACTGCGCATGCGCACACGGGCTCACTACTGCGCATGCGCAGTCCGGCTCAGACCTGCACATGCGCATTCGAGCTCACTTCTGCGCATGCGCACACGGGCGCACTACTGCGCTTGCGCACTCGGACTAACCACTGCTCATGCGCACTGGGACTCACTACTGCTCATGCGCACTCGGACTCACTACTGCGGATGCACAATCGGGCTCACTACTGCACGTGCGCACTCCGCCTCAGATCTGCACAGGCGTTTTCGAGCTCACTTCTGCGCATGCGCACACGGGCACACCACTGCGCATGCGCACACGGACTCTCCACTGCGCATGCGCACTCCGGCTCAGACCTGCCCATGCGCACACGGGCTCGCTACTGCGCATGCGCACACGGGCTCACTACTGCGCATGCGCAGTCCGGCTCAGACCTGCCCATGCGCACTCGGGCTCACTACTGCGCATGCGTGCTCGGGCTCACTACTGCGCATGCGCACTGGGGCCCACTACTGCGCATGCGCACTCCGGCTCAGACCTGCACATGCGCACACGGACTCACTACTGCGGATGCGCAATCGGGCTCACTACTGCGGATGCGCGCTCGGGCTCACTACTGCGCATGCGCACTCGGGCTCACTACTGCGCATGCGCGCACGGGCCCACTGTTGTGCATGCGCCCTCCGGCTCAGACCTGCCCATGCGCCCTCGGGCACACCACTGCGCATGCGCACACGAGCTCACTACTGCGCATGCGCAGTCCGGCTCAGACCTGCACATGCGCACACGGACTCACTACTGCGGATGCGCAATCGGGCTCACTACTGCGGATGCGCGCTCGGGCTCACTACTGCGCATGCGCACTCGGGCTCACTACTGCGCATGCGCGCACGGGCCCACTATTGTGCATGCGCCCTCCGGCTCAGACCTGCCCATGCGCCCTCGGGCACACCACTGCGCATGCGCACACGAGCTCACTACTGCGCATGCGCAGTCCGGCTCAGACCTGCACATGCGCATTCGAGCTCACTTCTGCGCATGCGCACACGCGCGCACTACTGCGCTTGCGCACTCGGACTAACCACTGCTCATGCGCACTGGGACTCACTACTGCTCATGCGCACTCGGACTCACTACTGCGGATGCACCATCGGGCTCACTACTGCACGTGCGCACTCCGCCTCATATCTGCACAGGCGTATTCGAGCTCACTTCTGCGCATGCGCACACGGGCTCACTACTGTGCATGCGCACTCGGGGTCGCTACTGCTCATGCGCCCTCCGGCTCAGACCTGCCCATGCGCCCTCGGGCACACCACTGCGCATGCGCACACGGGCTCACTACTGCGCATGCGCAGTCCGGCTCAGACCTGCACATGCGCATTCGAGCTCACTTCTGCGCATGCGTGCTCGGGCTCACTACTGCGCATGCGCACTCGGACTAACCACTGCTCATGCGCACTGGGACTCACTACTGCGGATGCGCGCTCGGGCTCACTACTGCGGATGCGCAATCGGGTTCACTACTGCGCATGCGCACACCGGCTCACTACTGCGCATGCGCGCACGGGCCCACTACTGCGCATGCGCACTCCGGCTCAGACCTGCCCATGCGCCCTCGGGCAAACCACTGCGCATGCGCACACGGACTCACCACTGCGCATGCGCACTCCGGCTCAGACCTGCCCATGCGCACTCGGGCTAACTACTGCGCATGCGCGCTCCGGCTCACTACTGCTCATGCGCACTCGGACTCACTACTGCGGATGCACAATCGGGCTCACTACTGCGCATGCGCACTCCGGGTCAGACATTCACATGCGCACACGGACTCACTACTGTGGATGCGCAATCGGGCTTACTACTGCGGATGCGCAATCGGGCTCAGCACTGTGCATGCGCACTCGGACTCACTACTGCGTATGCGCGCACGGGCCCACTACTGCGCATGCGCACTCCGGCTCAGACCTGCCCATGCACCCTCGGGCACACCACTGCGCATGCGCACACGGGCTCACTACTGCGCATGCGCACACGGGCTCACTACTGCGCATGCGCAGTCCGGCTCAGACCTGCACATGCGCATTCGAGCTCACTTCTGCGCATGCGTACACGCGCGCACTACTGCGCTTGCGCGCACGGCCCCACTATTGCGCATGCGCACACGGACTCACTACTGCGGATGCGCAATCGGGCTCACCACTGTGCATGCGCACTCGGGGTCACTACTGCTCATGCGCACTCGGACTCATTACTGCTCATGCGCACTCGGACTCACTACTGCTCATGCGCACTCGGGGTCACTACTGCTCATGCGCACTCGGACTCAGTACTGCTCATGCGCATTCGGGGTCACTACTGTGCATGCGCACTCGGACACACTACTGTGCATGCGCACTCGGGGTCACTACTGCTCATGCGCACTCGGACTCACTACTGCTCATGCGCACTCGGGCCCACTACTGCGCATGCGCACTCCGGCTCAGACCTGCACATGCGCACGCGGACTCACTACTGCGGATGCGCAATCGGGCTCACTACTGTGCATGCGTACTCGGGGTCACTAATGCACATGCGCACTCGGGGTCACTACTGCTCATGCGCACTCGGACTCACTACTGCTCATGCGCACTCGGGGTCACTACTGCTCATGAGCACTCGGACTCACTACTGCTCATGCGCGCTCGGGATCACTACTGCGCATACGCGCTCGGGGTCGCTACTGCGCATTCGCTCACGGGCTCACACTGTGCATGCACACTCGGTGTCACTACTGCGCATGCGCACACGGGCTCGCTACTGCGCATGCGCACACGGGCTCACTACTGCGCATGCGCAGTCCGGCTCAGACCTGCCCATGCGCACTCGGGCTCACTACTGCGCATGCGTGCTCGGGCTCACTACTGCGCATGCGCACTGGGGCCCGCTACTGCGCATGCGCACTCCGGCTCAGACCTGCACATGCGCACACGGACTCACTACTGCGGATGCGCAATCGGGCTCACTACTGCGGATGCGCGCTCGGGCTCACTACTGCGCATGCGCACTCGGGCTCACTACTGCGCTTGCGCACTCGGACTAACCACTGCTCATGCGCACTGGGACTCACTACTGCTCATGCGCACTCGGACTCACTACTGCGGATGCACAATCGGGCTCACTACTGCACGTGCGCACTCCGCCTCAGATCTGCACAGGCGTTTTCGAGCTCACTTCTGCGCATGCGCACACGGGCACACCACTGCGCATGCGCACACGGACTCTCCACTGCGCATGCGCACTCCGGCTCAGACCTGCCCATGCGCACACGGGCTCGCTACTGCGCATGCGCACACGGGCTCACTACTGCGCATGCGCAGTCCGGCTCAGACCTGCCCATGCGCACTCGGGCTCACTACTGCGCATGCGTGCTCGGGCTCACTACTGCGCATGCGCACTGGGGCCCACTACTGCGCATGCGCACTCCGGCTCAGACCTGCACATGCGCACACGGACTCACTACTGCGGATGCGCAATCGGGCTCACTACTGCGGATGCGCGCTCGGGCTCACTACTGCGCATGCGCACTCGGGCTCACTACTGCGCATGCGCGCACGGGCCCACTATTGTGCATGCGCCCTCCGGCTCAGACCTGCCCATGCGCCCTCGGGCACACCACTGCGCATGCGCACACGAGCTCACTACTGCGCATGCGCAGTCCGGCTCAGACCTGCACATGCGCACACGGACTCACTACTGCGGATGCGCAATCGGGCTCACTACTGCGGATGCGCGCTCGGGCTCACTACTGCGCATGCGCACTCGGGCTCACTACTGCGCATGCGCGCACGGGCCCACTATTGTGCATGCGCCCTCCGGCTCAGACCTGCCCATGCGCCCTCGGGCACACCACTGCGCATGCGCACACGAGCTCACTACTGCGCATGCGCAGTCCGGCTCAGACCTGCACATGCGCATTCGAGCTCACTTCTGCGCATGCGCACACGCGCGCACTACTGCGCTTGCGCACTCGGACTAACCACTGCTCATGCGCACTGGGACTCACTACTGCTCATGCGCACTCGGACTCACTACTGCGGATGCACCATCGGGCTCACTACTGCACGTGCGCACTCCGCCTCATATCTGCACAGGCGTATTCGAGCTCACTTCTGCGCATGCGCACACGGGCTCACTACTGTGCATGCGCACTCGGGGTCGCTACTGCTCATGCGCCCTCCGGCTCAGACCTGCCCATGCGCCCTCGGGCACACCACTGCGCATGCGCACACGGGCTCACTACTGCGCATGCGCAGTCCGGCTCAGACCTGCACATGCGCATTCGAGCTCACTTCTGCGCATGCGTGCTCGGGCTCACTACTGCGCATGCGCACTCGGACTAACCACTGCTCATGCGCACTGGGACTCACTACTGCGGATGCGCGCTCGGGCTCACTACTGCGGATGCGCAATCGGGTTCACTACTGCGCATGCGCACACCGGCTCACTACTGCGCATGCGCGCACGGGCCCACTACTGCGCATGCGCACTCCGGCTCAGACCTGCCCATGCGCCCTCGGGCAAACCACTGCGCATGCGCACACGGACTCACCACTGCGCATGCGCACTCCGGCTCAGACCTGCCCATGCGCACTCGGGCTAACTACTGCGCATGCGCGCTCCGGCTCACTACTGCTCATGCGCACTCGGACTCACTACTGCGGATGCACAATCGGGCTCACTACTGCGCATGCGCACTCCGGGTCAGACATTCACATGCGCACACGGACTCACTACTGTGGATGCGCAATCGGGCTTACTACTGCGGATGCGCAATCGGGCTCAGCACTGTGCATGCGCACTCGGACTCACTACTGCGTATGCGCGCACGGGCCCACTACTGCGCATGCGCACTCCGGCTCAGACCTGCCCATGCACCCTCGGGCACACCACTGCGCATGCGCACACGGGCTCACTACTGCGCATGCGCACACGGGCTCACTACTGCGCATGCGCAGTCCGGCTCAGACCTGCACATGCGCATTCGAGCTCACTTCTGCGCATGCGTACACGCGCGCACTACTGCGCTTGCGCGCACGGCCCCACTATTGCGCATGCGCACACGGACTCACTACTGCGGATGCGCAATCGGGCTCACCACTGTGCATGCGCACTCGGGGTCACTACTGCTCATGCGCACTCGGACTCATTACTGCTCATGCGCACTCGGACTCACTACTGCTCATGCGCACTCGGGGTCACTACTGCTCATGCGCACTCGGACTCAGTACTGCTCATGCGCATTCGGGGTCACTACTGTGCATGCGCACTCGGACTCACTACTGTGCATGCGCACTCGGGGTCACTACTGCTCATGCGCACTCGGACTCACTACTGCTCATGCGCACTCGGGCCCACTACTGCGCATGCGCACTCCGGCTCAGACCTGCACATGCGCACGCGGACTCACTACTGCGGATGCGCAATCGGGCTCACTACTGTGCATGCGTACTCGGGGTCACTAATGCACATGCGCACTCGGGGTCACTACTGCTCATGCGCACTCGGACTCACTACTGCTCATGCGCACTCGGGGTCACTACTGCTCATGAGCACTCGGACTCACTACTGCTCATGCGCGCTCGGGATCACTACTGCGCATACGCGCTCGGGGTCGCTACTGCGCATTCGCTCACGGGCTCACACTGTGCATGCACACTCGGTGTCACTACTGCGCATGCGCACACGGGCTCGCTACTGCGCATGCGCACACGGGCTCACTACTGCGCATGCGCAGTCCGGCTCAGACCTGCCCATGCGCACTCGGGCTCACTACTGCGCATGCGTGCTCGGGCTCACTACTGCGCATGCGCACTGGGGCCCGCTACTGCGCATGCGCACTCCGGCTCAGACCTGCACATGCGCACACGGACTCACTACTGCGGATGCGCAATCGGGCTCACTACTGCGGATGCGCGCTCGGGCTCACTACTGCGCATGCGCACTCGGGCTCACTACTGCGCATGCGCGCACGGGCCCACTATTGTGCATGCGCCCTCCGGCTCAGACCTGCCCATGCGCCCTCGGGCACACCACTGCGCATGCGCACACGGGCTCACTACTGCGCATGCGCAGTCCGGCTCAGACCTGCACATGCGCATTCGAGCTCACTTCTGCGCATGCGCACACGCGCGCACTACTGCGCTTGCGCACTCCGACTAACCACTGCTCATGCGCACTGGGACTCACTACTGCTCATGCGCACTTGGACTCACTACTGCGGATGCACAATCGGGCTCACTACTGCACGTGCGCACTCCGCCTCATATCTGCACAGGCGTATTCGAGCTCACTTCTGCGCATGCGCACACGGGCTCACTACTGTGCATGCGCACTCGGGGTCGCTACTGCTCATGCGCCCTCCGGCTCAGACCTGCCCATGCGCCCTCGGGCACACCACTGCGCATGCGCACACGGGCTCACTACTGCGCATGCGCAGTCCGGCTCAGACCTGCACATGCGCATTCGAGCTCACTTCTGCGCATGCGTGCTCGGGCTCACTACTGCGCATGCGCACTCGGACTAACCACTGCTCATGCGCACTGGGACTCACTACTGCGGATGCGCGCGCGGGCTCACTACTGCGGATGCGCAATCGGGTTCACTACTGCGCATGCGCACACCGGCTCACTACTGCACATGCGCGCACGGGCCCACTACTGCGCATGCGCACTCCGGCTCAGACCTGCCCATGCGCCCTCGGGCAAACCACTGCGCATGCGCACACGGACTCACCACTGCGCATGCGCACTCCGGCTCAGACCTGCCCATGCGCACTCGGGCTCACTACTGCGCATGCGCGCTCCGGCTCACTACTGCCCATGCGCACTCGGACTCACTACTGCGGATGCACAATCGGGCTCACTACTGCGCATGCGCACTCCGGGTCCGACATTCACATGCGCACACGGACTCACTACTGTGGATGCGCAATTGGGCTCACTACTGCGGATGCGCAATCGGGCTCACCACTGTGCATGCGCACTCGGGGTCACTACTGCTCATGCGCACTCGGGGACACTACTGTGCATGCGCACTCGGGGTCACTACTGCTCATGCGCATTCGGGGTCACTACTGCGCATGCGCACTCGGACTCACTACTGCGCATGCGCGCACGGGCCCACTACTGCGCATGCGCACTCCGGCTCAGACCTGCCCATGCACCCTCGGGCACACCACTGCGCATGCGCACACGGGCTCACTACTGCGCATGCGCACACGGGCTCACTACTGCGCATGCGCAGTCCGGCTCAGACCTGCACATGCGCATTCGAGCTCACTTCTGCGCATGCGTACACGCGCGCACTACTGCGCTTGCGCACTCGGACTAACCACTGCTCATGCGCACTGGGACTCACTACTGCGGATGCGCGCTCGGGCTCACTATTGCGGATGCGCAATCGGGTTCACTACTGCGCATGAGCACACGGGCTCACTACTGCGCATGCGCGCACGGGCCCACTACTGCGCATGCGCACTCCGGCTCAGACCTGCCCATGCGCCCTCGGGCACACCACTGCGCATGCGCACACGGACTCACCACCGCGCATGCGCACTCCGGCTCAGACCTGCCCATGCGCGCACGGGCCCACTACTGCGCATGCGCACTCCGGCTCAGACCTGCACATGCGCACACGGACTCACTACTGCGGATGCGCAATCGGGCTCACTACTGTGCATGCGCACTCGGGGTCACTACTGCTCATGCGCACTCGGACTCACTACTGCTCATGCGCACTCGGGGTCACTACTGCTCATGCGCACTCGGACTCACTACTGCTCATGCGCATTCGGGGTCACCACTGCGCATGCGCACTCGGACTCACTACTGCGGATGCACGCTCGGGTTCACTACTGCGCATGCGCGCACGGGCCCACTACTGCGAATGCGCACTCCGGCTCAGACCTGCCCATGCGCCCTCGGGCACACCACTGCGCATGCGCACACGGGCTCACTACTGCGCATGCGCAGTCCGGCTCAGACCTGCACATGCGCATTTGAGCTCACTTCTGCGCATGCGCACACGCGCGCACTACTGCGCTTGCACACTCGGACCAACCACTGCTCATGCGCACTGGGACTCACTACTGCGGATGCGCGCTCGGGCTCACTACTGCGGATGCGCAATCGGGCTCACTACTGCGCATGCGTGCTCGGGCTCACTACTGCGCATGCGCACTCGGACTAACCACTGCTCATGCGCACTGGGACTCACTACTGCGGATGCGCGCTCGGGCTCACTACTGCGGATGCGCAATCGGGTTCACTACTGCGCATGCGCACACCGGCTCACTAATGCGCATGCGCGCACGGGCCCACTACTGCGCATGCGCACTCCGGCTCAGACCTGCCCATGCGCCCTCGGGCACACCACTGCGCATGCGTACACGGACTCACCACTGCGCATGCGCACTCCGGCTCAGACCTGCCCATGCGCACTCGGGCTCACTACTGTGCATGCGCGCTCCGGCTCACTACTGCTCATGCGCACTCGTACTCACTACTGCGGATGCACAATCGGGCTCACTACTGCGCATGCGCACTCCGGGTCAGACATTCACATGCGCACACGGACTCACTACTGTGGATGCGCAATCGGGCTCACTACTGCGGATGCGCAATCGGGCTCACCACTGTGCATGCGCACTCGGGGTCACTACTGCTCATGCGCACTCGGGGACACTACTGTGCATGCGCACTCGGGGTCACTACTGCTCATGCGCATTCGGGGACACCACTGCGCATGCGTACACGGACTCACCACTGCGCATGCGCACTCCGGCTCAGACCTGCACATGCGCATTCGAGCTCACTTCTGCGCGTGCGCCCACGCGCGCACTACTGCGCTTGCGCACTCGGACTAACCACTGCTCATGCGCACTGGGACTCACTACTGCGGATGCGCGCTCGGGCTCACTACTACGGATGCGCAATCGGGTTCACTACTGCGCATGAGCACACGGGCTCACTACTGCGCATGCGCGCACGGGCCCACTACTGCGCATGCGCACTCCGGCTCAGACCTGCCCATGCGCCCTCGGGCACACCACTGCGCATGCGCACACGGACTCACCACTGCGCATGCGCACTCCGGCTCAGACCTGCCCATGCGCACTCGGGCTCACTACTGCGCATGCGTGCTCGGGCTCACTACTGCGCACGCGCACTCGGACTAACCACTGCTCATGCGCACTGGGACTCACTACTGCGGATGCGCGCTCGGGCTCACTACTGCGGATGCGCAATCGGGTTCACTACTGCCCATGCGCACACGGCCTCACTACTACGCATGCGCGCACGCGCCCACTACTGCGCATGCGCACTCCGGCTCAGACCTGCCCATGCGCCCTCGGGTACACCACTGCGCATGCGCACACGGACTCACCACTGCGCATGCGCACTCCGGCTCAGACCTGCCCATGCGCACTCGGGCTCACTACTGCGCATGCGCGCTCCGGCTCACTACTGCTCATGCGGACTCGGACTCACTACTGCGGATGCACAATCGGGCTCACTACTGCGCATGCGCACTACGGCTCAGACCTGCACATGCGCACACGGACTCACTACTGTGGATGCGCAATCGGGCTCACTACTGTGCATGCGCACTCGGGGTCATTACTGCTCATGCGCACTCGGACTCACTACTGCTCATGCGCACTCGGGCTCACTACTGTGCATGCGCACTCGGGGTCACTACTGCTCATGCGCACTCAGACTCACTACTGCTCATGCGCACTCGGGTTCACTACTGCTCATGCGCACTCGGGGTCACTACTGCGCATGCGCGCACGGGCCCACTACTGCGCATGCGTGCTCGGGCTCACTACTGCGCATGCGCACTCGGACTAACCACTGCTCATGCGCACTGGGACTCACTACTGCGCATGCGCAGTCCGACTCAGACCTGCACATGCGTATTCGAGCTCACTTCTGCGCATGCGCACACGCGCGCACTACTGCGCTTGCGCACTCGGACTAACCACTGCTCATGCGCACTGGGACTCACTACTGCGGATGCGCGCTCGGGCTCACTACTGCGTATGCGCAATCGGGATCACTACTGCTCATGCGCACACGGGCTCACTACTGCGCATGCGCGCACGAGCCCACTACTGCGCATGCGCACTCCGGCTCAGACCTGCCCATGCGCCCTCGGGCACACCACTGCGCATGCGCACACGGACTCACCACTGCGCATGCGCACTCCGGCTCAGACCTGCCCATGCGCACACGGGCTCACTACTGCGCATGTGCAGTCCGGCTCAGACCTGCACATGCGCATTCGAGCTCACTTCTGCGCATGCGCACACGCGCGCACTACTGCGCTTGCGCACTCGGACTAACCACTGCTCATGCGCACTGGGACTCACTACTGCGGATGCGCGCTCGGGCTCACTACTGCGGATGCGCAATCGGGTTCACTACTGCGCATGAGCACACGGGCTCACTACTGCGCATGCGCGCACGGGCCCACTACTGCGCATGCGCACTCCGGCTCAGACCTGCCCATGCGCCCTCGGGCACACCACTGCGCATGCGCACACGGACTCACCACCGCGCATGCGCACTCCGGCTCAGACCTGCCCATGCGCACTCGGGCTCACTACTGCGCATGCGTGCTCGGGCTCACTACTGCGCATGCGCACTCGGACTAACCACTGCTCATGCGCACTGGGACTCACTACTGCGCATGCGCAGTCCTACTCAGACCTGCACATGCGTATTCGAGCTCACTTCTGCGCATGCGCACACGCGCGCACTACTGCGCTTGCGCACTCGGACTAACCACTGCTCATGCGCACTGGGACTCACTACTGCGGATGCGCGGTCGGGCTCACTACTGCGGATGCGCAATCGGGATCACTACTGCACATGCGCACACGGGCTCACTACGGCGCATGCGCGCACGAGCCCACTACTGCGCATGCGCACTCCGGCTCAGACCTGCCCATGCGCCCTCGGGCACACCACTGCGCATGCGCACACGGACTCACCACTGCGCATGCGCACTCCGGCTCAGACCTGCCCATGCGCACTCCGGCTCACTACTGCGCATGCGCGCTCGGGATCACTACTGCGCATACGCGCTCGGGGTCGCTACTGCGCATGCGCACACGGGCTCACTACTGCGCATGCGCAGTCCGGCTCAGACCTGCACATGCGCATTCGAGCTCACTTCTGCGCATGCGCACACGCGCGCACTACTGCGCTTGCGCACTCCGGCTCAGACCTGCCCATGCGCACTCGGGCTCACTACTGCGCATGCGTGCTCGGGCTCACTACTGCGCATGCGCACTCGGACTAACCACTGCTCATGCGCACTGGGACTCACTACTGCGCATGCGCAGTCCGACTCAGACCTGCACATGCGTATTCGAGCTCACTTCTGCGCATGCGCACACGCGCGCACTACTGCGCTTGCGCACTCGGACTAACCACTGCTCATGCGCACTGGGACTCACTACTGCTCATGCGCACTCGGACTCACTACTGCGGATGCACCATCGGGCTCACTACTGCACGTGCGCACTCCGCCTCATATCTGCACAGGCGTATTCGAGCTCACTTCTGCGCATGCGTACACGCACGCACTACTGCGCTTGCGCACTCGGACTAACCACTGCTCATGCGCACTGGGACTCACTACTGCGGATGCGCGCTCGGGCTCACTATTGCGGATGCGCAATCGGGTTCACTACTGCGCATGAGCACACGGGCTCACTACTGCGCATGCGCGCACGGGCCCACTACTGCGCATGCGCACTCCGGCTCAGACCTGCCCATGCGCCCTCGGGCACACCACTGCGCATGCGCACACGGACTCACCACCGCGCATGCGCACTCCGGCTCAGACCTGCCCATGCGTGCACGGGCCCACTACTGCGCATGCGCACTCCGGCTCAGACCTGCACATGCGCACACGGACTCACTACTGCGGATGCGCAATCGGGCTCACTACTGTGCATGCGCACTCGGGGTCACTACTGCTCATGCGCACTCGGACTCACTACTGCTCATGCGCACTCGGGGTCACTACTGCTCATGCGCACTCGGACTCACTACTGCTCATGCGCATTCGGGGTCACCACTGCGCATGCGCACTCGGACTCACTACTGCGGATGCACGCTCGGGTTCACTACTGCGCATGCGCGCACGGGCCCACTACTGCGAATGCGCACTCCGGCTCAGACCTGCCCATGCGCCCTCGGGCACACCACTGCGCATGCGCACACGGGCTCACTACTGCGCATGCGCAGTCCGGCTCAGACCTGCACATGCGCATTTGAGCTCACTTCTGCGCATGCGCACACGCGCGCACTACTGCGCTTGCACACTCGGACTAACCACTGCTCATGCGCACTGGGACTCACTACTGCGGATGCGCGCTCGGGCTCACTACTGCGGATGCGCAATCGGGCTCACTACTGCGCATGCGTGCTCGGGCTCACTACTGCGCATGCGCACTCGGACTAACCACTGCTCATGCGCACTGGGACTCACTACTGCGGATGCGCGCTCGGGCTCACTACTGCGGATGCGCAATCGGGTTCACTACTGCGCATGCGCACACCGGCTCACTAATGCGCATGCGCGCACGGGCCCACTACTGCGCATGCGCACTCCGGCTCAGACCTGCCCATGCGCCCTCGGGCACACCACTGCGCATGCGTACACGGACTCACCACTGCGCATGCGCACTCCGGCTCAGACCTGCCCATGCGCACTCGGGCTCACTACTGTGCATGCGCGCTCCGGCTCACTACTGCTCATGCGCACTCGTACTCACTACTGCGGATGCACAATCGGGCTCACTACTGCGCATGCGCACTCCGGGTCAGACATTCACATGCGCACACGGACTCACTACTGTGGATGCGCAATCGGGCTCACTACTGCGGATGCGCAATCGGGCTCACCACTGTGCATGCGCACTCGGGGTCACTACTGCTCATGCGCACTCGGGGACACTACTGTGCATGCGCACTCGGGGTCACTACTGCTCATGCGCATTCGGGGTAACTACTGCGCATGCGCACTCGGACTCACTACTGCGCACGCGCACTCGGACTAACCACTGCTCATGCGCACTGGGACTCACTACTGCGGATGCGCGCTCGGGCTCACTACTGCGGATGCGCAATCGGGTTCACTACTGCCCATGCGCACACGGCCTCACTACTACGCATGCGCGCACGCGCCCACTACTGCGCATGCGCACTCCGGCTCAGACCTGCCCATGCGCCCTCGGGTACACCACTGCGCATGCGCACACGGACTCACCACTGCGCATGCGCACTCCGGCTCAGACCTGCCCATGCGCACTCGGGCTCACTACTGCGCATGCGCGCTCCGGCTCACTACTGCTCATGCGGACTCGGACTCACTACTGCGGATGCACAATCGGGCTCACTACTGCGCATGCGCACTACGGCTCAGACCTGCACATGCGCACACGGACTCACTACTGTGGATGCGCAATCGGGCTCACTACTGTGCATGCGCACTCGGGGTCATTACTGCTCATGCGCACTCGGACTCACTACTGCTCATGCGCACTCGGGCTCACTACTGTGCATGCGCACTCGGGGTCACTACTGCTCATGCGCACTCAGACTCACTACTGCTCATGCGCACTCGGGTTCACTACTGCTCATGCGCACTCGGGGTCACTACTGCGCATGCGCGCACGGGCCCACTACTGCGCATGCGTGCTCGGGCTCACTACTGCGCATGCGCACTCGGACTAACCACTGCTCATGCGCACTGGGACTCACTACTGCGCATGCGCAGTCCGACTCAGACCTGCACATGCGTATTCGAGCTCACTTCTGCGCATGCGCACACGCGCGCACTACTGCGCTTGCGCACTCGGACTAACCACTGCTCATGCGCACTGGGACTCACTACTGCTCATGCGCACTCGGACTCACTACTGCGGATGCACCATCGGGCTCACTACTGCACGTGCGCACTCCGCCTCATATCTGCACAGGCGTATTCGAGCTCACTTCTGCGCATGCGCACACGGGCTCACTACTGTGCATGCGCACTCGGGGTCGCTACTGCTCATGCGCCCTCCGGCTCAGACCTGCCCATGCGCCCTCGGGCACACCACTGCGCATGCGCACACGGGCTCACTACTGCGCATGCGCAGTCCGGCTCAGACCTGCACATGCGCATTCGAGCTCACTTCTGCGCATGCGTGCTCGGGCTCACTACTGCGCATGCGCACTCGGACTAACCACTGCTCATGCGCACTGGGACTCACTACTGCGGATGCGCGCTCGGGCTCACTACTGCGGATGCGCAATCGGGTTCACTACTGCGCAAGCGCACACCGGCTCACTACTGCGCATGCGCGCACGGGCCCACTACTGCGCATGCGCACTCCGGCTCAGACCTGCCCATGCGCCCTCGGGCAAACCACTGCGCATGCGCACACGGACTCACCACTGCGCATGCGCACTCCGGCTCAGACCTGCCCATGCGCACTCGGGCTAACTACTGCGCATGCGCGCTCCGGCTCACTACTGCTCATGCGCACTCGGACTCACTACTGCGGATGCACAATCGGGCTCACTACTGCGCATGCGCACTCCGGGTCAGACATTCACATGCGCACACGGACTCACTACTGTGGATGCGCAATCGGGCTTACTACTGCGGATGCGCAATCGGGCTCAGCACTGTGCATGCGCACTCGGACTCACTACTGCGCATGCGCGCACGGGCCCACTACTGCGCATGCGCACTCCGGCTCAGACCTGCCCATGCACCCTCGGGCACACCACTGCGCATGCGCACACGGGCTCACTACTGCGCATGCGCACACGGGCTCACTACTGCGCATGCGCAGTCCGGCTCAGACCTGCACATGCGCATTCGAGCTCACTTCTGCGCATGCGTACACGCGCGCACTACTGCGCTTGCGCGCACGGCCCCACTATTGCGCATGCGCACACGGACTCACTACTGCGGATGCGCAATCGGGCTCACCACTGTGCATGCGCACTCGGGGTCACTACTGCTCATGCGCACTCGGACTCACTACTGCTCATGCGCACTCGGACTCACTACTGCTCATGCGCACTCGGGGTCACTACTGCTCATGCGCACTCGGACTCAGTACTGCTCATGCGCATTCGGGGTCACTACTGTGCATGCGCACTCGGACTCACTACTGTGCATGCGCACTCGGGGTCACTACTGCTCATGCGCACTCGGACTCACTACTGCTCATGCGCACTCGGGCCCACTACTGCGCATGCGCACTGGGGCCCACTACTGCGCATGCGCACTCCGGCTCAGACCTGCACATGCGCACACGGACTCACTACTGCGGATGCGCAATCGGGCTCACTACTGCGGATGCGCGCTCGGGCTCACTACTGCGCTTGCGCACTCGGACTAACCACTGCTCATGCGCACTGGGACTCACTACTGCGGATGCGCGCTCGGGCTCACTACTGCGGATGCGCAATCGGGTTCACTACTGCGCATGAGCACACGGGCTCACTACTGCGCATGCGCGCACGGGCCCACTACTGCGCATGCGCACTCCGGCTCAGACCTGCCCATGCGCCCTCGGGCACACCACTGCGCATGCGCACACGGACTCACCACCGCGCATGCGCACTCCGGCTCAGACCTGCCCATGCGCACTCGGGCTCACTACTGCGCATGCGCACTCGGACTAACCACTGCTCATGCGCACTGGGACTCACTACTGCGCATGCGCAGTCCTACTCAGACCTGCACATGCGTATTCGAGCTCACTTCTGCGCATGCGCACACGCGCGCACTACTGCGCTTGCGCACTCGGACTAACCACTGCTCATGCGCACTGGGACTCACTACTGCGGATGCGCGGTCGGGCTCACTACTGCGGATGCGCAATCGGGATCACTACTGCTCATGCGCACACGGGCTCACTACGGCGCATGCGCGCACGAGCCCACTACTGCGCATGCGCACTCCGGCTCAGACCTGCCCATGCGCCCTCGGGCACACCACTGCGCATGCGCACACGGACTCACCACTGCGCATGCGCACTCCGGCTCAGACCTGCCCATGCGCACTCCGGCTCACTACTGCGCATGCGCGCTCGGGATCACTACTGCGCATACGCGCTCGGGGTCGCTACTGCGCATGCGCACACGGGCTCACTACTGCGCATGCGCAGTCCGGCTCAGACCTGCACATGCGCATTCGAGCTCACTTCTGCGCATGCGCACACGCGCGCACTACTGCGCTTGCGCACTCCGGCTCAGACCTGCCCATGCGCACTCGGGCTCACTACTGCGCATGCGTGCTCGGGCTCACTACTGCGCATGCGCACTCGGACTAACCACTGCTCATGCGCACTGGGACTCACTACTGCGCATGCGCAGTCCGACTCAGACCTGCACATGCGTATTCGAGCTCACTTCTGCGCATGCGCACACGCGCGCACTACTGCGCTTGCGCACTCGGACTAACCACTGCTCATGCGCACTGGGACTCACTACTGCTCATGCGCACTCGGACTCACTACTGCGGATGCACCATCGGGCTCACTACTGCACGTGCGCACTCCGCCTCATATCTGCACAGGCGTATTCGAGCTCACTTCTGCGCATGCGCACACGGGCTCACTACTGTGCATGCGCACTCGGGGTCGCTACTGCTCATGCGCCCTCCGGCTCAGACCTGCCCATGCGCCCTCGGGCACACCACTGCGCATGCGCACACGGGCTCACTACTGCGCATGCGCAGTCCGGCTCAGACCTGCACATGCGCATTCGAGCTCACTTCTGCGCATGCGTGCTCGGGCTCACTACTGCGCATGCGCACTCGGACTAACCACTGCTCATGCGCACTGGGACTCACTACTGCGGATGCGCGCTCGGGCTCACTACTGCGGATGCGCAATCGGGTTCACTACTGCGCATGCGCACACCGGCTCACTACTGCGCATGCGCGCACGGGCCCACTACTGCGCATGCGCACTCCGGCTCAGACCTGCCCATGCGCCCTCGGGCAAACCACTGCGCATGCGCACACGGACTCACCACTGCGCATGCGCACTCCGGCTCAGACCTGCCCATGCGCACTCGGGCTAACTACTGCGCATGCGCGCTCCGGCTCACTACTGCTCATGCGCACTCGGACTCACTACTGCGGATGCACAATCGGGCTCACTACTGCGCATGCGCACTCCGGGTCAGACATTCACATGCGCACACGGACTCACTACTGTGGATGCGCAATCGGGCTTACTACTGCGGATGCGCAATCGGGCTCAGCACTGTGCATGCGCACTCGGACTCACTACTGCGCATGCGCGCACGGGCCCACTACTGCGCATGCGCACTCCGGCTCAGACCTGCCCATGCACCCTCGGGCACACCACTGCGCATGCGCACACGGGCTCACTACTGCGCATGCGCACACGGGCTCACTACTGCGCATGCGCAGTCCGGCTCAGACCTGCACATGCGCATTCGAGCTCACTTCTGCGCATGCGTACACGCGCGCACTACTGCGCTTGCGCGCACGGCCCCACTATTGCGCATGCGCACACGGACTCACTACTGCGGATGCGCAATCGGGCTCACCACTGTGCATGCGCACTCGGGGTCACTACTGCTCATGCGCACTCGGACTCACTACTGCTCATGCGCACTCGGACTCACTACTGCTCATGCGCACTCGGGGTCACTACTGCTCATGCGCACTCGGACTCAGTACTGCTCATGCGCATTCGGGGTCACTACTGTGCATGCGCACTCGGACTCACTACTGTGCATGCGCACTCGGGGTCACTACTGCTCATGCGCACTCGGACTCACTACTGCTCATGCGCACTCGGGCCCACTACTGCGCATGCGCACTGGGGCCCACTACTGCGCATGCGCACTCCGGCTCAGACCTGCACATGCGCACACGGACTCACTACTGCGGATGCGCAATCGGGCTCACTACTGCGGATGCGCGCTCGGGCTCACTACTGCGCATGCGCACTCGGGCTCACTACTGCGCATGCGCGCACGGGCCCACTATTGTGCATGCGCCCTCCGGCTCAGACCTGCCCACGCGCCCTCGGGCACACCACTGCGCATGCGCACACGGGCTCACTACTGCGCATGCGCAGTCCGGCTCAGACCTGCACATGCGCATTCGAGCTCACTTCTGCGCATGCGCACACGCGCGCACTACTGCGCTTGCGCACTCCGACTAACCACTGCTCATGCGCACTGGGACTCACTACTGCTCATGCGCACTTGGACTCACTACTGCGGATGCACAATCGGGCTCACTACTGCACGTGCGCACTCCGCCTCATATCTGCACAGGCGTATTCGAGCTCACTTCTGCGCATGCGCACACGGGCTCACTACCGTGCATGCGCACTCGGGGTCGCTACTGCTCATGCGCCCTCCGGCTCAGACCTGCCCATGCGCCCTCGGGCACACCACTGCGCATGCGCACACGGGCTCACTACTGCGCATGCGCAGTCCGGCTCAGACCTGCACATGCGCATTCGAGCTCACTTCTGCGCATGCGTGCTCGAGCTCACTACTGCGCATGCGCACTCGGACTAACCACTGCTCATGCGCACTGGGACTCACTACTGCGGATGCGCGCGCGGGCGCACTACTGCGGATGCGCAATCGGGTTCACTACTGCGCATGCGCACACCGGCTCACTACTGCACATGCGCGCACGGGCCCACTACTGCGCATGCGCACTCCGGCTCAGACCTGCCCATGCGCCCTCGGGCAAACCACTGCGCATGCGCACACGGACTCACCACTGCGCATGCGCACTCCGGCTCAGACCTGCCCATGCGCACTCGGGCTCACTACTGCGCATGCGCGCTCCGGCTCACTACTGCTCATGCGCACTCGGACTCACTACTGCGGATGCACAATCGGGCTCACTACTGCGCATGCGCACTCCGGGTCAGACATTCACATGCGCACACGGACTCACTACTGTGGATGCGCAATCGGGCTCACTACTGCGGATGCGCAATCGGGCTCACCACTGTGCATGCGCACTCGGGGTCACTACTGCTCATGCGCACTCGGGGACACTACTGTGCATGCGCACTCGGGGTCACTACTGCTCATGCGCATTCGGGGTCACTACTGCGCATGCGCACTCGGACTCACTTCTGCGCATGCGCGCACGGGCCCACTACTGCGCATGCGCACTCCGGCTCAGACCTGCCCATGCACCCTCGGGCACACCACTGCGCATGCGCACACGGGCTCACTACTGCGCATGCGCACACGGGCTCACTACTGCGCATGCGCAGTCCGGCTCAGACCTGCACATGCGCATTCGAGCTCACTTCTGCGCATGCGTACACGCGCGCACTACTGCGCTTGCGCACTCGGACTAACCACTGCTCATGCGCACTGGGACTCACTACTGCGGATGCGCGCTCGGGCTCACTATTGCGGATGCGCAATCGGGTTCACTACTGCGCATGAGCACACGGGCTCACTACTGCGCATGCGCGCACGGGCCCACTACTGCGCATGCGCACTCCGGCTCAGACCTGCCCATGCGCCCTCGGGCACACCACTGCGCATGCGCACACGGACTCACCACCGCGCATGCGCACTCCGGCTCAGACCTGCCCATGCGTGCACGGGCCCACTACTGCGCATGCGCACTCCGGCTCAGACCTGCACATGCGCACACGGACTCACTACTGCGGATGCGCAATCGGGCTCACTACTGTGCATGCGCACTCGGGGTCACTACTGCTCATGCGCACTCGGACTCACTACTGCTCATGCGCACTCGGGGTCACTACTGCTCATGCGCACTCGGACTCACTACTGCTCATGCGCATTCGGGGTCACCACTGCGCATGCGCACTCGGACTCACTACTGCGGATGCACGCTCGGGTTCACTACTGCGCATGCGCGCACGGGCCCACTACTGCGAATGCGCACTCCGGCTCAGACCTGCCCATGCGCCCTCGGGCACACCACTGCGCATGCGCACACGGGCTCACTACTGCGCATGCGCAGTCCGGCTCAGACCTGCACATGCGCATTTGAGCTCACTTCTGCGCATGCGCACACGCGCGCACTACTGCGCTTGCACACTCGGACTAACCACTGCTCATGCGCACTGGGACTCACTACTGCGGATGCGCGCTCGGGCTCACTACTGCGGATGCGCAATCGGGCTCACTACTGCGCATGCGTGCTCGGGCTCACTACTGCGCATGCGCACTCGGACTAACCACTGCTCATGCGCACTGGGACTCACTACTGCGGATGCGCGCTCGGGCTCACTACTGCGGATGCGCAATCGGGTTCACTACTGCGCATGCGCACACCGGCTCACTAATGCGCATGCGCGCACGGGCCCACTACTGCGCATGCGCACTCCGGCTCAGACCTGCCCATGCGCCCTCGGGCACACCACTGCGCATGCGTACACGGACTCACCACTGCGCATGCGCACTCCGGCTCAGACCTGCCCATGCGCACTCGGGCTCACTACTGTGCATGCGCGCTCCGGCTCACTACTGCTCATGCGCACTCGTACTCACTACTGCGGATGCACAATCGGGCTCACTACTGCGCATGCGCACTCCGGGTCAGACATTCACATGCGCACACGGACTCACTACTGTGGATGCGCAATCGGGCTCACTACTGCGGATGCGCAATCGGGCTCACCACTGTGCATGCGCACTCGGGGTCACTACTGCTCATGCGCACTCGGGGACACTACTGTGCATGCGCACTCGGGGTCACTACTGCTCATGCGCATTCGGGGTAACTACTGCGCATGCGCACTCGGACTCACTACTGCGCATGCGCGCACGGGCCCACTACTGCGCATGCGCACTCCGGCTCAGACCTGCCCATGCACCCTCGGGCACACCACTGCGCATGCGCACACGGGCTCACTACTGCGCATGCGCAGTCCGGCTCAGACCTGCACATGCGCATTCGAGCTCACTTCTGCGCATGCGCCCACGCGCGCACTACTGCGCTTGCGCACTCGGACTAACCACTGCTCATGCGCACTGGGACTCACTACTGCGGATGCGCGCTCGGGCTCACTACTACGGATGCGCAATCGGGTTCACTACTGCGCATGAGCACACGGGCTCACTACTGCGCATGCGCGCACGGGCTCACTACTGCGCATGCGCGCACGGGCCCACTACTGCGCATGCGCACTCCGGCTCAGACCTGCCCATGCGCCCTCAGGCACACCACTGCGCATGCGCACACGGACTCACCACTGCGCATGCGCACTCCGGCTCAGACCTGCCCATGCGCACTCGGGCTCACTACTGCGCATGCGTGCTCGGGCTCACTACTGCGCACGCGCACTCGGACTAACCACTGCTCATGCGCACTGGGACTCACTACTGCGGATGCGCGCTCGGGCTCACTACTGCGGATGCGCAATCGGGTTCACTACTGCCCATGCGCACACGGCCTCACTACTACGCATGCGCGCACGCGCCCACTACTGCGCATGCGCACTCCGGCTCAGACCTGCCCATGCGCCCTCGGGTACACCACTGCGCATGCGCACACGGACTCACCACTGCGCATGCGCACTCCGGCTCAGACCTGCCCATGCGCACTCGGGCTCACTACTGCGCATGCGCGCTCCGGCTCACTACTGCTCATGCGGACTCGGACTCACTACTGCGGATGCACAATCGGGCTCACTACTGCGCATGCGCACTACGGCTCAGACCTGCACATGCGCACACGGACTCACTACTGTGGATGCGCAATCGGGCTCACTACTGTGCATGCGCACTCGGGGTCACTACTGCTCGTGCGCACTCGGACTCACTACTGCTCATGCGCACTCGGGCTCACTACTGTGCATGCGCACTCGGGGTCACTACTGCTTATGCGCACTCAGACTCACTACTGCTCATGCGCACTCGGGTTCACTACTGCTCATGCGCACTCGGGGTCACTACTGCGCATGCGCGCACGGGCCCACTACTGCGCATGCGTGCTCGGGCTCACTACTGCGCATGCGCACTCGGACTAACCACTGCTCATGCGCACTGGGACTCACTACTGCGCATGCGCAGTCCGACTCAGACCTGCACATGCGTATTCGAGCTCACTTCTGCGCATGCGCACACGCGCGCACTACTGCGCTTGCGCACTCGGACTAACCACTGCTCATGCGCACTGGGACTCACTACTGCGGATGCGCGCTCGGGCTCACTACTGCGGATGCGCAATCGGGATCACTACTGCTCATGCGCACACGGGCTCACTACTGCGCATGCGCGCACGAGCCCACTACTGTGCATGCGCACTCCGGCTCAGACCTGCCCATGCGCCCTCGGGCACACCACTGCGCATGCGCACACGGACTCACCACCGCGCATGCGCACTCCGGCTCAGACCTGCCCATGCGCGCACGGGCCCACTACTGCGCATGCGCACTCCGGCTCAGACCTGCACATGCGCACACGGACTCACTACTGCGGATGCGCAATCGGGCTCACTACTGTGCATGCGCACTCGGGGTCACTACTGCTCATGCGCACTCGGACTCACTACTGCTCATGCGCACTCGGGGTCACTACTGCTCATGCGCACTCGGACTCACTACTGCTCATGCGCATTCGGGGTCACCACTGCGCATGCGCACTCGGACTCACTACTGCGGATGCACGCTCGGGTTCACTACTGCGCATGCGCGCACGGGCCCACTACTGCGAATGCGCACTCCGGCTCAGACCTGCCCACGCGCCCTCGGGCACACCACTGCGCATGCGCACACGGGCTCACTACTGCGCATGCGCAGTCCGGCTCAGACCTGCACATGCGCATTTGAGCTCACTTCTGCGCATGCGCACACGCGCGCACTACTGCGCTTGCGCACTCGGACTAACCACTGCTCATGCGCACGGGGACTCACTACTGCTCATGCGCACTCGGACTCACTACTGCGGATGCACCATCGGGCTCACTACTGCACGTGCGCACTCCGCCTCATATCTGCACAGGCGTATTCGAGCTCACTTCTGCGCATGCGCACACGGGCTCACTACTGTGCATGCGCACTCGGGGTCGCTACTGCTCATGCGCCCTCCGGCTCAGACCTGCCCATGCGCCCTCGGGCACACCACTGCGCATGCGCACACGGGCTCACTACTGCGCATGCGCAGTCCGGCTCAGACCTGCACATGCGCATTCGAGCTCACTTCTGCGCATGCGTGCTCGGGCTCACTACTGCGCATGCGCACTCGGACTAACCACTGCTCATGCGCACTGGGACTCACTACTGCGGATGCGCGCTCGGGCTCACTACTGCGGATGCGCAATCGGGTTCACTACTGCGCATGCGCACACCGGCTCACTACTGCGCATGCGCGCACGGGCCCACTACTGCGCATGCGCACTCCGGCTCAGACCTGCCCATGCGCCCTCGGGCAAACCACTGCGCATGCGCACACGGACTCACCACTGCGCATGCGCACTCCGGCTCAGACCTGCCCATGCGCACTCGGGCTAACTACTGCGCATGCGCGCTCCGGCTCACTACTGCTCATGCGCACTCGGACTCACTACTGCGGATGCACAATCGGGCTCACTACTGCGCATGCGCACTCCGGGTCAGACATTCACATGCGCACACGGACTCACTACTGTGGATGCGCAATCGGGCTTGCTACTGCGGATGCGCAATCGGGCTCAGCACTGTGCATGCGCACTCGGACTCACTACTGCGCATGCGCGCACGGGCCCACTACTGCGCATGCGCACTCCGGCTCAGACCTGCCCATGCACCCTCGGGCACACCACTGCGCATGCGCACACGGGCTCACTACTGCGCATGCGCACACGGGCTCACTACTGCGCATGCGCAGTCCGGCTCAGACCTGCACATGCGCATTCGAGCTCACTTCTGCGCATGCGTGCTCGGGCTCACTACTGCGCATGCGCACTCGGACTAACCACTGCTCATGCGCACTGGGACTCACTACTGCGGATGCGCGCTCGGGCTCACTACTGCGGATGCGCAATCGGGTTCACTACTGCGCATGCGCACACCGGCTCACTACTGCGCATGCGCGCACGGGCCCACTACTGCGCATGCGCACTCCGGCTCAGACCTGCCCATGCGCCCTCGGGCAAACCACTGCGCATGCGCACACGGACTCACCACTGCGCATGCGCACTCCAGCTCAGACCTGCCCATGCGCACTCGGGCTAACTACTGCGCATGCGCGCTCCGGCTCACTACTGCTCATGCGCACTCGGACTCACTACTGCGGATGCACAATCGGGCTCACTACTGCGCATGCGCACTCCGGGTCAGACATTCACATGCGCACACGGACTCACTACTGTGGATGCGCAATCGGGCTTGCTACTGCGGATGCGCAATCGGGCTCAGCACTGTGCATGCGCACTCGGACTCACTACTGCGCATGCGCGCACGGGCCCACTACTGCGCATGCGCACTCCGGCTCAGACCTGCCCATGCACCCTCGGGCACACCACTGCACATGCGCACACGGGCTCACTACTGCGCATGCGCACACGGGCTCACTACTGCGCATGCGCAGTCCGGCTCAGACCTGCACATGCGCATTCGAGCTCACTTCTGCGCATGCGTACACGCGCGCACTACTGCGCTTGCGCGCACGGCCCCACTATTGCGCATGCGCACACGGACTCACTACTGCGGATGCGCAATCGGGCTCACCACTGTGCATGCGCACTCGGGGTCACTACTGCTCATGCGCACTCGGACTCACTACTGCTCATGCGCACTCGGACTCACTACTGCTCATGCGCACTCGGGGTCACTACTGCTCATGCGCACTCGGACTCAGTACTGCTCATGCGCATTCGGGGTCACTACTGTGCATGCGCACTCGGACTCACTACTGTGCATGCGCACTCGGGGTCACTACTGCTCATGCGCACTCGGACTCACTACTGCTCATGCGCGCTCGGGATCACTACTGCGCATACGCGCTCGGGGTCGCTACTGCGCATTCGCTCACGGGCTCACACTGTGCATGCACACTCGGTGTCACTACTGCGCATGCGCACACGGGCTCGCTACTGCGCATGCGCACACGGGCTCACTACTGCGCATGCGCAGTCCGGCTCAGACCTGCCCATGCGCACTCGGGCTCACTACTGCGCATGCGTGCTCGGGCTCACTACTGCGCATGCGCACTGGGGCCCACTACTGCGCATGCGCACTCCGGCTCAGACCTGCACATGCGCACACGGACTCACTACTGCGGATGCGCAATCGGGCTCACTACTGCGGATGCGCGCTCGGGCTCACTACTGCGCATGCGCACTCGGGCTCACTACTGCGCATGCGCGCACGGGCCCACTATTGTGCATGCGCCCTCCGGCTCAGACCTGCCCATGCGCCCTCGGGCACACCACTGCGCATGCGCACACGGGCTCACTACTGCGCATGCGCAGTCCGGCTCAGACCTGCACATGCGCATTCGAGCTCACTTCTGCGCATGCGCACACGCGCGCACTACTGCGCTTGCGCACTCCGACTAACCACTGCTCATGCGCACTGGGACTCACTACTGCTCATGCGCACTTGGACTCACTACTGCGGATGCACAATCGGGCTCACTACTGCACCTGCGCACTCCGCCTCATATCTGCACAGGCGTATTCGAGCTCACTTCTGCGCATGCGCACACGGGCTCACTACTGTGCATGCGCACTCGGGGTCGCTACTGCTCATGCGCCCTCCGGCTCAGACCTGCCCATGCGCCCTCGGGCACACCACTGCGCATGCGCACACGGGCTCACTACTGCGCATGCGCAGTCCGGCTCAGACCTGCACATGCGCATTCGAGCTCACTTCTGCGCATGCGTGCTCGGGCTCACTACTGCGCATGCGCACTCGGACTAACCACTGCTCATGCGCACTGGGACTCACTACTGCGGATGCGCGCACGGGCCCACTACTGCGCATGCGCACTCCGGCTCAGACCTGCCCATGCACCCTCGGGCACACCACTGCGCATGCGCACACGGGCTCACTACTGCGCATGCGCAGTCCGGCTCAGACCTGCACATGCGCATTCGAGCTCACTTCTGCGCATGCGCCCACGCGCGCACTACTGCTCTTGCGCACTCGGACTAACCACTGCTCATGCGCACTGGGACTCACTACTGCGGATGCGCGCTCGGGCTCACTACTACGGATGCGCAATCGGGTTCACTACTGCGCATGAGCACACGGGCTCACTACTGCGCATGCGCGCACGGGCTCACTACTGCGCATGCGCGCACGGGCCCACTACTGCGCATGCGCACTCCGGCTCAGACCTGCCCATGCGCCCTCGGGCACACCACTGCGCATGCGCACACGGACTCACCACTGCGCATGCGCACTCCGGCTCAGACCTGCCCATGCGCACTCGGGCTCACTACTGCGCATGGGTGCTCGGGCTCACTACTGCGCACGCGCACTCGGACTAACCACTGCTCATGCGCACTGGGACTCACTACTGCGGATGCGCGCTCGGGCTCACTACTGCGGATGCGCAATCGGGTTCACTACTGCCCATGCGCACACGGCCTCACTACTACGCATGCGCGCACGCGCCCACTACTGCGCATGCGCACTCCGGCTCAGACCTGCCCATGCGCCCTCGGGTACACCACTGCGCATGCGCACACGGACTCACCACTGCGCATGCGCACTCCGGCTCAGACCTGCCCATGCGCACTCGGGCTCACTACTGCGCATGCGCGCTCCGGCTCACTACTGCTCATGCGGACTCGGACTCACTACTGCGGATGCACAATCGGGCTCACTACTGCGCATGCGCACTACGGCTCAGACCTGCACATGCGCACACGGACTCACTACTGTGGATGCGCAATCGGGCTCACTACTGTGCATGCGCACTCGGGGTCACTACTGCTCATGCGCACTCGGACTCACTACTGCTCATGCGCACTCGGGCTCACTACTGTGCATGCGCACTCGGGGTCACTACTGCTCATGCGCACTCAGACTCACTACTGCTCATGCGCACTCGGGTTCACTACTGCTCATGCGCACTCGGGGTCACTACTGCGCATGCGCGCACGGGCCCACTACTGCGCATGCGTGCTCGGGCTCACTACTGCGCATGCGCACTCGGACTAACCACTGCTCATGCGCACTGGGACTCACTACTGCGCATGCGCAGTCCGACTCAGACCTGCACATGCGTATTCGAGCTCACTTCTGCGCATGCGCACACGCGCGCACTACTGCGCTTGCGCACTCGGACTAACCACTGCTCATGCGCACTGGGACTCACTACTGCGGATGCGCGCTCGGGCTCACTACTGCGGATGCGCAATCGGGATCACTACTGCTCATGCGCACACGGGCTCACTACTGCGCATGCGCGCACGAGCCCACTACTGCGCATGCGCACTCCGGCTCAGACCTGCCCATGCGCCCTCGGGCACACCACTGCGCATGCGCACACGGACTCACCACTGCGCATGCGCACTCCGGCTCAGACCTGCCCATGCGCACACGGGCTCACTACTGCGCATGTGCAGTCCGGCTCAGACCTGCACATGCGCATTCGAGCTCACTTCTGCGCATGCGCACACGCGCGCACTACTGCGCTTGCGCACTCGGACTAACCACTGCTCATGCGCACTGGGACTCACTACTGCGGATGCGCGCTCGGGCTCACTACTGCGGATGCGCAGTCGGGTTCACTACTGCGCATGAGCACACGGGCTCACTACTGCGCATGCGCGCACGGGCCCACTACTGCGCATGCGCACTCCGGCTCAGACCTGCCCATGCGCCCTCGGGCACACCACTGCGCATGCGCACACGGACTCACCACTGCGCATGCGCACTCCGGCTCAGACCTGCCCATGCGCACTCGGGCTCACTACTGCGCATGGGTGCTCGGGCTCACTACTGCGCATGCGCACTCGGACTAACCACTGCTCATGCGCACTGGGACTCACTACTGCGCATGCGCAGTCCGACTCAGACCTGCACATGCGTATTCGAGCTCACTTCTGCGCATGCGCACACGCGCGCACTACTGCGCTTGCGCACTCGGACTAACCACTGCTCATGCGCACTGGGACTCACTACTGCGGATGCGCGGTCGGGCTCACTACTGCGGATGCGCAATCGGGATCACTACTGCTCATGCGCACACGGGCTCACTACGGCGCATGCGCGCACGAGCCCACTACTGCGCATGCGCACTCCGGCTCAGACCTGCCCATGCGCCCTCGGGCACACCACTGCGCATGCGCACACGGACTCACCACTGCGCATGCGCACTCCGGCTCAGACCTGCCCATGCGCACTCGGGCTCACTACTGCGCATGCGCGCTCGGGATCACTACTGCGCATACGCGCTCGGGGTCGCTACTGCGCATGCGCACACGGGCTCACTACTGCGCATGCGCAGTCCGGCTCAGACCTGCACATGCGCATTCGAGCTCACTTCTGCGCATGCGCACACGCGCGCTCTACTGCGCTTGCGCACTCCGGCTCAGACCTGCCCATGCGCACTCGGGCTCACTACTGCGCATGCGTGCTCGGGCTCACTACTGCGCATGCGCACTCGGACTAACCACTGCTCATGCGCACTGGGACTCACTACTGCGCATGCGCAGTCCGACTCAGACCTGCACATGCGTATTCGAGCTCACTTCTGCGCATGCGCACACGCGCGCACTACTGCGCTTGCGCACTCGGACTAACCACTGCTCATGCGCACGGGGACTCACTACTGCTCATGCGCACTCGGACTCACTACTGCGGATGCACCATCGGGCTCACTACTGCACGTGCGCACTCCGCCTCATATCTGCACAGGCGTATTCGAGCTCACTTCTGCGCATGCGCACACGGGCTCACTACTGTGCATGCGCACTCGGGGTCGCTACTGCTCATGCGCCCTCCGGCTCAGACCTGCCCATGCGCCCTCGGGCACACCACTGCGCATGCGCACACGGGCTCACTACTGCGCATGCGCAGTCCGGCTCAGACCTGCACATGCGCATTCGAGCTCACTTCTGCGCATGCGTGCTCGGGCTCACTACTGCGCATGCGCACTCGGACTAACCACTGCTCATGCGCACTGGGACTCACTACTGCGGATGCGCGCTCGGGCTCACTACTGCGGATGCGCAATCGGGTTCACTACTGCGCATGCGCACACCGGCTCACTACTGCGCATGCGCGCACGGGCCCACTACTGCGCATGCGCACTCCGGCTCAGACCTGCCCATGCGCCCTCGGGCAAACCACTGCGCATGCGCACACGGACTCACCACTGCGCATGCGCACTCCGGCTCAGACCTGCCCATGCGCACTCGGGCTAACTACTGCGCATGCGCGCTCCGGCTCACTACTGCTCATGCGCACTCGGACTCACTACTGCGGATGCACAATCGGGCTCACTACTGCGCATGCGCACTCCGGGTCAGACATTCACATGCGCACACGGACTCACTACTGTGGATGCGCAATCGGGCT
This sequence comes from Megachile leachella, assembly GCA_963576845.1. Lineage (NCBI taxonomy): Eukaryota > Metazoa > Arthropoda > Insecta > Hymenoptera > Megachilidae > Megachile > Megachile leachella. The sequence continues at coordinate 3,871,820 of OY756247.1, forward strand.
TACTACTGCGGATGCGCAATCGGGCTCAGCACTGTGCATGCGCACTCGGACTCACTACTGCGCATGCGCGCACGGGCCCACTACTGCGCATGCGCACTCCGGCTCAGACCTGCCCATGCACCCTCGGGCACACCACTGCGCATGCGCACACGGGCTCACTACTGCGCATGCGCACACGGGCTCACTACTGCGCATGCGCAGTCCGGCTCAGACCTGCACATGCGCATTCGAGCTCACTTCTGCGCATGCGTACACGCGCGCACTACTGCGCTTGCGCGCACGGCCCCTCTATTGCGCATGCGCACACGGACTCACTACTGCGGATGCGCAATCGGGCTCACCACTGTGCATGCGCACTCGGGGTCACTACTGCTCATGCGCACTCGGACTCACTACTGCTCATGCGCACTCGGACTCACTACTGCTCATGCGCACTCGGGGTCACTACTGCTCATGCGCACTCGGACTCAGTACTGCTCATGCGCATTCGGGGTCACTACTGTGCATGCGCACTCGGACTCACTACTGTGCATGCGCACTCGGGGTCACTACTGCTCATGCGCACTCGGACTCACTACTGCTCATGCGCGCTCGGGATCACTACTGCGCATACGCGCTCGGGGTCGCTACTGCGCATTCGCTCACGGGCTCACACTGTGCATGCACACTCGGTGTCACTACTGCGCATGCGCACACGGGCTCGCTACTGCGCATGCGCACACGGGCTCACTACTGCGCATGCGCAGTCCGGCTCAGACCTGCCCATGCGCACTCGGGCTCACTACTGCGCATGCGTGCTCGGGCTCACTACTGCGCATGCGCACTCCGGGTCAGACATTCACATGCGCACACGGACTCACTACTGTGGATGCGCAATCGGGCTTACTACTGCGGATGCGCAATCGGGCTCAGCACTGTGCATGCGCACTCGGACTCACTACTGCGCATGCGCGCACGGGCCCACTACTGCGCATGCGCACTCCGGCTCAGACCTGCGCATGCACCCTCGGGCACACCACTGCGCATGCGCACACGGGCTCACTACTGCGCATGCGCACACGGGCTCACTACTGCGCATGCGCACACGGGCTCACTACTGCGCATGCGCACTGCGGCTCAGACCTGCACATGCGCACACGGACTCACTACTGCGGATGCGCAATCGGGCTCACTACTGCGGATGCGCGCTCGGGCTCACTACTGCGCATGCGCACTCGGGCTCACTACTGCGCATGCGCGCACGGGCCAACTATTGTGCATGCGCCCTCCGGCTCAGACCTGCCCATGCGCCCTCGGGCACACCACTGCGCATGCGCACACGGGCTCACTACTGCGCATGCGCAGTCCGGCTCAGACCTGCACATGCGCATTCGAGCTCACTTCTGCGCATGCGCACACGCGCGCACTACTGCGCTTGCGCACTCCGACTAACCACTGCTCATGCGCACTGGGACTCACTACTGCTCATGCGCACTTGGACTCACTACTGCGGATGCACAATCGGGCTCACTACTGCACGTGCGCACTCCGCCTCATATCTGCACAGGCGTATTCGAGCTCACTTCTGCGCATGCGCACACGGGCTCACTACTGTGCATGCGCACTCGGGGTCGCTACTGCTCATGCGCCCTCCGGCTCAGACCTGCCCATGCGCCCTCGGGCACACCACTGCGCATGCGCACACGGGCTCACTACTGCGCATGCGCAGTCCGGCTCAGACCTGCACATGCGCATTTGAGCTCACTTCTGCGCATGCGCACACGCGCGCACTACTGCGCTTGCACACTCGGACTAACCACTGCTCATGCGCACTGGGACTCACTACTGCGGATGCGCGCTCGGGCTCACTACTGCGGATGCGCAATCGGGCTCACTACTGCGCATGCGAGCTCGGGCTCACTACTGCGCATGCGCACTCGGACTAACCACTGCTCATGCGCACTGGGACTCACTACTGCGGATGCGCGCTCGGGCTCACTACTGCGGATGCGCAATCGGGTTCACTACTGCGCATGCGCACACCGGCTCACTAATGCGCATGCGCGCACGGGCCCACTACTGCGCATGCGCACTCCGGCTCAGACCTGCCCATGCGCCCTCGGGCACACCACTGCGCATGCGTACACGGACTCACCACTGCGCATGCGCACTCCGGCTCAGACCTGCCCATGCGCACTCGGGCTCACTACTGTGCATGCGCGCTCCGGCTCACTACTGCTCATGCGCACTCGTACTCACTACTGCGGATGCACAATCGGGCTCACTACTGCGCATGCGCACTCCGGGTCAGACATTCACATGCGCACACGGACTCACTACTGTGGATGCGCAATCGGGCTCACTACTGCGGATGCGCAATCGGGCTCACCACTGTGCATGCGCACTCGGGGTCACTACTGCTCATGCGCACTCGGGGACACTACTGTGCATGCGCACTCGGGGTCACTACTGCTCATGCGCATTCGGGGTCACTACTGCGCATGCGCACTCGGACTCACTACTGCGCATGCGCGCACGGGCCCACTACTGCGCATGCGCACTCCGGCTCAGACCTGCCCATGCACCCTCGGGCACACCACTGCGCATGCGCACACGGGCTCACTACTGCGCATGCGCAGTCCGGCTCAGACCTGCACATGCGCATTCGAGCTCACTTCTGCGCATGCGCCCACGCGCGCACTACTGCGCTTGCGCACTCGGACTAACCACTGCTCATGCGCACTGGGACTCACTACTGCGGATGCGCGCTCGGGCTCACTACTACGGATGCGCAATCGGGTTCACTACTGCGCATGAGCACACGGGCTCACTACTGCGCATGCGCGCACGGGCTCACTACTGCGCATGCGCGCACGGGCCCACTACTGCGCATGCGCACTCCGGCTCAGACCTGCCCATGCGCCCTCGGGCACACCACTGCGCATGCGCACACGGACTCACCACTGCGCATGCGCACTCCGGCTCAGACCTGCCCATGCGCACTCGGGCTCACTACTGCGCATGCGTGCTCGGGCTCACTACTGCGCACGCGCACTCGGACTAACCACTGCTCATGCGCACTGGGACTCACTACTGCGGATGCGCGCTCGGGCTCACTACTGCGGATGCGCAATCGGGTTCACTACTGCCCATGCGCACACGGCCTCACTACTACGCATGCGCGCACGCGCCCACTACTGCGCATGCGCACTCCGGCTCAGACCTGCCCATGCGCCCTCGGGTACACCACTGCGCATGCGCACACGGACTCACCACTGCGCATGCGCACTCCGGCTCAGACCTGCCCATGCGCACTCGGGCTCACTACTGCGCATGCGCGCTCCGGCTCACTACTGCTCATGCGGACTCGGACTCACTACTGCGGATGCACAATCGGGCTCACTACTGCGCATGCGCACTACGGCTCAGACCTGCACATGCGCACACAGACTCACTACTGTGGATGCGCAATCGGGCTCACTACTGTGCATGCGCACTCGGGGTCACTACTGCTCATGCGTGCTCGGGCTCACTACTGCGCATGCGCACTCGGACTAACCACTGCTCATGCGCACTGGGACTCACTACTGCGCATGCGCAGTCCGACTCAGACCTGCACATGCGTATTCGAGCTCACTTCTGCGCATGCGCACACGCGCGCACTACTGCGCTTGCGCACTCGGACTAACCACTGCTCATGCGCACTGGGACTCACTGCTGCGGATGCGCGCTCGGGCTCACTACTGCGGATGCGCAATCGGGATCACTACTGCTCATGCGCACACGGGCTCACTACCGCGCATGTGCAGTCCGGCTCAGACCTGCACATGCGCATTCGAGCTCACTTCTGCGCATGCGCACACGCGCGCACTACTGCGCTTGCGCACTCGGACTAACCACTGCTCATGCGCACTGGGACTCACTACTGCGGATGCGCGCTCGGGCTCACTACTGCGGATGCGCAATCGGGTTCACTACTGCGCATGAGCACACGGGCTCACTACTGCGCATGCGCGCACGGGCCCACTACTGCGCATGCGCACTCCGGCTCAGACCTGCCCATGCGCCCTCGGGCACACCACTGCGCATGCGCACACGGACTCACCACCGCGCATGCGCACTCCGGCTCAGACCTGCCCATGCGCACTCGGGCTCACTACTGCGCATGCGTGCTCGGGCTCACTACTGCGCATGCGCACTCGGACTAACCACTGCTCATGCGCACTGGGACTCACTACTGCGCATGCGCAGTCCGACTCAGACCTGCACATGCGTATTCGAGCTCACTTCTGCGCATGCGCACACGCGCGCACTACTGCGCTTGCGCACTCGGACTAACCACTGCTCATGCGCACTGGGACTCACTACTGCGGATGCGCGGTCGGGCTCACTACTGCGGATGCGCAATCGGGATCACTACTGCTCATGCGCACACGGGCTCACTACGGCGCATGCGCGCACGAGCCCACTACTGCGCATGCGCACTCCGGCTCAGACCTGCCCATGCGCCCTCGGGCACACCACTGCGCATGCGCACACGGACTCACCACTGCGCATGCGCACTCCGGCTCAGACCTGCCCATGCGCACTCGGGCTCACTACTGCGCATGCGCGCTCGGGATCACTACTGCGCATACGCGCTCGGGGTCGCTACTGCGCATGCGCACACGGGCTCACTACTGCGCATGCGCAGTCCGGCTCAGACCTGCACATGCGCATTCGAGCTCACTTCTGCGCATGCGCACACGCGCGCACTACTGCGCTTGCGCACTCCGGCTCAGACCTGCCCATGCGCACTCGGGCTCACTACTGCGCATGCGTACTCGGGCTCACTACTGCGCATGCGCACTCGGACTAACCACTGCTCATGCGCACTGGGACTCACTACTGCGCATGCGCAGTCCGACTCAGACCTGCACATGCGTATTCGAGCTCACTTCTGCGCATGCGCACACGCGCGCACTACTGCGCTTGCGCACTCGGACTAACCACTGCTCATGCGCACTGGGACTCACTACTGCTCATGCGCACTCGGACTCACTACTGCGGATGCACCATCGGGCTCACTACTGCACGTGCGCACTCCGCCTCATATCTGCACAGGCGTATTCGAGCTCACTTCTGCGCATGCGCACACGGGCTCACTACTGTGCATGCGCACTCGGGGTCGCTACTGCTCATGCGCCCTCCGGCTCAGACCTGCCCATGCGCCCTCGGGCACACCACTGCGCATGCGCACACGGGCTCACTACTGCGCATGCGCAGTCCGGCTCAGACCTGCACATGCGCATTCGAGCTCACTTCTGCGCATGCGTGCTCGGGCTCACTACTGCGCATGCGCACTCGGACTAACCACTGCTCATGCGCACTGGGACTCACTACTGCGGATGCGCGCTCGGGCTCACTACTGCGGATGCGCAATCGGGTTCACTACTGCGCATGCGCACACCGGCTCACTACTGCGCATGCGCACACGGACTCACCACTGCGCATGCGCACTCCGGCTCAGACCTGCCCATGCGCACTCGGGCTCACTACTGCGCATGCGCGCTCCTGCTCACTACTGCTCATGCGCACTCGGACTCACTACTGCGGATGCACAATCGGGCTCACTACTGCGCATGCGCACTCCGGGTCAGACATTCACATGCGCACACGGACTCACTACTGTGGATGCGCAATCGGGCTCACTACTGCGGATGCGCAATCGGGCTCACCACTGTGCATGCGCACTCGGGGTCACTACTGCTCATGCGCACTCGGGGACACTACTGTGCATGCGCCCTCGGGGTCACTACTGCTCATGCGCATTCGGGGTCACTACTGCGCATGCGCACTCGGACTCACTACTGCGCATGCGCGCACGGGCCCACTACTGCGCATGCGCACTCCGGCTCAGACCTGCCCATGCACCCTCGGGCACACCACTGCGCATGCGCACACGGGCTCACTACTGCGCATGCGCAGTCCGGCTCAGACCTGCACATGCGCATTCGAGCTCACTTCTGCGCATGCGCCCACGCGCGCACTACTGCGCTTGCGCACTCGGACTAACCACTGCTCATGCGCACTGGGACTCACTACTGCGGATGCGCGCTCGGGCTCACTACTGCGGATGCGCAATCGGGTTCACTACTGCGCATGAGCACACGGGCTCACTACTGCGCATGCGCGCACGGGCCCACTACTGCGCATGCGCACTCCGGCTCGGACCTGCCTATGCGCCCTCGGGCACACCACTGCGCATGCGCACACGGACTCACCACTGCGCATGCGCACTCCGGCACAGACCTGCCCATGCGCACTCGGGCTCACTACTGCGCATGCGTGCTCGGGCTCACTACTGCGCACGCGCACTCGGACTAACCACTGCTCATGCGCACTGGGACTCACTACTGCGGATGCGCGCTCGGGCTCACTACTGCGGATGCGCAATCGGGTTCACTACTGCCCATGCGCACACGGCCTCACTACTACGCATGCGCGCACGCGCCCACTACTGCGCATGCGCACTCCGGCTCAGATCTGCCCATGCGCCCTCGGGTACACCACTGCGCATGGGCACACGGACTCACCACTGCGCATGCGCACTCCGGCTCAGACCTGCCCATGCGCACTCGGGCTCACTACTGCGCATGCGCGCTCCGGCTCACTACTGCTCATGCGCACTCGGACTCACTACAGCTCATGCGCACTCGGGCTCACTACTGTGCATGCGCACTCGGGGTCACTACTGCTCACGCGCACTCGGACTCACTACTGCGGATGCACGCTCGGGCTCACTACTGCGCATGCGCACACGGGCTCACTACTGCGCATGCGCGCACGGCCCCACTACTGCGCATGCGCACACGGACTCACTACTGCGGATGCGCAATCGGGCTTACTACTGTGCATGCGCACTCGGGGTCACTACTGCTCATGCGCACTCGGACTCACTACTGCTCATGCGCACTCGGACTCTCTACTGCTCATGCGCACTCGGGGTCACTACTGCTCATGCGCACTCGGACTCACTACTGCTCATGCGCATTCGGGGTCACTACTGTGCATGCGCACTCGGACTCACTACTGTGCATGCGCACTCGGGGTCACTACTGCTCATGCGCACTCGGACTCACTACTGCTCATGCGCACTCGGGCCCACTACTGCGCATGCGCACTCCGGCTCAGACCTGCACATGCGCACTCGGGGTCACTACTGCTCATGCGCACTCGGACTCACTACTGCTCATGCGCACTCGGGGTCACTACTGCGCATGCGCGCACGGGCCCACTACTGCGCATGCGCACTCCGGCTCAGACCTGCCCATGCGCCCTCGTTCACACCACTGCGCATGCGCACACGGACTCACTACTGCGCATGCGCAGTCCGACTCAGACCTGCACATGCGTATTCGAGCTCACTTCTGCGCATGCGCACACGCGCGCACTACTGCGCTTGCGCACTCGGACTAACCACTGCACATGCGCACTGGGACTCACTACTGCGGATGCGCGCTCGGGCTCACTACTGCGGATGCGCAATCGGGTTCACTACTGCTCATGCGCACACGGGCTCACTACTGCGCATGCGCGCACGAGCCCACTACTGCGCATGCGCACTCCGGCTCAGACCTGCCCATGCGCCCTCGGGCACACCACTGCGCATGCGCACACGGACTCACCACTGCGCATGCGCACTCCGGCTCAGACCTGCCCATGCGCACTCGGGCTCACTACTGCGCATGCGCGCTCGGGATCACTACTGCGCATACGCGCTCGGGGTCGCTACTGCGCATTCGCTCACGGGCTCACACTGTGCATGCACACTCGGGGTCACTACTGCGCATGCGCACACGGGCTCGCTACTGCGCATGCGCACACGGGCTCACTACTGCGCATGCGCAGTCCGGCTCAGACCTGCCCATGCGCACTCGGGCTCACTTCTGCGCATGCGCACACGCGCGCACTACTGCGCTTGCGCACTCGGACTAACCACTGCTCATGCGCACTGGGACTCACTACTGCTCATGCGCACTCGGACTCACTACTGCGGATGCACAATCGGGCTCACTACTGCACGTGCGCACTCCGCCTCATATCTGCACAGGCGTATTCGAGCTCACTTCTGCGCATGCGCACACGGGCTCACTACTGTGCATGCGCACTCGGGGTCACTACTGCTCATGCGCACTCGGACTCACTACTGCTCATGCGCATTCGGGGTCACTACTGCGCATGCGCGCTCGGACTCACTACTGCGGATGCGCGCTCGGGCTCACTACTGCGTATGCGCACACGGGCTCACTACTGCGCATGCGCGCACGGGCCCACTATTGTGCATGCACCCTCCGGCTCAGACCTGCCCATGCGCCCTCGGGCACACCACTGCGCATGCGCACACGGGCTCACTACTGCGCATGCGCAGTCCGGCTCAGACCTGCACATGCGCATTCGAGCTCACTTCTGCGCATGCGCACACGGGCGCACTACTGCGCTTGCGCACTCGGACTAACCACTGCTCATGCGCACTGGGACTCACTACTGCTCATGCGCACTCGGACTCACTACTGCGGATGCACAATCGGGCTCACTACTGCACGTGCGCACTCCGCCTCAGATCTGCACAGGCGTTTTCGAGCTCACTTCTGCGCATGCGCACACGGGCTCACTACTGTGCATGCGCACTCGGGGTCGCTACTGCTCATGCGCCCTCCGGCTCAGACCTGCCCATACGCCCTCGGGCACACCACTGCGCATGCGCACACGGACTCACCACTGCGCATGCGCACTCCGGCTCAGACCTGCCCATGCGCACTCGGGCTCACTACTGCGCATGCGCGCTCGGGATCACTACTGCGCATACGCGCTGGGGGTCGCTACTGCGCATTCGCTCACGGGCCCACACTGTGCATGCACACTCGGGGTCACTACTGCGCATGCGCACACGGGCTCGCTACTGCGCATGCGCACACGGGCTCACTACTGCGCATGCGCAGTCCGGCTCAGACCTGCCCATGCGCACTCGGGCTCACTACTGGGCATGCGTGCTCGGGCTCACTACTGCGCATGCGCACTCGGGCCCACTACTGCGCATGCGCACTCCGGCTCAGACCTGCACATGCGCACACGGACTCGCTACTGCGGATGCGCAATCGCGCTCACTACTGCGGATGCGCGCTCGGGCTCACTACTGCGCATGCGCACTCGGGGTCACGACTGCTGATGCGCACTCGGACTCACTACTGCTCATGCGCACTCGGGGTCACTACTGCTCATGCGCACTCGGACTCACTACTGCTCATGCGCATTCGGGGTCACTACTGCGCATGCGCACTCGGACTCACTACTGCGGATGCGCGCTCGGGCTCACTACTGCGTATGCGCACACGGGCTCACTACTGCGCATGCGCGCACGGGCCCACTATTGTGCATGCGCCCTCCGGCTCAGACCTGCCCATGCGCCCTCGGGCACACCACTGCGCATGCGCACACGGGCTCACTACTGCGCATGCGCAGTCCGGCTCAGACCTGCACATGCGCATTCGAGCTCACTTCTGCGCATGCGCACACGGGCGCACTACTGCGCTTGCGCACTCGGACTAACCACTGCTCATGCGCACTGGGACTCACTACTGCGCATGCGCGCTCGGACTCACTACTGCGGATGCACAATCGGGCTCACTACTGCGCATGCGCACTCCGGGTCAGACATTCACATGCGCACACGGACTCACTACTGTGGATGCGCAATCGGGCTCACTACTGCGGATGCGCAATCGGGCTCACCACTGTGCATGCGCACTCGGGGTCACTACTGCTCATGCGCACTCGGGGACACTACTGTGCATGCGCACTCGGGGTCACTACTGCTCATGCGCATTCGGGGTCACTACTGCGCATGCGCACTCGGACTCAGTACTGCGCATGCGCGCACGGGCCCACTACTGCGCATGCGCACTCCGGCTCAGACCTGCCCATGCACCCTCGGGCACACCACTGCGCATGCGCACACGGGCTCACTACTGCGCATGCGCAGTCCGGCTCAGACCTGCACGTGCGCATTCGAGCTCACTTCTGCGCATGCGCACACGCGCGCACTACTGCGCTTGCGCACTCGGACTAACCACTGCTCATGCGCACTGGGACTCACTACTGCGGATGCGCGCTCGGGCTCACTACTGCGGATGCACAATCGGGTTCACTACTGCGCATGCGCACTCCGGCTCAGACCTGCCCATGCGCACTCGGGCTCACTACTGCGCATGCGTGCTCGGGCTCACTACTGCGCATGCGCACTCGGACTAACCACTGCTCATGCGCACTGGGACTCACTACTGCGCATGCGCGCACGCGCCCACTACTGCGCATGCGCACTCCGGCTCAGACCTGCCCATGCGCCCTCGGGTACACCACTGCGCATGCGCACACGGACTCACCACTGCGCATGCGCACTCCGGCTCAGACCTGCCCATGCGCACTCGGGCTCACTACTGCGGATGCACAAGCGGGCTCACTACTGCTCATGCGCACTCGGACTCACTACTGCGGATGCACAAGCGGGCTCACTACTGCGCATCCGCACTACGGATCAGACCTGCACATGCGCACACGGACTCACTACTGTGGATGCGCAATCGGGCTCACTACTGTGCATGCGCACTCGGGGTCACTACTGCTCATGCGCACTCGGACTCACTACTGCTCATGCGCACTCGGGCTCACTACTGTGCATGCGCACTCGGGGTCACTACTGCTCATGCGCACTCAGACTCACTACTGCTCATGAGCACTCGGGCTCACTACTGTGCATGCGCACTCGGGGTCACTACTGCTCATGCGCACTCGGACTCACTACTGCTCATGCGCACTCGGGCTCACTACTGTGCTTGCGCACTCGGGGTCACTACTGCTCACGCGCACTCGGACTCTCTACTGCGGATGCACGCTCGGGCTCACTACTGCGCATGCGCACACGGGCTCACTACTGCGCATGCGCGCACGGCCCCACTATTGCGCATGCGCACACGGACTCACTACTGCGGATGCGCAATCGGGCTCACCACTGTGCATGCGCACTCGGGGTCACTACTGCTCATGCGCACTCGGACTCACTACTGCTCATGCGCACTCGGACTCACTACTGCTCATGCGCACTCGGGGTCACTACTGCTCATGCGCACTCGGACTCACTACTGTGCATGCGCACTAGGGGTCACTACTGCTCATGCGCACTCGGACTCACTACTGCTCATGCGCACTCGGGCCCACTACTGCGCATGCGCACTCCGGCTCAGACCTGCACATGCGCACGCGGACTCACTACTGCGGATGCGCAATCGGGCTCACTACTGTGCATGCGTACTCGGGGTCACTAATGCACATGCGCACTCGGGGTCACTACTGCTCATGCGCACTCGGACTCACTACTGCTCATGCGCGCTCGGGATCACTACTGCGCATACGCGCTCGGGGTCGCTACTGCGCATTCGCTCACGGGCTCACACTGTGCATGCACACTCGGTGTCACTACTGCGCATGCGCACACGGGCTCGCTACTGCGCATGCGCACACGGGCTCACTACTGCGCATGCGCAGTCCGGCTCAGACCTGCCCATGCGCACTCGGGCTCACTACTGCGCATGCGTGCTCGGGCTCACTACTGCGCATGCGCACTAGGGCCCACTACTGCGCATGCGCACTCCGGCTCAGGCCTGCACAAGCGCACACGGACTCACTACTGCGGATGCGCAATCGGGCTCACTACTGCGGATGCGCGCTCGGGCTCACTACTGCGCATGCGCACTCGGGCTCACTACTGCGCATGCGCGCACGGGCCCACTATTGTGCATGCGCCCTCCGGCTCAGACCTGCCCATGCGCCCTCGGGCACACCACTGCGCATGCGCACACGGGCTCACTACTGCGCATGCGCAGTCCGGCTCAGACCTGCACATGCGCATTCGAGCTCACTTCTGCGCATGCGCACACGCGCGCACTACTGCGCTTGCGCACTCCGACTAACCACTGCTCATGCGCACTGGGACTCACTACTGCTCATGCGCACTTGGACTCACTACTGCGGATGCACAATCGGGCTCACTACTGCACGTGCGCACTCCGCCTCATATCTGCACAGGCGTATTCGAGCTCACTTCTGCGCATGCGCACACGGGCTCACTACTGTGCATGCGCACTCGGGGTCGCTACTGCTCATGCGCCCTCCGGCTCAGACCTGCCCATGCGCCCTCGGGCACACCACTGCGCATGCGCACACGGGCTCACTACTGCGCATGCGCAGTCCGGCTCAGACCTACACATGCGCGTTCGAGCTCACTTCTGCGCATGCGTGCTCGGGCTCACTACTGCGCATGCGCACTCGGACTCACTACTGCGGATGCACAATCGGGCTCACTACTGCGCATGCGCACTCCGGGTCAGACATTCACATGCGCACACGGACTCACTACTGCGCATGCGCGCACGGGCCCACTACTGCGCATGCGCACTCCGGCTCAGACCTGCCCATGCACCCTCGGGCACACCACTGCGCATGCGCACACGGGCTCACTACTGCGCATGCGCAGTCCGGCTCAGACCTGCACATGCGCATTCGAGCTCACTTCTGCGCATGCGCCCACGCGCGCACTACTGCGCTTGCGCACTCGGACTAACCACTGCTCATGCGCACTGGGACTCACTACTGCGGATGCGCGCTCGGGCTCAGACCTGCACATGCGCCCTCGGGCACACCACTGCGCATGCGCACACGGACTCACCACCGCGCATGCGCACTCCGGCTCAGACCTGCCCATGCGCACTCGGGCTCACTACTGCGCATGCGTGCTCGGGCTCACTACTGCGCATGCGCACTCGGACTAACCACTGCTCATGCGCACTGGGACTCACTACTGCGCATGCGCAGTCCGACTCAGACCTGCACATGCGTATTCGAGCTCACTTCTGCGCATGCGCACACGCGCGCACTACTGCGCTTGCGCACTCGGACTAACCACTGCTCATGCGCACTGGGACTCACTACTGCGGATGCGCGGTCGGGCTCACTACTGCGGATGCGCAATCGGGATCACTACTGCTCATGCGCACACGGGCTCACTACGGCGCATGCGCGCACGAGCCCACTACTGCGCATGCGCACTCCGGCTCAGACCTGCCCATGCGCCCTCGGGCACACCACTGCGCATGCGCACACGGACTCACCACTGCGCATGCGCACTCCGGCTCAGACCTGCCCATGCGCACTCGGGCTCACAACTGCGCATGCGCGCTCGGGATCACTACTGCGCATACGCGCTCGGGGTCGCTACTGCGCATGCGCACACGGGCTCACTACTGCGCATGCGCAGTCCGGCTCAGACCTGCACATGCGCATTCGAGCTCACTTCTGCGCATGCGCACACGCGCGCACTACTGCGCTTGCGCACTCCGGCTCAGACCTGCCCATGCGCACTCGGGCTCACTACTGCGCATGCGTGCTCGGGCTCACTACTGCGCATGCGCACTCGGACTAACCACTGCTCATGCGCACTGGGACTCACTACTGCGCATGCGCAGTCCGACTCAGACCTGCACATGCGTATTCGAGCTCACTTCTGCGCATGCGCACACGCGCGCACTACTGCGCTTGCGCACTCGGACTAACCACTGCTCATGCGCACTGGGACTCACTACTGCGGATGCGCGCTCGGGCTCACTACTGCGGATGCGCAATCGGGATCACTACTGCTCATGCGCACACGGGCTCACTACTGCGCATGCGCGCACGAGCCCACTACTGCGCATGCGCACTCCGGCTCAGACCTGCCCATGCGCCCTCGGGCACACCACTGCGTATGCGCACACGGACTCACCACTGCGCATGCGCGCTCCGGCTCACTACTGCTCATGCGCACTCGGACTCACTACTGCGCATGCACAATCGGGCTCACTACTGCGCATGCGCACTACGGCTCAGACCTGCACATGCGCACACGGACTCACTACTGTGGATGCGCAATCGGGCTCACTACTGTGCATGCGCACTCGGGGTCACTACTGCCCATGCGCACTCGGACTCACTACTGCTCATGCGCACTCGGGCTCACTACTGTGCATGCGCACTCGGGGTCACTACTGCTCACGCGCACTCGGACTCACTACTGCGGATGCACGCTCGGGCTCACTACTGCGCATGCGCACACGGGCTCACTACTGCGCATGCGCGCACGGCCCCACTACTGCGCATGCGCACACGGACTCACTACTGCGGATGCGCAATCGGGCTTACTACTGTGCATGCGCACTCGGGGTCACTACTGCTCATGCGCACTCGGACTCACTACTGCTCATGCGCACTCGGACTCACTACTGCTCATGCGCACTCGGGGTCACTACTGCTCATGCGCACTCGGACTCACTACTGCTCATGCGCATTCGGGGTCACTACTGTGTATGCGCACTCCGGCTCAGACCTGCACATGCGCACTCGGGGTCACTACTGCTCATGCGCACTCGGACTCACTACTGCTCATGCGCACTCGGGGTCACTACTGCGCATGCGCGCACGGGCCCACTACTGCGCATGCGCACTCCGGCTCAGACCTGCCCATGCGCCCTCGTTCACACCACTGCGCATGCGCACACGGGCTCACTACTGCGCATGCGCAGTCCGACTCAGACCTGCACATGCGTATTCGAGCTCACTTCTGCGCATGCGCACACGCGCGCACTACTGCGCTTGCGCACTCGGACTAACCACTGCTCATGCGCACTGGGACTCACTACTGCGGATGCGCGCTCGGGCTCACTACTGCGGATGCGCAATCGGGTTCACTACTGCTCATGCGCACACGGGCTCACTACTGCGCATGCGCGCACGAGCCCACTACTGCGCATGCGCACTCCGGCTCAGACCTGCCCATGCGCCCTCGGGCACACCACTGTGCATGCGCACTCGGGGTCACTACTGCTCACGCGCACTCGGACTCACTACTGCGGATGCACGCTCGGGCTCACTACTGCGCATGCGCACACGGGCTCACTACTGCGCATGCGCGCACGGCCCCACTACTGCGCATGCGCACACGGACTCACCACTGCGCATGCGCACTCCGGCTCAGACCTGCCCATGCGCACTCGGGCTCACTACTGCGCATGCGCGCTCGGGATCACTACTGCGCATACGCGCTCGGGGTCGCTACTGCGCATTCGCTCACGGGCTCACACTGTGCATGCACACTCTGGGTCACTACCGCGCATGCGCACACGGGCTCGCTACTGCGCATGCGCACACGGACTCACTACTGCGCATGCGCAGTCCGGCTCAGACCTGCCCATGCGCACTCGGGCTCACTACTGGGCATGCGTGCTCGGGCTCACTACTGCGCATGCGCACTCGGGCCCACTACTGCGCATGCGCACTCCGGCTCAGACCTGCACATGCGCACACGGACTCACTACTGTGGATGCGCAATCGGGCTCACTACTGTGCATGCGCACTCGGGGTCACTACTGACCATGCGCACTCGGACTCACTACTGCTCATGCGCACTCGGGCTCACTACTGTGCATGCGCACTCGGGGTCACTACTGCTCACGCGCACTCGGACTCACTACTGCGGATGCACGCTCGGGCTCACTACTGCGCATGCGCACACGGGCTCACTACTGCGCATGCGCGCACGGCCCCACTACTGCGCATGCGCACACGGACTCACTACTGCGGATGCGCAATCGGGCTTACTACTGTGCATGCGCACTCGGGGTCACTACTGCTCATGCGCACTCGGACTCACTACTGCTCATGCGCACTCGGACTCACTACTGCTCATGCGCACTCGGGGTCACTACTGCTCATGCGCACTCGGACTCACTACTGCTCATGCGCATTCGGGGTCACTACTGTGTATGCGCACTCCGGCTCAGACCTGCACATGCGCACTCGGGGTCACTACTGCTCATGCGCACTCGGACTCACTACTGCTCATGCGCACTCGGGGTCACTACTGCGCATGCGCGCACGGGCCCACTACTGCGCATGCGCACTCCGGCTCAGACCTGCCCATGCGCCCTCGTTCACACCACTGCGCATGCGCACACGGGCTCACTACTGCGCATGCGCAGTCCGACTCAGACCTGCACATGCGTATTCGAGCTCACTTCTGCGCATGCGCACACGCGCGCACTACTGCGCTTGCGCACTCGGACTAACCACTGCTCATGCGCACTGGGACTCACTACTGCGGATGCGCGCTCGGGCTCACTACTGCGGATGCGCAATCGGGTTCACTACTGCTCATGCGCACACGGGCTCACTACTGCGCATGCGCGCACGAGCCCACTACTGCGCATGCGCACTCCGGCTCAGACCTGCCCATGCGCCCTCGGGCACACCACTGCGCATGCGCACACGGACTCACCACTGCTCATGCGCACTCCGGCTCAGACCTGCCCATGCGCACTCGGGCTCACTACTGCGCATGCGCGCTCGGGATCACTACTGCGCATACGCGCTCGGGGTCGCTACTGCGCATTCGCTCACGGGCTCACACTGTGCATGCACACTCGGGGTCACTACCGCGCATGCGCACACGGGCTCGCTACTGCGCATGCGCACACGGACTCACTACTGCGCATGCGCAGTCCGGCTCAGACCTGCCCATGCGCACTCGGGCTCACTACTGGGCATGCGTGCTCGGGCTCACTACTGCGCATGCGCACTCGGGCCCACTACTGCGCATGCGCACTCCGGCTCAGACCTGCACATGCGCACACGGACTCGCTACTGCGGATGCGCAATCGGGCTCACTACTGCGGATGCGCGCTCGGGCTCACTACTGCGCATGCGCACTCGGGGTCACCACTGCGCATGCGCACTCGGACTCACTACTGCGGATGCGCATTCAGGGTCACTACTGCGCATGCGCACTCGGACTCACTACTGCGGATGCGCGCTCGGGCTCACTACTGCGTATGCGCACACGGGCTCACTACTGCGCATGCGCGCACGGGCCCACTATTGTGCATGCGCCCTCCGGCTCAGACCTGCCCATGCGCCCTCGGGCACACCACTGCGCATGCGCACACGGGCTCACTACTGCGCATGCGCAGTCCGGCTCAGACCTGCACATGTGCATTCGAGCTCACTTCTGCGCATGCGCACACGCGCGCACTACTGCGCTTGCGCACTCGGACTAACCACTGCTCATGCGCACTGGGACTCACTACTGCTCATGCGCACTCGGACTCACTACTGCTCATGCGCACTCGGGGTCACTACTGCTCATGCGCACTCGGACTCACTACTGCTCATGCGCATTCGGGGTCACCACTGCGCATGCGCACTCGGACTCACTACTGCGGATGCGCGCTCGGGTTCACTACTGCGCATGCGCGCACGGGCCCACTACTGCGAATGCGCACTCCGGCTCAGACCTGCCCATGCGCCCTCGGGCACACCACTGCGCATGCGCACACGGGCTCACTACTGCGCATGCGCACTACGGCTCAGACCTGCACATGCGCATTCGAGCTCACTTCTGCGCATGCGCACACGCGCGCACTACTGCGCTTGCACACTCGGACTAACCACTGCTCATGCGCACTGGGACTCACTACTGCGGATGCGCGCTCGGGCTCACTACTGCGGATGCGCAATCGGGCTCACTACTGCGCATGCGTGCTCGGGCTCACTACTGCGCATGCGCACTCGGACTAACCACTGCTCATGCGCACTGGGACTCACTACTGCGGATGCGCGCTCGGGCTCACTACTGCGGATGCGCAATCGGGTTCACTAGTGCGCATGCGCACACCGGCTCACTAATGCGCATGCGCGCACGGGCCCACTACTGCGCATGCGCACTCCGGCTCAGACCGGCCCATGCGCCCTCGGGCACACCACTGCGCATGCGCACACGGACTCACCACTGCGCATGCGCACTCCGGCTCAGACCTGCCCATGCGCACTCGGGCTCACTACTGCGCATGCGCGCTCCTGCTCACTACTGCTCATGCGCACTCGGACTCACTACTGCGGATGCACAATCGGGCTCACTACTGCGCATGCGCACTCCGGGTCAGACATTCACATGCGCACACGGACTCACTACTGTGGATGCGCAATCGGGCTCACTACTGCGACTGCGCAATCGGGCTCACCACTGTGCATGCGCACTCGGGGTCACTACTGCTCATGCGCACTCGGGGACACTACTGTGCATGCGCCCTCGGGGTCACTACTGCTCATGCGCATTCGGGGTCACTACTGCGCATGCGCACTCGGACTCACTACTGCGCATGCGCGCACGGGCCCACTACTGCGCATGCGCACTCCGGCTCAGACCTGCCCATGCACCCTCGGGCACAGCACTGCGCATGCGCACACGGGCTCACTACTGCGCATGCGCAGTCCGGCTCAGACCTGCACATGCGCATTCGAGCTCACTTCTGCGCATGCGCCCACGCGCGCACTACTGCGCTTGCGCACTCGGACTAACCACTGCTCATGCGCACTGGGACTCACTACTGCGGATGCGCGCTCGGGCTCACTACTGCGGATGCGCAATCGGGTTCACTACTGCGCATGAGCACACGGGCTCACTACTGCGCATGCGCGCACGGGCCCACTACTGCGCATGCGCACTCCGGCTCGGACCTGCCTATGCGCCCTCGGGCACACCACTGCGCATGCGCACACGGACTCACCACTGCGCATGCGCACTCCGGCTCAGACCTGCCCATGCGCACTCGGGCTCACTACTGCGCATGCGTGCTCGGGCTCACTACTGCGCACGCGCACTCGGACTAACCACTGCTCATGCGCACTGGGACTCACTACTGCGGATGCGCGCTCGGGCTCACTACTGCGGATGCGCAGTCGGGTTCACTACTGCCCATGCGCACACGGCCTCACTACTACGCATGCGCGCACGCGCCCACTACTGCGCATGCGCACTCCGGCTCAGATCTGCCCATGCGCCCTCGGGTACACCACTGCGCATGGGCACACGGACTCACCACTGCGCATGCGCACTCCGGCTCAGACCTGCCCATGCGCACTCGGGCTCACTACTGCGCATGCGCGCTCCGGCTCACTACTGCTCATGCGCACTCGGACTCACTACAGCTCATGCGCACTCGGGCTCACTACTGTGCATGCGCACTCGGGGTCACTACTGCTCACGCGCACTCGGACTCACTACTGCGGATGCACGCTCGGGCTCACTACTGCGCATGCGCACACGGGCTCACTACTGCGCATGCGCGCACGGCCCCACTACTGCGCATGCGCACACGGACTCACTACTGCGGATGCGCAGTCGGGCTTACTACTGTGCATGCGCACTCGGGGTCACTACTGCTCATGCGCACTCGGACTCACTACTGCTCATGCGCACTCGGACTCACTACTGCTCATGCGCACTCGGGGTCACTACTGCTCATGCGCACTCGGACTCACTACTGCTCATGCGCATTCGGGGTCACTACTGTGCATGCGCACTCGGACTCACTACTGTGCATGCGCACTCGGGGTCACTACTGCTCATGCGCACTCGGACTCACTACTGCTCATGCGCACTCGGGCCCACTACTGCGCATGCGCACTCCGGCTCAGACCTGCACATGCGCACTCGGGGTCACTACTGCTCATGCGCACTCGGACTCACTACTGCTCATGCGCACTCGGGGTCACTACTGCGCATGCGCGCACGGGCCCACTACTGCGCATGCGCACTCCGGCTCAGACCTGCCCATGCGCCCTCGTTCACACCACTGCGCATGCGCACACGGGCTCACTACTGCGCATGCGCAGTCCGACTCAGACCTGCACATGCGTATTCGAGCTCACTTCTGCGCATGCGCACACGCGCGCACTACTGCGCTTGCGCACTCGGACTAACCACTGCACATGCGCACTGGGACTCACTACTGCGGATGCGCGCTCGGGCTCACTACTGCGGATGCGCAATCGGGTTCACTACTGCTCATGCGCACACGGGCTCACTACTGCGCATGCGCGCACGAGCCCACTACTGCGCATGCGCACTCCGGCTCAGACCTGCCCATGCGCCCTCGGGCACACCACTGCGCATGCGCACACGGACTCACCACTGCGCATGCGCACTCCGGCTCAGACCTGCCCATGCGCACTCGGGCTCACTACTGCGCATGCGCGCTCGGGATCACTACTGCGCATACGCGCTCGGGGTCGCTACTGCGCATTCGCTCACGGGCTCACACTGTGCATGCACACTCGGGGTCACTACTGCGCATGCGCACACGGGCTCGCTACTGCGCATGCGCACACGGGCTCACTACTGCGCATGCGCAGTCCGGCTCAGACCTGCCCATGCGCACTCGGGCTCACTTCTGCGCATGCGCACACGCGCGCACTACTGCGCTTGCGCACTCGGACTAACCACTGCTCATGCGCACTGGGACTCACTACTGCTCATGCGCACTCGGACTCACTACTGCGGATGCACAATCGGGCTCACTACTGCACGTGCGCACTCCGCCTCATATCTGCACAGGCGTATTCGAGCTCACTTCTGCGCATGCGCACACGGGCTCACTACTGTGCATGCGCACTCGGGGTCACTACTGCTCATGCGCACTCGGACTCACTACTGCTCATGCGCATTCGGGGTCACTACTGCGCATGCGCACTCGGACTCACTATTGCGGATGCGCGCTCGGGCTCACTACTGCGTATGCGCACACGGGCTCACTACTGCGCATGCGCGCACGGGCCCACTATTGTGCATGCGCCCTCCGGCTCAGACCTGCCCATGCGCCCTCTGGCACACCACTGCGCATGCGCACACGGGCTCACTACTGCGCATGCGCAGTCCGGCTCAGACCTGCACATGCGCATTCGAGCTCACTTCTGCGCATGCGCACACGGGCGCACTACTGCGCTTGCGCACTCGGACTAACCACTGCTCATGCGCACTGGGACTCACTACTGCTCATGCGCTCTCGGACTCACTACTGCGGATGCACAATCGGGCTCACTACTGCACGTGCGCACTCCGCCTCAGATCTGCACAGGCGTTTTCGAGCTCACTTCTGCGCATGCGCACACGGGCTCACTACTGTGCATGCGCACTCGGGGTCGCTACTGCTCATGCGCCCTCCGGCTCAGACCTGCCCATACGCCCTCGGGCACACCACTGCGCATGCGCACACGGACTCACCACTGCGCATGCGCACTCCGGCTCAGACCTGCCCATGCGCCCTCTGGCTCACCACTGTGCATGCGCACTCGGGGTCACTACTGCTCATGCGCACTCGGGGACACTACTGTGCATGCGCACTCGGGGTCACTACTGCTCATGCGCATTCGGCGTCACTACTGCGCATGCGCACTCGGACTAACCACTGCTCATGCGCACTGGAACTCACTACTGCGCATGCGCGCACGCGCCCACTACTGCGCATGCGCACTCCGGCTCAGACCTGCCCATGCGCCCTCGGGTACACCACTGCGCATGCGCACACGGACTCACCACTGCGCATGCGCACTCCGGCTCAGACCTGCCCATGCGCACACGGACTCACTACTGCGGATGCGCAATCGGGCTCACTACTGCGGATGCGCGCTCGGGCTCACTACTGCGCATGCGCACTCGGGCTCACTACTGCGCATGCGCGCACGGGCCCACTATTGTGCATGCGCCCTCCGGCTCAGACCTGCCCATGCGCCCTCGGGCACACCACTGCGCATGCGCACACGGGCTCACTACTGCGCATGCGCACTCCGGCTCAGACATGCCCATGCGCCCTCGGGCAAACCACTGCGCATGCGCACACGGACTCACCACTGCGCATGCGCACTCCGGCTCGGACCTGCCCATGCGCACTCGGGCTCACTACTGCGCATGCGCGCTCCGGCTCACTACTGCTCATGCGCACTCGGACTCACTACAGCGGATGCACAATCGGGCTCACTACTGCGCATGCGCACTCCGGGTCAGACATTCACATGCGCACACGGACTCACTACTGTGGATGCGCAATCGGGCTCACTACTGCGGATGCGCAATCGGGTTCACTACTGCGCATGAGCACACGGGCTCACTACTGCGCATGCGCGCACGGGCCCACTACTGCGCATGCGCACTCCGGCTCAGACCTGTCCATGCGCCCTCGGGCACACCACTGCGCATGCGCACACGGACTCACCACCGCGCATGCGCACTCCGGCTCAGACCTGCCCATGCGCACTCGGGCTCACTACTGCGCATGCGCGCTCGGGCTCACTACTGCGGATGCGCATTCGGGTTCACTACTGCCCATGCGCACACGGCCTCACTACTACGCATGCGCGCACGCGCCCACTACTGCGCATGCGCACTCCGGCTCAGACCTGCCCATGCGCCCTCGGGTACACCACTGCGCATGCGCACACGGACTCACCACTGCGCATGCGCACTCCGGCTCGGACCTGCCCATGCGCACTCGGGCTCACTACTGCGCATGCGCGCTCCGGCTCACTACTGCTCATGCGCACTCGGACTAACCACTGCTCATGCGCACTGGGACTCACTACTGCGCATGCGCAGTCCGACTCAGACCTGCACATGCGTATTCGAGCTCACTTCTGCGCATGCGCACACGCGCGCACTACTGCGCTTGCGCACTCGGACTAACCACTGCTCATGCGCACTGGGACTCACTACTGCGGATGCGCGGTCGGGCTCACTACTGCGGATGCGCAATCGGGATCACTACTGCTCATGCGCACTCGGGCTCACTACTGCGCATGCGCGCACGAGCCCACTACTGCGCATGCGCAGTCCGGCTCAGACCTGCCCATGCGCCCTCGGGCACACCACTGCGCATGCGCACACGGACTCACCACTGCGCATGCGCACTCCGGCTCAGACCTGCCCATGCGCACACGGGCTCACTACTGCGCATGCGCAGTCCGGCTCAGACCTGCACATGCGTATTCGAGCTCACTTCTGCGCATGCGCACACGCGCGCACTACTGCGCTTGCGCACTCGGACTAACCACTGCTCATGCGCACTGGGACTCACTACTGCGGATGCGCGGTCGGGCTCACTACTGCGGATGCGCAATCAGGATCACTACTGCTCATGCGCACACGGGCTCACTACTGCTCATGCGCACTCGGACTCATTACTGCTCATGCGCACTCGGACTCACTACTGCTCATGCGCACTCGGATTCACTACTGCTCATCCGCACTCGGGGTCACTACTGCTCATGCGCACTCGGGCTCACTACTGCGCATGCGCGCACGGGCCCACTACTGCGCATGCGCACTCCGGCTCAGACCTGCCCATGCGCCCTCGGGCACACCACTGCGCATGCGCACACGGGCTCACTACTGCGCATGCGCAGTCCGACTCAGACCTGCACATGCGTATTCGAGCTCACTTCTGCGCATGCGCACACGCGCGCGCTACTGCGCTTGCGCACTCGGACTAACCACTGCTCATGCGCACTGGGACTCACTACTGCGGATGCGCGCTCGGGCTCACTACTGCGGATGCGCAATCGGGTTCACTACTGCTCATGCGCACACGGGCTCACTACTGCGCATGCGCGCACGAGCCCACTACTGCGCATGCGCACTCCGGCTCAGACCTGCCCATGCGCCCTCGGGCACACCACTGCGCATGCGCACACGGACTCACCACTGCGCATGCGCACTCCGGCTCAGACCTGCCCATGCCCACTCGGGCTCACTACTGCGCATGCGCGCTCGGGATCACTACTGCGCATACGCGCTCGGGGTCGCTACTGCGCATTCGCTCACGGGCTCACACTGTGCATGCACACTCGGGGTCACTACTGTGCATGCGCACACGGGTTCGCTACTGCGCATGCGCACACGGGCTCACTACTGCTCATGCGCACTCGGACTCACTACTGCTCATGCGCACTCGCGGTCACTACTGCTCATGCGCACTCGGGCTCACTACTGCGCATGCGCGCGGGCCCACTACTGCGCATGCGCTCTCCGGGTCAGACCTGCCCATGCGCCCTCGGGCACACCACTGCGCATGCGCACACGGGCTCACTACTGCGCATGCGCAGTCCGGCTCGGACCTGCACATGCGCATTCGAGCTCATTTCTATGCATGCGCACACGCGCGCACTACTGCGCTTGCACACTCGGACTAACCACTGCTCATGCGCACTGGGACTCACTACTGCGGATGCGCGCTCGGGCTCACTACTGCGGATGCGCAATCGGGCTCACAACTGCGCATGCGTGCTCGGGCTCACTACTGCGCATGCGCACTCGGACTAACCACTGCTCATGCGCACTGGGACTCACTACTGCGGATGCGCGCTCGGGCTCACTACTGCGGATGCGCAATCGGGTTCACTACTGCGCATGCGCACACCGGCTCACTAATGCGCATGCGCGCACGGGCCCACTACTGCGCATGCGCACTCCGGCTCAGACCTGCCCATGCGCCCTCGGGCTCACTACTGCGCATGCGCGCTCCGGCACACTACTGCTCATGCGCACTCGGACTCACTACTGCGGATGCACAATCGGGCTCACTACTGCGCATGCGCACTCTGGGTCAGACATTCACATGCGCACACGGACTCACTACTGTGGATGCGCAATCGGGCTCACTACTGCGGATGCGCAATCGGGCTCACCACTGTGCATGCGCACTCGGGGTCACTACTGCTCATGCGCACTCGGGGACACTACTGTGCATGCGCACTCGGGGTCACTACTGCTCATGCGCATTCGGGGTCACTACTGCGCATGCGCACTCGGACTCACTACTGCGCATGCGCGCACGGGCCCACTACTGTGCATGCGCACTCGGGGTCACTACTGCTCACGCGCACTCGGACTCACTACTGCGGATGCACGCTCGGGCTCACTACTGCGCATGCGCACACGGGCTCACTACTGCGCATGCGCGCACGGCCCCACTACTGCGCATGCGCACACGGACTCACTACTGCGGATGCGCAATCGGGCTTACTACTGTGCATTCGCACTCGGGGTCACTACTGCTCATGCGCACTCGGACTCACTACTGCTCATGCGCACTCGGACTCACTACTGTGCATGCGCACTCGGGGTCACTACTGCTCATGCGCACTGGGACTCACTACTGCTCATGCGCACTCGGACTCACTACTGCGGATGCACAATCGGGCTCACTACTGCACGTGCGCACTCCGCCTCATATCTGCACAGGCGTATTCGAGCTCACTTCTGCGCATGCGCACACGGGCTCACTACTGTGCATGCGCACTCGGGGTCGCTACTGCTCATGCGCCCTCCGGCTCAGACCTGCCCATGCGCCCTCGGGCACACCACTGCGCATGCGCACACGGGCTCACTACTGCGCATGCGCAGTCCGGCTCAGACCTGCACATGCGCATTCGAGCTCACTTCTGCGCATGCGTGCTCGGGCTCACTACTGCGCATGCGCACTCGGACTAACCACTGCTCATGCGCACTGGGACTCACTACTGCGGATGCGCGGTCGGGCTCACTACTGCGGATGCGCAATCGGGATCACTACTGCTCATGCGCACTCGGACTCACTACTGTGCATGCGCACTCGGGGTCACTACTGCTCATGCGCACTGGGACTCACTACTGCTCATGCGCACTCGGACTCACTACTGCGGATGCACAATCGGGCTCACTACTGCACGTGCGCACTCCGCCTCATATCTGCACAGGCGTATTCGAGCTCACTTCTGCGCATGCGCACACGGGCTCACTACTGTGCATGCGCACTCGGGGTCGCTACTGCTCATGCGCCCTCCGGCTCAGACCTGCCCATGCGCCCTCGGGCACACCACTGCGCATGCGCGCACGAGCCCACTACTGCGCATGCGCAGTCCGGCTCAGACCTGCACATGCGCATTCGAGCTCACTTCTGCGCATGCGCACACGCGCGCACTACTGCGCTTGCGCACTCGGACTAACCACTGCTCATGCGCACTGGGACTCACTACTGCGGATGCGCGCTCGGGCTCACTACTGCGGATGCGCAATCGGGTTCACTACTGCGCATGAGCACACGGGCTCACTACTGCGCATGCGCGCACGGGCCCACTACTGCGCATGCGCACTCCGGCTCAGACCTGCCCATGCGCCCTCGGGCACACCACTGCGCATGCGCACACGGACTCACCACCGCGCATGCGCACTCCGGCTCAGACCTGCCCATGCGCACTCGGGCTCACTACTGCGCGTGCGTGCTCGGGCTCACTACTGCGCATGCGCACTCGGACTAACCACTGCTCATGCGCACTGGGACTCACTACTGCGGATGCGCGCTAGGGCTCACTACTGCGGATGCGCAATCGGGTTCACTACTGCGCATGAGCACACGGGCTCACTACTGCGCATGCGCGCACGGGCCCACTACTGCGCATGCGCACTCCGGCTCAGACCTGCCCATGCGCCCTCGGGCACACCACTGCGCATGCGCACACGGACTCACCACCGCGCATGCGCACTCCGGCTCAGACCTGTCCATGCGCACTCGGGCTCACTACTGCGCGTGCGTGCTCGGGCTCACTACTGCGCATGCGCACTCGGACTAACCACTGCTCATGCGCACTGGGACTCACTACTGCGCATGCGCAGTCCGACTCAGACCTGCACATGCGTATTCGAGCTCACTTCTGCGCATGCGCACACGCGCGCACTACTGCGCTTGCGCACTCGGACTAACCACTGCTCATGCGCACTGGGACTCACTACTGCGGATGCGCGCTCGGGCTCACTACTGCGGATGCGCAATCAGGATCACTACTGCTCATGCGCACACGGGCTCACTACTGCGCATGCGCGCACGAGCCCACTACTGCGCATGCGCACTCCGGCTCAGACCTGCCCATGCGCCCTCGGGCACACCACTGCGCATGCGCACACGGACTCACCACTGCGCATGCGCACTCCGGCTCAGACCTGCCCATGCGCACTCGGGCTCACTACTGCGCATGCGCGCTCGGGATCACTACTGCGCATACGCGCTCGGGGTTGCTACTGCGCATTCGCTCACGGGCTCACACTGTGCATGCACACTCGGGGTCACTACTGCGCATGCGCACACGGGCTCGCTACTGCGCATGCGCACACGGGCTCACTGCTGCGCATGCGCAGTCCGGCTCAGACCTGCCCATGCGCACTCGGGCTCACTACTGCGCATGCGTGCTCGGGCTCACTACTGCGCATGCGCGCACGGGCCCACTACTGCGCATGCGCACTCCGGCTCAGACCTGCCCATGCGCCTTCGGGCACACCACTGCGCATGCGCACACGGGCTCACTACTGCGCATGCGCAGTCCGACTCAGACCTGCACATGCGTATTCAAGCTCACTTCTGCGCATGCGCACACGCGCGCGCTACTGCGCTTGCGCACTCGGACTAACCACTGCTCATGCGCACTGGGACTCACTACTGCGGATGCGCGCTCGGGCTCACTACTGCGGATGCGCAATCGGGTTCACTACTGCTCATGCGCACACGGGCTCACTACTGCGCATGCGCGCACGAGCCCACTACTGCGCATGCGCACTCCGGCTCAGACCTGCCCATGCGCCCTCGGGCACACCACTGCGCATGCGCACACGGACTCACCACTGCGCATGCGCACTCCGGCTCAGACCTGCCCATGCCCACTCGGGCTCACTACTGCGCATGCGCGCTCGGGATCACTACTGCGCATACGCGCTCGGGGTCGCTACTGCGCATTCGCTCACGGGCTCACACTGTGCATGCACACTCGGGGTCACTACTGTGCATGCGCACACGGGTTCGCTACTGCGCATGCGCACACGGGCTCACTACTGCTCATGCGCACTCGGACTCACTACTGCTCATGCGCACTCGCGGTCACTACTGCTCATGCGCACTCGGGCTCACTACTGCGCATGCGCTCTCCGGGTCAGACCTGCCCATGCGCCCTCGGGCACACCACTGCGCATGCGCACACGGGCTCACTACTGCGCATGCGCAGTCCGGCTCGGACCTGCACATGCGCATTCCGGCTCGGACCTGCACATGCGCATTCGAGCTCATTTCTGCGCATGCGCACACGCGCGCACTACTGCGCTTGCACACTCGGACTAACCACTGCTCATGCGCACTGGGACTCACTACTGCGGATGCGCGCTCGGGCTCCCTACTGCGGATGCGCAATCGGGCTCACTACTGCGCATGCGTGCTCGGGCTCACTACTGCGCATGCGCACTCGGACTAACCACTGCTCATGCGCACTGGGACTCACTACTGCGGATGCGCGCTCGGGCTCACTACTGCGGATGCGCAATCGGGTTCACTACTGCGCATGCGCACACCGGCTCACTAATGCGCATGCGCGCACGGGCCCACTACTGCGCATGCGCACTCCGGCTCAGACCTGCCCATGCGCCCTCGGGCTCACTACTGCGCATGCGCGCTCCGGCACACTACTGCTCATGCGCACTCGGACTCACTACTGCGGATGCACAATCGGGCTCACTACTGCGCATGCGCACTCTGGGTCAGACATTCACATGCGCACACGGACTCACTACTGTGGATGCGCAATCGGGCTCACTACTGCGGATGCGCAATCGGGCTCACCACTGTGCATGCGCACTCGGGGTCACTACTGCTCATGCGCACTCGGGGACACTACTGTGCATGCGCACTCGGGGTCACTACTGCTCATGCGCATTCGGGGTCACTACTGCGCATGCGCACTCGGACTCACTACTGCGCATGCGCGCACGGGCCCACTACTGTGCATGCGCACTCGGGGTCACTACTGCTCACGCGCACTCGGACTCACTACTGCGGATGCACGCTCGGGCTCACTACTGCGCATGCGCACACGGGCTCACTACTGCGCATGCGCGCACGGCCCCACTACTGCGCATGCGCACACGGACTCACTACTGCGGATGCGCAATCGGGCTTACTACTGTGCATTCGCACTCGGGGTCACTACTGCTCATGCGCACTCGGACTCACTACTGCTCATGCGCACTCGGACTCACTACTGTGCATGCGCACTCGGGGTCACTACTGCTCATGCGCACTGGGACTCACTACTGCTCATGCGCACTCGGACTCACTACTGCGGATGTACAATCGGGCTCACTACTGTGCATGCGCACTCGGGGTCACTACTGCTCATGCGCACTCGGACTCACTACTGCTCATGCGCACTCGGGCCCACTACTGCGCATGCGCACTCCGGCTCAGACCTGCACATGCGCACTCGGGGTCACTACTGCTCATGCGCACTCGGACTCACTACTGCTCATGCGCACTCGGGGTCACTACTGCGCATGCGCGCACGGGCCCACTACTGCGCATGCGCACTCCGGCTCAGACCTGCCCATGCGCCCTCGTTCACACCACTGCGCATGCGCACACGGGCTCACTACTGCGCATGCGCAGTCCGACTCAGACCTGCACATGCGTATTCGAGCTCACTTCTGCGCATGCGCACACGCGCGCACTACTGCGCTTGCGCACTCGGACTAACCACTGCACATGCGCACTGGGACTCACTACTGCGGATGCGCGCTCGGGCTCACTACTGCGGATGCGCAATCGGGTTCACTACTGCTCATGCGCACACGGGCTCACTACTGCGCATGCGCGCACGAGCCCACTACTGCGCATGCGCACTCCGGCTCAGACCTGCCCATGCGCCCTCGGGCACACCACTGCGCATGCGCACACGGACTCACCACTGCGCATGCGCACTCCGGCTCAGACCTGCCCATGCGCACTCGGGCTCACTACTGCGCATGCGCGCTCGGGATCACTACTGCGCATACGCGCTCGGGGTCGCTACTGCGCATTCGCTCACGGGCTCACACTGTGCATGCACACTCGGGGTCACTACTGCGCATGCGCACACGGGCTCGCTACTGCGCATGCGCACACGGGCTCACTACTGCGCATGCGCAGTCCGGCTCAGACCTGCCCATGCGCACTCGGGCTCACTTCTGCGCATGCGCACACGCGCGCACTACTGCGCTTGCGCACTCGGACTAACCACTGCTCATGCGCACTGGGACTCACTACTGCTCATGCGCACTCGGACTCACTACTGCGGATGCACAATCGGGCTCACTACTGCACGTGCGCACTCCGCCTCATATCTGCACAGGCGTATTCGAGCTCACTTCTGCGCATGCGCACACGGGCTCACTACTGTGCATGCGCACTCGGGGTCACTACTGCTCATGCGCACTCGGACTCACTACTGCTCATGCGCATTCGGGGTCACTACTGCGCATGCGCACTCGGACTCACTATTGCGGATGCGCGCTCGGGCTCACTACTGCGTATGCGCACACGGGCTCACTACTGCGCATGCGCGCACGGGCCCACTATTGTGCATGCGCCCTCCGGCTCAGACCTGCCCATGCGCCCTCTGGCACACCACTGCGCATGCGCACACGGGCTCACTACTGCGCATGCGCAGTCCGGCTCAGACCTGCACATGCGCATTCGAGCTCACTTCTGCGCATGCGCACACGGGCGCACTACTGCGCTTGCGCACTCGGACTAACCACTGCTCATGCGCACTGGGACTCACTACTGCTCATGCGCTCTCGGACTCACTACTGCGGATGCACAATCGGGCTCACTACTGCACGTGCGCACTCCGCCTCAGATCTGCACAGGCGTTTTCGAGCTCACTTCTGCGCATGCGCACACGGGCTCACTACTGTGCATGCGCACTCGGGGTCGCTACTGCTCATGCGCCCTCCGGCTCAGACCTGCCCATACGCCCTCGGGCACACCACTGCGCATGCGCACACGGACTCACCACTGCGCATGCGCACTCCGGCTCAGACCTGCCCATGCGCACTCGGGCTCACTACTGCGCATGCGCGCTCGGGATCACTACTGCGCATACGCGCTGGGGGTCGCTACTGCGCATTCGCTCACGGGCCCACACTGTGCATGCACACTCGGGGTCACTACTGCGCATGCGCACACGGGCTCGCTACTGCGCATGCGCACACGGGCTCGCTACTGCGCATGCGCACACGGGCTCACTACTGCGCATGCGCAGTCCGGCTCAGACCTGCCCATGCGCACTCGGGCTCACTACTGGGCATGCGTGCTCGGGCTCACTACTGCGCATGCGCACTCGGGCCCACTACTGCGCATGCGCACTCCGGCTCAGACCTGCACATGCGCACACGGACTCGCTACTGCGGATGCGCAATCGCGCTCACTACTGCGGATGCGCGCTCGGGCTCACTACTGCGCATGCGCACTCGGGGTCACTACTGCTCATGCGCACTCGGGGACACTACTGTGCATGCGCACTCGGGGTCACTACTGCTCATGCGCATTCGGGGTCACTACTGCGCATGCGCACTCGGACTCACTACTGCGCATGCGCGCACGGGCCCACTACTGCGCATGCGCACTCCGGCTCAGACCTGCCCATGCACCCTCGGGCACACCACTGCGCATGCGCACACGGGCTCACTACTGCGCATGCGCACACGGGCTCACTACTGCGCATGCGCAGTCCGGCTCAGACCTGCACATGCACATTCGAGCTCACTTCTGCGCATGCGTACACGCGCGCACTACTGCGTTTGCGCACTCGGACTAACCACTGCTCATGCGCACTGGGACTCACTACTGCGGATGCGCGCTCGGGCTCACTACTGCGGATGCGCAATCGGGTTCACTACTGCGCATGAGCACACGGGCTCACTACTGTGCATGCGCGCACGGGCCCACTACTGCGCATGCGCACTCCGGCTCAGACCTGCACATGCGCACTCGGGTACACCACTGCGCATGGGCACACGGACTCACCACTGCGCATGCGCACTCCGGCTCAGACCTGCCCATGCGCACTCGGGCTCACTACTGCGCATGCGCGCTCCGGCTCACTACTGCTCATGCGCACTCGGACTCACTACAGCTCATGCGCACTCGGGCTCACTACTGTGCATGCGCACTCGGGGTCACTACTGCTCACGCGCACTCGGACTCACTACTGCGGATGCACGCTCGGGCTCACTACTGCGCATGCGCACACGGGCTCACTACTGCGCATGCGCGCACGGCCCCACTACTGCGCATGCGCACACGGACTCACTACTGCGGATGCGCAGTCGGGCTTACTACTGTGCATGCGCACTCGGGGTCACTACTGCTCATGCGCACTCGGACTCACTACTGCTCATGCGCACTCGGACTCACTACTGCTCATGCGCACTCGGGGTCACTACTGCTCATGCGCACTCGGACTCACTACTGCTCATGCGCATTCGGGGTCACTACTGTGCATGCGCACTCGGACTCACTACTGTGCATGCGCACTCGGGGTCACTACTGCTCATGCGCACTCGGACTCACTACTGCTCATGCGCACTCGGGCCCACTACTGCGCATGCGCACTCCGGCTCAGACCTGCACATGCGCACTCGGGGTCACTACTGCTCATGCGCACTCGGACTCACTACTGCTCATGCGCACTCGGGGTCACTACTGCGCATGCGCGCACGGGCCCACTACTGCGCATGCGCACTCCGGCTCAGACCTGCCCATGCGCCCTCGTTCACACCACTGCGCATGCGCACACGGGCTCACTACTGCGCATGCGCAGTCCGACTCAGACCTGCACATGCGTATTCGAGCTCACTTCTGCGCATGCGCACACGCGCGCACTACTGCGCTTGCGCACTCGGACTAACCACTGCACATGCGCACTGGGACTCACTACTGCGGATGCGCGCTCGGGCTCACTACTGCGGATGCGCAATCGGGTTCACTACTGCTCATGCGCACACGGGCTCACTACTGCGCATGCGCGCACGAGCCCACTACTGCGCATGCGCACTCCGGCTCAGACCTGCCCATGCGCCCTCGGGCACACCACTGCGCATGCGCACACGGACTCACCACTGCGCATGCGCACTCCGGCTCAGACCTGCCCATGCGCACTCGGGCTCACTACTGCGCATGCGCGCTCGGGATCACTACTGCGCATACGCGCTCGGGGTCGCTACTGCGCATTCGCTCACGGGCTCACACTGTGCATGCACACTCGGGGTCACTACTGCGCATGCGCACACGGGCTCGCTACTGCGCATGCGCACACGGGCTCACTACTGCGCATGCGCAGTCCGGCTCAGACCTGCCCATGCGCACTCGGGCTCACTTCTGCGCATGCGCACACGCGCGCACTACTGCGCTTGCGCACTCGGACTAACCACTGCTCATGCGCACTGGGACTCACTACTGCTCATGCGCACTCGGACTCACTACTGCGGATGCACAATCGGGCTCACTACTGCACGTGCGCACTCCGCCTCATATCTGCACAGGCGTATTCGAGCTCACTTCTGCGCATGCGCACACGGGCTCACTACTGTGCATGCGCACTCGGGGTCACTACTGCTCATGCGCACTCGGACTCACTACTGCTCATGCGCATTCGGGGTCACTACTGCGCATGCGCACTCGGACTCACTATTGCGGATGCGCGCTCGGGCTCACTACTGCGTATGCGCACACGGGCTCACTACTGCGCATGCGCGCACGGGCCCACTATTGTGCATGCGCCCTCCGGCTCAGACCTGCCCATGCGCCCTCTGGCACACCACTGCGCATGCGCACACGGGCTCACTACTGCGCATGCGCAGTCCGGCTCAGACCTGCACATGCGCATTCGAGCTCACTTCTGCGCATGCGCACACGGGCGCACTACTGCGCTTGCGCACTCGGACTAACCACTGCTCATGCGCACTGGGACTCACTACTGCTCATGCGCTCTCGGACTCACTACTGCGGATGCACAATCGGGCTCACTACTGCACGTGCGCACTCCGCCTCAGATCTGCACAGGCGTTTTCGAGCTCACTTCTGCGCATGCGCACACGGGCTCACTACTGTGCATGCGCACTCGGGGTCGCTACTGCTCATGCGCCCTCCGGCTCAGACCTGCCCATACGCCCTCGGGCACACCACTGCGCATGCGCACACGGACTCACCACTGCGCATGCGCACTCCGGCTCAGACCTGCCCATGCGCACTCGGGCTCACTACTGCGCATGCGCGCTCGGGATCACTACTGCGCATACGCGCTGGGGGTCGCTACTGCGCATTCGCTCACGGGCCCACACTGTGCATGCACACTCGGGGTCACTACTGCGCATGCGCACACGGGCTCGCTACTGCGCATGCGCACACGGGCTCGCTACTGCGCATGCGCACACGGGCTCACTACTGCGCATGCGCAGTCCGGCTCAGACCTGCCCATGCGCACTCGGGCTCACTACTGGGCATGCGTGCTCGGGCTCACTACTGCACATGCGCACTCGGGCCCACTACTGCGCATGCGCACTCCGGCTCAGACCTGCACATGCGCACACGGACTCGCTACTGCGGATGCGCAATCGCGCTCACTACTGCGGATGCGCGCTCGGGCTCACTACTGCGCATGCGCACTCGGGGTCACGACTGCTGATGCGCACTCGGACTCACTACTGCTCATGCGCACTCGGGGTCACTACTGCTCATGCGCACTCGGACTCACTACTGCTCATGCGCATTCGGGGTCACTACTGCGCATGCGCACACGGGCTCACTACTGCGCATGCGCAGTCCGGCTCAGACCTGCACATGCGCATTCGAGCTCACTTCTGCGCATGCGCACACGGGCGCGCTACTGCGCTTGCGCACTCGGACTAACCACTGCTCATGCGCACTGGGACTCACTACTGCGCATGCGCGCTCGGACTCACTACTGCGGATGCACAATCGGGCTCACTACTGCGCATGCGCACTCCGGGTCAGACATTCACATGCGCACACGGACTCACTACTGTGGATGCGCAATCGGGCTCACTACTGCGGATGCGCAATCGGGCTCACCACTGTGCATGCGCACTCGGGGTCACTACTGCTCATGCGCACTCGGGGACACTACTGTGCATGCGCACTCGGGGTCACTACTGCTCATGCGCATTCGGGGTCACTACTGCGCATGCGCACTCGGACTAACCACTGCTCATGCGCACTGGGACTCACTACTGCGCATGCGCGCACGCGCCCACTACTGCGCATGCGCACTCCGGCTCAGACCTGCCCATGCGCCCTCGGGTACACCACTGCGCATGCGCACACGGACTCACCACTGCGCATGCGCACTCCGGCTCAGACCTGCCCATGCGCACACGGACTCACTACTGCGGATGCGCAATCGGGCTCACTACTGCGGATGCGCGCTCGGGCTCACTACTGCGCATGCGCACTCGGGCTCACTACTGCGCATGCGCGCACGGGCCCACTATTGTGCATGCGCCCTCCGGCTCAGACCTGCCCATGCGCCCTCGGGCACACCACTGCGCATGCGCACACGGGCTCACTACTGCGCATGCGCAGTCCGGCTCAGACCTGCACATGCGCATTCGAGCTCACTTCTGCGCATGCGTGCTCGGGCTCACTACTGCGCATGCGCACTCGGACTAACCACTGCTCATGCGCACTGGGACTCACTACTGTGGATGCGCGCTCGGGCTCACTACTGCGGATGCGCAATCGGGTTCACTACTGCGCATGCGCACACCGGCTCACTACTGCGCATGCGCGCACGGGCCCACTACTGCGCATGCGCACTCCGGCTCAGACATGCCCATGCGCCCTCGGGCAAACCACTGCGCATGCGCACACGGACTCACCACTGCGCATGCGCACTCCGGCTCGGACCTGCCCATGCGCACTCGGGCTCACTACTGCGCATGCGCGCTCCGGCTCACTACTGCTCATGCGCACTCGGACTCACTACAGCGGATGCACAATCGGGCTCACTACTGCGCATGCGCACTCCGGGTCAGACATTCACATGCGCACACGGACTCACTACTGTGGATGCGCAATCGGGCTCACTACTGCGGATGCGCAATCGGGTTCACTACTGCGCATGAGCACACGGGCTCACTACTGCGCATGCGCGCACGGGCCCACTACTGCGCATGCGCACTCCGGCTCAGACCTGTCCATGCGCCCTCGGGCACACCACTGCGCATGCGCACACGGACTCACCACCGCGCATGCGCACTCCGGCTCAGACCTGCCCATGCGCACTCGGGCTCACTACTGCGCATGCGCGCTCGGGCTCACTACTGCGGATGCGCATTCGGGTTCACTACTGCCCATGCGCACACGGCCTCACTACTACGCATGCGCGCACGCGCCCACTACTGCGCATGCGCACTCCGGCTCAGACCTGCCCATGCGCCCTCGGGTACACCACTGCGCATGCGCACACGGACTCACCACTGCGCATGCGCACTCCGGCTCGGACCTGCCCATGCGCACTCGGGCTCACTACTGCGCATGCGCGCTCCGGCTCACTACTGCTCATGCGCACTCGGACTCACTACTGCGGATGCACAATCGGGCTCACTACTGCGCATGCGCACTACGGCTCAGACCTGCACATGCGCACACGGACTCACTACTGTGGATGCGCAATCGGGCTCACTACTGTGCATGCGCACTCGGGGTCACTACTGCTCATGCGCACTCGGACTCACTACTGCTCATGCGCACTCGGTCTCACTACTGTGCATGCGCACTCAGACTCACTACTGCTCATGCGCACTCAGACTCACTACTGCTCATGCGCACTCGGGGTCACTACTGCTCATGCGCACTCGGGGTCACTACTGCTCATGCGCACTCGGGCTCACTACTGCGCATGCGCAGTCCGACTCAGACCTGCACATGCGTATTCGAGCTCGCTTCTGCGCATGCGCACACGCGCGCACTACTGCGCTTGCGCACTCGGACTAACCACTGCTCATGCGCACTGGGACTCACTACTGCGGATGCGCGCTCGGCCTCACTACTGCGGATGCGCAATCGGGTTCACTACTGCTCATGCGCACACGGGCTCACTACTGCGCATGCGCGCACGAGCCCACTACTGCGCATGCGCACTCCGGCTCAGACCTGCCCATGCGCCCTCGGGCACACCACTGCGCATGCGCACAAGGACTCACCACCGCGCATGCGCACTCCGGCTCAGACCTGCCCATGCGCACTCGGGCTCACTACTGCGCATGCGTGCTCGGGCTCACTACTGCGCATGCGCACTCGGACTAACCACTGCTCATGCGCACTGGGACTCACTACTGCGCATGCGCAGTCCGACTCAGACCTGCACATGCGTATTCGAGCTCACTTCTGCGCATGCGCACACGCGCGCACTACTGCGCTTGCGCACTCGGACTAACCACTGCTCATGCGCACTGGGACTCACTACTGCGGATGCGCGGTCGGGCTCACTACTGCGGATGCGCAATCGGGATCACTACTGCTCATGCGCACTCGGGCTCACTACTGCGCATGCGCGCACGAGCCCACTACTGCGCATGCGCAGTCCGGCTCAGACCTGCCCATGCGCCCTCGGGCACACCACTGCGCATGCGCACACGGACTCACCACTGCGCATGCGCACTCCGGCTCAGACCTGCCCATGCGCACACGGGCTCACTACTGCGCATGCGCAGTCCGGCTCAGACCTGCACATGCGTATTCGAGCTCACTTCTGCGCATGCGCACACGCGCGCACTACTGCGCTTGCGCACTCGGACTAACCACTGCTCATGCGCACTGGGACTCACTACTGCGGATGCGCGGTCGGGCTCACTACTGCGGATGCGCAATCGGGATCACTACTGCTCATGCGCATACAGGCTCACTACTGCGCATGCGCGCACGAGCCCACTACTGCGCATGCGCAGTCCGGCTCAGACCTGCACATGCGCATTCGAGCTCACTTCTGCGCATGCGCACACGCGCGCACTACTGCGCTTGCGCACTCGGACTAACCACTGCTCATGCGCACTGGGACTCACTACTGCGGATGCGCGCTCGGGCTCACTACTGCGGATGCGCAATAGGGTTCACTACTGCGCATGAGCACACGGGCTCACTACTGCGCATGCGCGCACGGGCCCACTACTGCGCATGCGCACTCCGGCTCAGACCTGCCCATGCGCCCTCGGGCACACCACTGCGCATGCGCACACGGACTCACCACCGCGCATGCGCACTCCGGCTCAGACCTGCCCATGCGCACTCGGGCTCACTACTGCGCGTGCGTGCTCGGGCTCACTACTGCGCATGCGCACTCGGACTAA
Organism: Megachile leachella; assembly: GCA_963576845.1. NCBI lineage: Eukaryota > Metazoa > Arthropoda > Insecta > Hymenoptera > Megachilidae > Megachile > Megachile leachella. The sequence continues at coordinate 3,909,948 of OY756247.1, forward strand.
CCACTGCTCATGCGCACTGGGACTCACTACTGCGGATGCGCGCTCGGGCTCACTACTGCGGATGCGCAATCGGGTTCACTACTGCGCATGAGCACACGGGCTCACTACTGCGCATGCGCGCACGGGCCCACTACTGCGCATGCGCACTCCGGCTCAGACCTGCCCATGCGCCCTCGGGCACACCACTGCGCATGCGCACACGGACTCACCACCGCGCATGCGCACTCCGGCTCAGACCTGCCCATGCGCACTCGGGCTCACTACTGCGCGTGCGTGCTCGGGCTCACTACTGCGCATGCGCACTCGGACTAACCACTGCTCATGCGCACTGGGACTCACTACTGCGCATGCGCAGTCCGACTCAGACCTGCACATGCGTATTCGAGCTCACTTCTGCGCATGCGCACACGCGCGCACTACTGCGCTTGCGCACTCGGACTAACCACTGCTCATGCGCACTGGGACTCACTACTGCGGATGCGCGCTCGGGCTCACTACTGCGGATGCGCAATCAGGATCACTACTGCTCATGCGCACACGGGCTCACTACTGCGCATGCGCGCACGAGCCCACTACTGCGCATGCGCACTCCGGCTCAGACCTGCCCATGCGCCCTCGGGCACACCACTGCGCATGCGCACACGGACTCACCACTGCGCATGCGCACTCCGGCTCAGACCTGCCCATGCGCACTCGGGCTCACTACTGCGCATGCGCGCTCGGGATCACTACTGCGCATACGCGCTCGGGGTTGCTACTGCGCATTCGCTCACGGGCTCACACTGTGCATGCACACTCGGGGTCACTACTGCGCATGCGCACACGGGCTCGCTACTGCGCATGCGCACACGGGCTCACTGCTGCGCATGCGCAGTCCGGCTCAGACCTGCCCATGCGCACTCGGGCTCACTACTGCGCATGCGTGCTCGGGCTCACTACTGCGCATGCGTACGCGGGCCCACTACTGCGCATGCGCACTCCGGCTCAGACCTGCACATGCGCACACGGACTCACTACTGCGAATGCGCAATCGGGCTCACTACTGCGGATGCGCGCTCGGGCTCACTACTGCGCATGCGCACTCGGGGTCACGACTGCTGATGCGCACTCGGACTCACTACTGCTCATGCGCACTCGGGGTCACTACTGCTCATGCGCACTCGGACTCATTACTGCTCATGCGCACTCGGACTCACTACTGCTCATGCGCACTCGGATTCACTACTGCTCATCCGCACTCGGGGTCACTACTGCTCATGCGCACTCGGGCTCACTACTGCGCATGCGCGCACGGGCCCACTACTGCGCATGCGCACTCCGGCTCAGACCTGCCCATGCGCCCTCGGGCACACCACTGCGCATGCGCACACGGGCTCACTACTGCGCATGCGCAGTCCGACTCAGACCTGCACATGCGTATTCGAGCTCACTTCTGCGCATGCGCACACGCGCGCGCTACTGCGCTTGCGCACTCGGACTAACCACTGCTCATGCGCACTGGGACTCACTACTGCGGATGCGCGCTCGGGCTCACTACTGCGGATGCGCAATCGGGTTCACTACTGCTCATGCGCACACGGGCTCACTACTGCGCATGCGCGCACGAGCCCACTACTGCGCATGCGCACTCCGGCTCAGACCTGCCCATGCGCCCTCGGGCACACCACTGCGCATGCGCACACGGACTCACCACTGCGCATGCGCACTCCGGCTCAGACCTGCCCATGCCCACTCGGGCTCACTACTGCGCATGCGCGCTCGGGATCACTACTGCGCATACGCGCTCGGGGTCGCTACTGCGCATTCGCTCACGGGCTCACACTGTGCATGCACACTCGGGGTCACTACTGTGCATGCGCACACGGGTTCGCTACTGCGCATGCGCACACGGGCTCACTACTGCTCATGCGCACTCGGACTCACTACTGCTCATGCGCACTCGCGGTCACTACTGCTCATGCGCACTCGGGCTCACTACTGCGCATGCGCGCGGGCCCACTACTGCGCATGCGCTCTCCGGGTCAGACCTGCCCATGCGCCCTCGGGCACACCACTGCGCATGCGCACACGGGCTCACTACTGCGCATGCGCAGTCCGGCTCGGACCTGCACATGCGCATTCGAGCTCATTTCTGCGCATGCGCACACGCGCGCACTACTGCGCTTGCACACTCGGACTAACCACTGCTCATGCGCACTGGGACTCACTACTGCGGATGCGCGCTCGGGCTCACTACTGCGGATGCGCAATCGGGCTCACTACTGCGCATGCGTGCTCGGGCTCACTACTGCGCATGCGCACTCGGACTAACCACTGCTCATGCGCACTGGGACTCACTACTGCGGATGCGCGCTCGGGCTCACTACTGCGGATGCGCAATCGGGTTCACTACTGCGCATGCGCACACCGGCTCACTAATGCGCATGCGCGCACGGGCCCACTACTGCGCATGCGCACTCCGGCTCAGACCTGCCCATGCGCCCTCGGGCTCACTACTGCTCATGCGCACTCGGGGACACTACTGTGCATGCGCACTCGGGGTCACTACTGCTCATGCGCATTCGGGGTCACTACTGCGCATGCGCACTCGGACTCACTACTGCGCATGCGCGCACGGGCCCACTACTGTGCATGCGCACTCGGGGTCACTACTGCTCACGCGCACTCGGACTCACTACTGCGGATGCACGCTCGGGCTCACTACTGCGCATGCGCACACGGGCTCACTACTGCGCATGCGCGCACGGCCCCACTACTGCGCATGCGCACACGGACTCACTACTGCGGATGCGCAATCGGGCTTACTACTGTGCATTCGCACTCGGGGTCACTACTGCTCATGCGCACTCGGACTCACTACTGCTCATGCGCACTCGGACTCACTACTGTGCATGCGCACTCGGGGTCACTACTGCTCATGCGCACTGGGACTCACTACTGCTCATGCGCACTCGGACTCACTACTGCGGATGCACAATCGGGCTCACTACTGCACGTGCGCACTCCGCCTCATATCTGCACAGGCGTATTCGAGCTCACTTCTGCGCATGCGCACACGGGCTCACTACTGTGCATGCGCACTCGGGGTCGCTACTGCTCATGCGCCCTCCGGCTCAGACCTGCCCATGCGCCCTCGGGCACACCACTGCGCATGCGCACACGGGCTCACTACTGCGCATGCGCAGTCCGGCTCAGACCTGCACATGCGCATTCGAGCTCACTTCTGCGCATGCGTGCTCGGGCTCACTACTGCGCATGCGCACTCGGAATAACCACTGCTCATGCGCACTGGGACTCACTACTGCGGATGCGCGGTCGGGCTCACTACTGCGGATGCGCAATCGGGATCACTACTGCTCATGCGCACACGGGCTCACTACTGCGCATGCGCGCACGAGCCCACTACTGCGCATGCGCAGTCCGGCTCAGACCTGCACATGCGCATTCGAGCTCACTTCTGCGCATGCGCACACGCGCGCACTACTGCGCTTGCGCACTCGGACTAACCACTGCTCATGCGCACTGGGACTCACTACTGCGGATGCGCGCTCGGGCTCACTACTGCGGATGCGCAATCGGGTTCACTACTGCGCATGAGCACACGGGCTCACTACTGCGCATGCGCGCACGGGCCCACTACTGCGCATGCGCACTCCGGCTCAGACCTGCCCATGCGCCCTCGGGCACACCACTGCGCATGCGCACACGGACTCACCACCGCGCATGCGCACTCCGGCTCAGACCTGCCCATGCGCACTCGGGCTCACTACTGCGCGTGCGTGCTCGGGCTCACTACTGCGCATGCGCACTCGGACTAACCACTGCTCATGCGCACTGGGACTCACTACTGCGGATGCGCGCTAGGGCTCACTACTGCGGATGCGCAATCGGGTTCACTACTGCGCATGAGCACACGGGCTCACTACTGCGCATGCGCGCACGGGCCCACTACTGCGCATGCGCACTCCGGCTCAGACCTGCCCATGCGCCCTCGGGCACACCACTGCGCATGCGCACACGGACTCACCACCGCGCATGCGCACTCCGGCTCAGACCTGCCCATGCGCACTCGGGCTCACTACTGCGCGTGCGTGCTCGGGCTCACTACTGCGCATGCGCACTCGGACTAACCACTGCTCATGCGCACTGGGACTCACTACTGCGCATGCGCAGTCCGACTCAGACCTGCACATGCGTATTCGAGCTCACTTCTGCGCATGCGCACACGCGCGCACTACTGCGCTTGCGCACTCGGACTAACCACTGCTCATGCGCACTGGGACTCACTACTGCGGATGCGCGCTCGGGCTCACTACTGCGGATGCGCAATCAGGATCACTACTGCTCATGCGCACACGGGCTCACTACTGCGCATGCGCGCACGAGCCCACTACTGCGCATGCGCACTCCGGCTCAGACCTGCCCATGCGCCCTCGGGCACACCACTGCGCATGCGCACACGGACTCACCACTGCGCATGCGCACTCCGGCTCAGACCTGCCCATGCGCACTCGGGCTCACTACTGCGCATGCGCGCTCGGGATCACTACTGCGCATACGCGCTCGGGGTTGCTACTGCGCATTCGCTCACGGGCTCACACTGTGCATGCACACTCGGGGTCACTACTGCGCATGCGCACACGGGCTCGCTACTGCGCATGCGCACACGGGCTCACTGCTGCGCATGCGCAGTCCGGCTCAGACCTGCCCATGCGCACTCGGGCTCACTACTGCGCATGCGTGCTCGGGCTCACTACTGCGCATGCGTACGCGGGCCCACTACTGCGCATGCGCACTCCGGCTCAGACCTGCACATGCGCACACGGACTCACTACTGCGGATGCGCAATCGGGCTCACTACTGCGGATGCGCGCTCGGGCTCACTACTGCGCATGCGCACTCGGGGTCACGACTGCTGATGCGCACTCGGACTCACTACTGCTCATGCGCACTCGGGGTCACTACTGCTCATGCGCACTCGGACTCATTACTGCTCATGCGCACTCGGACTCACTACTGCTCATGCGCACTCGGATTCACTACTGCTCATCCGCACTCGGGGTCACTACTGCTCATGCGCACTCGGGCTCACTACTGCGCATGCGCGCACGGGCCCACTACTGCGCATGCGCACTCCGGCTCAGACCTGCCCATGCGCCCTCGGGCACACCACTGCGCATGCGCACACGGGCTCACTACTGCGCATGCGCAGTCCGACTCAGACCTGCACATGCGTATTCGAGCTCACTTCTGCGCATGCGCACACGCGCGCGCTACTGCGCTTGCGCACTCGGACTAACCACTGCTCATGCGCACTGGGACTCACTACTGCGGATGCGCGCTCGGGCTCACTACTGCGGATGCGCAATCGGGTTCACTACTGCGCATGCGCACACCGGCTCACTACTGTGCATGCGCGCACGGGCCCACTACTGCGCATGCGCACTCCGGCTCAGACCTGCCCATGCGCCCTCGGGCAAACCACTGCGCATGCGCACACGGACTCACCACTGCGCATGCGCACTCCGGCTCGGACCTGCCCATGCGCACTCGGGCTCACTACTGCGCATGCGCGCTCCGGCTCACTACTGCTCATGCGCACTCGGACTCACTACAGCGGATGCACAATCGGGCTCACTACTGCGCATGCGCACTCCGGGTCAGACATTCACATGCGCACACGGACTCACTACTGTGGATGCGCAATCGGGCTCACTACTGCGGATGCGCAATCGGGCGCACCACTGTGCATGCGCACTCGGGGTCACTACTGCTCATGCGCACTCGGGGACACTACTGTGCATGCGCACTCGGGGTCACTACTGCTCATGCGCATTCGGGGTCACTACTGCGCATGCGCACTCGGACTCACTACTGCGCATGCGCGCACGGGCCCACTACTGCGCATGCGCACTCCGGCTCAGACCTGCCCATGCACCCTCGGGCACACCACTGCGCATGCGCACACGGGCTCACTACTGCGCATGCGCACACGGGCTCACTACTGCGCATGCGCAGTCCGGCTCAGACCTGCACATGCACATTCGAGCTCACTTCTGCGCATGCGTACACGCGCGCACTACTGCGTTTGCGCACTCGGACTAACCACTGCTCATGCGCACTGGGACTCACTACTGCGGATGCGCGCTCGGGCTCACTACTGCGGATGCGCAATCGGGTTCACTACTGCGCATGAGCACACGGGCTCACTACTGTGCATGCGCGCACGGGCCCACTACTGCGCATGCGCACTCCGGCTCAGACCTGCCCATGCGCCCTCGGGCACACCACTGCGCATGCGCACACGGACTCACCACCGCGCATGCGCACTCCGGCTCAGACCTGCCCATGCGCACTCGGCCTCACTACTACGCATGCGCGCACGCGCCCACTACTGCGCATGCGCACTCCGGCTCAGGCCTGCCCATGCGCCCTCGGGTACACCACTGCGCATGCGCACACGGACTCACCACTGCGCATGCGCACTCCGGCTCGGACCTGCCCATGCGCACTCGGGCTCACTACTGCGCATGCGCGCTCCGGCTCACTACTGCTCATGCGCACTCGGACTCACTACTGCGGATGCACAATCGGGCTCACTACTGCGCATGCGCACTACGGCTCAGACCTGCACATGCGCACACGGACTCACTACTGTGGATGCGCAATCGGGCTCACTACTGTGCATGCGCACTCGGGGTCACTACTGCTCATGCGCACTCGGACTCACTACTGCTCATGCGCACTCGGTCTCACTACTGTGCATGCGCACTCAGACTCACTACTGCTCATGCGCACTCAGACTCACTACTGCCATGCGCACTCGGGGTCACTACTGCTCATGCGCACTCGGACTCACTACTGCTCATGCGCACTCGGGCTCACTACTGCGCATGCGCAGTCCGACTCAGACCTGCACATGCGTATTCGAGCTCGCTTCTGCGCATGCGCACACGCGCGCACTACTGCGCTTGCGCACTCGGACTAACCACTGCTCATGCGCACTGGGACTCACTACTGCGGATGCGCGCTCGGGCTCACTACTGCGGATGCGCAATCGGGTTCACTACTGCTCATGCGCACACGGGCTCACTACTGCGCATGCGCGCACGAGCCCACTACTGCGCATGCGCACTCCGGCTCAGACCTGCCCATGCGCCCTCGGGCACACCACTGCGCATGCGCACAAGGACTCACCACCGCGCATGCGCACTCCGGCTCAGACCTGCCCATGCGCACTCGGGCTCACTACTGCGCATGCGTGCTCGGGCTCACTACTGCGCATGCGCACTCGGACTAACCACTGCTCATGCGCACTGGGACTCACTACTGCGCATGCGCAGTCCGACTCAGACCTGCACATGCGTATTCGAGCTCACTTCTGCGCATGCGCACACGCGCGCACTACTGCGCTTGCGCACTCGGACTAACCACTGCTCATGCGCACTGGGACTCACTACTGCGGATGCGCGCTCGGGCTCATTACTGCGGATGCGCAATCGGGATCACTACTGCTCATGCGCACACGGGCTCACTACTGCGCATGCGCGCACGAGCCCACTACTGCGCATGCGCACTCCGGCTCAGACCTGCCCATGCGCCCTCGGGCACACCACTGCGCATGCGCACACGGACTCACCACTGCGCATGCGCACTCCGGCTCAGACCTGCCCATGCGCACACGGGCTCACTACTGCGCATGCGCAGTCCGGCTCAGACCTGCACATGCGTATTCGAGCTCACTTCTGCGCATGCGCACACGCGCGCACTACTGCGCTTGCGCACTCGGACTAACCACTGCTCATGCGCACTGGGACTCACTACTGCGGATGCGCGGTCGGGCACACTACTGCGGATGCGCAATCGGGATCACTACTGCTCATGCGCACACGGGCTCACTACTGCGCATGCGCGCACGAGCCCACTACTGCGCATGCGCAGTCCGGCTCAGACCTGCACATGCGCATTCGAGCTCACTTCTGCGCATGCGCACACGCGCGCACTACTGCGCTTGCGCACTCGGACTAACCACTGCTCATGCGCACTGGGACTCACTACTGCGGATGCGCGCTCGGGCTCACTACTGCGGATGCGCAATCGGGTTCACTACTGCGCATGAGCACACGGGCTCACTACTGCGCATGCGCGCACGGGCCCACTACTGCGCATGCGCACTCCGGCTCAGACCTGCCCATGCGCCCTCGGGCACACCACTGCGCATGCGCACACGGACTCACCACCGCGCATGCGCACTCCGGCTCAGACCTGCCCATGCGCACTCGGGCTCACTACTGCGCGTGCGTGCTCGGGCTCACTACTGCGCATGCGCACTCGGACTAACCACTGCTCATGCGCACTGGGACTCACTACTGCGCATGCGCAGTCCGACTCAGACCTGCACATGCGTATTCGAGCTCACTTCTGCGCATGCGCACACGCGCGCACTACTGCGCTTGCGCACTCGGACTAACCACTGCTCATGCGCACTGGGACTCACTACTGCGGATGCGCGCTCGGGCTCACTACTGCGGATGCGCAATCAGGATCACTACTGCTCATGCGCACACGGGCTCACTACTGCGCATGCGCGCACGAGCCCACTACTGCGCATGCGCACTCCGGCTCAGACCTGCCCATGCGCCCTCGGGCACACCACTGCGCATGCGCACACGGACTCACCACTGCGCATGCGCACTCCGGCTCAGACCTGCCCATGCGCACTCGGGCTCACTACTGCGCATGCGCGCTCGGGATCACTACTGCGCATACGCGCTCGGGGTTGCTACTGCGCATTCGCTCACGGGCTCACACTGTGCATGCACACTCGGGGTCACTACTGCGCATGCGCACACGGGCTCGCTACTGCGCATGCGCACACGGGCTCACTGCTGCGCATGCGCAGTCCGGCTCAGACCTGCCCATGCGCACTCGGGCTCACTACTGCGCATGCGTGCTCGGGCTCACTACTGCGCATGCGTACTCGGGCCCACTACTGCGCATGCGCACTCCGGCTCAGACCTGCACATGCGCACACGGACTCACTACTGCGCATGCGCACTCGGGGTCACGACTGCTGATGCGCACTCGGACTCACTACTGCTCATGCGCACTCGGGGTCACTACTGCTCATGCGCACTCGGACTCATTACTGCTCATGCGCACTCGGACTCACTACTGCTCATGCGCACTCGGATTCACTACTGCTCATCCGCACTCGGGGTCACTACTGCTCATGCGCACTCGGGCTCACTACTGCGCATGCGCGCACGGGCCCACTACTGCGCATGCGCACTCCGGCTCAGACCTGCCCATGCGCCCTCGGGCACACCACTGCGCATGCGCACACGGGCTCACTACTGCGCATGCGCAGTCCGACTCAGACCTGCACATGCGTATTCGAGCTCACTTCTGCGCATGCGCACACGCGCGCGCTACTGCGCTTGCGCACTCGGACTAACCACTGCTCATGCGCACTGGGACTCACTACTGCGGATGCGCGCTCGGGCTCACTACTGCGGATGCGCAATCGGGTTCACTACTGCTCATGCGCACACGGGCTCACTACTGCGCATGCGCGCACGAGCCGACTACTGCGCATGCGCACTCCGGCTCAGACCTGCCCATGCGCCCTCGGGCACACCACTGCGCATGCGCACACGGACTCACCACTGCGCATGCGCACTCCGGCTCAGACCTGCCCATGCCCACTCGGGCTCACTACTGCGCATGCGCGCTCGGGATCACTACTGCGCATACGCGCTCGGGGTCGCTACTGCGCATTCGCTCACGAGCTCACACTGTGCATGCACACTCGGGGTCACTACTGTGCATGCGCACACGGGCTCGCTACTGCGCATGCGCACACGGGCTCACTACTGCGCATGCGCAGTCCGGCTCAGACCTGCCCATGCGCACTCGGGCTCACTACTGCTCATGCGCACTCGGACTCACTACTGCTCATGCGCACTCGGGGTCACTACTGCTCATGCGCACTCGGACTCACTACTGCTCATGCGCACTCGCGGTCACTACTGCTCATGCGCACTCGCGGTCACTACTGCTCATGCGCACTCGGGCTCACTACTGCGCATGCGCGCACGGGCCCACTACTGCTCATGCGCACTCGGACTCACTACTGCTCATGCGCACTCGCGGTCACTACTGCTCATGCGCACTCGGGCTCACTACTGCGCATGCGCGCACGGGCCCACTACTGCGCATGCGCACTCCGGGTCAGACCTGCCCATGCGCCCTCGGGCACACCACTGCGCATGCGCACACGGGCTCACTACTGCGCATGCGCATTCGAGCTCACTTCTGCGCATGCGCACACGCGCGCACTACTGCGCTTGCACACTCGGACTAACCACTGCTCATGCGCACTGGGACTCACTACTGCGGATGCGCGCTCGGGCTCACTACTGCGGATGCGCAATCGGGCTCACTACTGCGCATGCGTGCTCGGGCTCACTACTGCGCATGCGCACTCGGACTAACCACTGCTCATGCGCACTGGGACTCACTACTGCGGATGCGCGCTCGGGCTCACTACTGCGGATGCGCAATCGGGTTCACTACTGCGCATGCGCACACCGGCTCACTAATGCGCATGCGCGCACGGGCCCACTACTGCGCATGCGCACTCCGGCTCAGACCTGCCCATGCGCCCTCGGGCACACCACTGCGCATGCGCACACGGACTCACCACTGCGCATGCGCACTCCGGCACAGACCTGCCCATGCGCACTCGGGCTCACTACTGCGCATGCGCGCTCCGGCACACTACTGCTCATGCGCACTCGGACTCACTACTGCGGATGCACAATCGGGCTCACTACTGCGCATGCGCACATTGGGTCAGACATTCACATGCGCACACGGACTCACTACTGTGGATGCGCAATCGGGCTCACTACTGCGGATGCGCAATCGGGGTCACCACTGTGCATGCGCACTCGGGGTCACTACTGCTCATGCGCACTCGGGGACACTACTGTGCATGCGCACTCGGGGTCACTACTGCTCATGCGCATTCGGGGTCACTACTGCGCATGCGCACTCGGACTCACTACTGCGCATGCGCGCACGGGCCCACTACTGCGCATGCGCACTCCGGCTCAGACCTGCCCATGCACCCTCGGGCACACCACTGCGCATGCGCACACGGTCTCACTACTGCGCATGCGCAGTCCGGCTCAGACCTGCACATGCGCATTCGAGCTCACTTCTGCGCATGCGCCCACGCGCGCACTACTGCGCTTGCGCACTCGGACTAACCACTGCTCATGCGCACTGGGACTCACTACTGCGGATGCGCGCTCGGGCTCACTACTGCGGATGCGCAATCGGGTTCACTACTGCGCATGAGCACACGGGCTCACTACTGCGCATGCGCGCACGGGCTCACTACTGCGCATGCGCGCACGGGCCCACTACTGCGCATGCGCACTCCGGCTCAGACCTGCCCATGCGCCCTCGGGCACACCACTGCGCATGCGCACACGGACTCACCACTGCGCATGCGCACTCCGGCTCAGACCTGCCCATGCGCACTCGGGCTCACTACTGCGCATGCGTGCTCGGGCTCACTACTGCGCACGCGCACTCGGACTAACCACTGCTCATGCGCACTGGGACTCACTACTGCGGATGCGCGCTCGGGCTCACTACTGCGGATGCGCAATCGGGTTCACTACTGCCCATGCGCACACGGCCTCACTACTACGCATGCGCGCACGCGCCCACTACTGCGCATGCGCACTCCGGCTCAGACCTGCCCATGCGCACACGGACTCACCACTGCGCATGCGCACTCCGGCTCAGACCTGCCCATGCGCACTCGGGCTCACTACTGCGCATGCGCGCTCCGGCTCACTACTGCACATGCGCACTCGGACTCACTACTGCGGATGCACAATCGGGCTCACTACTGCGCATGCGCACTACGGCTCAGACCTGCACATGCGCACACGGACTCACTACTGTGGATGCGCAATCGGGCTCACTACTGTGCATGCGCACTCGGGGTCACTACTGCTCATGCGCACTCGGACTCACTACTGCTCATGCGCACTCGGGCTCACTACTGTGCATGCGCACTCGGGGTCACTACTGCTCATGCGCACTCGGACTCACTACTGCTCATGCGCACTCGGGCTCACTACTGTGCATGCGCACTCGGGGTCACTACTGCTCACGCGCACTCGGACTCACTACTGCGGATGCACGCTCGGGCTCACTACTGCGCATGCGCACACGGGCTCACTACTGCGCATGCGCAGTCCGACTCAGACCTGCACATGCGTATTCGAGCTCACTTCTGCGCATGCGCACACGCGCGCACTACTGCGCTTGCGCACTCGGACTAACCACTGCTCATGCGCACTGGGACTCACTACTGCTCATGCGCACTCGGGGTCACTACTGCTCATGCGCACTCGGACTCACTACTGCTCATGCGCATTCGGGGTCACTACTGCGCATGCGCACTCGGACTCACTACTGCGGATGCGCGCTCGGGCTCACTACTGCGTATGCGCACACGGGCTCACTACTGCGCATGCGCGCAAGGGCCCACTATTGTGCATGCGCCGTCCGGCTCAGACCTGCCCATGCGCCCTCGGGCACACCACTGCGCATGCGCACACGGGCTCACTACTGCGCATGCGCAGTCCGGCTCAGACCTGCACATGCGCATTCGAGCTCACATCTGCGCATGCGCACACGCGCGCACTACTGCGCTTGCGCCCTCGGACTAACCACTGCTCATGCGCACTGGGACTCACTACTGCTCATGCGCACTCGGACTCACTACTGCGGATGCACAATCGGGCTCACTACTGCACGTGCGCACTCCGCCTCAGATCTGCACAGGCGTATTCGAGCTCACTTCTGCGCATGCGCACACGGGCTCACTACTGTGCATGCGCACTCGGGGTCGCTACTGCTCATGCGCCCTCCGGCTCAGACCTGCCCATGCGCCCTCGGGCACACCACTGCGCATGCGCACACGGACTCACCACTGCGCATGCGCAGTCCGGCTCAGACCTGCCCATGCGCACTCGGGCTCACTACTGCGCATGCGTGCTCGGGCTCACTACTGCGCATGCGTACTCGGGCCCACTACTGCGCATGCGCACTCGGACTCACTACTGCTCATGCGCACTCGGGCTCACTACTGTGCATGCGCACTCGGGGTCACTACTGCTCATGCGCACTCGGACTCACTACTGCTCATGCGCACTCGGGGTCACTACTGCTCATGCGCACTCGGACTCACTACTGCTCATGCGCATTCGGGGTCACCACTGCGCATGCGCACTCGGACTCACTACTGCGGATGCGCGCTCGGGTTCACTACTGCGCATGCGCGCACGGGCCCACTACTGCGCATGCGCACTCCGGCTCAGACCTGCCCATGCGCCCTCGGGCACACCACTGCGCATGCGCACACGGACTCACCACTGCGCATGCGCACTCCGGCTCAGACCTGCCCATGCGCACTCGGGCTCACTACTGCGCATGCGCGCTCCGGCACACTACTGCTCATGCGCACTCGGACTCACTACTGCGGATACACAATCGGGCTCACTACTGCTCATGCGCACTCTGGGTCAGACATTCACATGCGCACACGGACTCACTACTGTGGATGCGCAATCGGGCTCACTACTGCGGATGCGCAATCGGGCTCACCACTGTGCATGCGCACTCGGGGTCACTACTGCTCATGCGCACTCGGGGACACTACTGTGCATGCGCACTCGGGGTCACTACTGCGCATGCGCGCACGGGCCCACTACTGCGCATGCGCACTCCGGCTCAGACCTGCCCATGCACCCTCGGGCACACCACTGCGCATGCGCACACGGTCTCACTACTGCGCATGCGCAGTCCGGCTCAGACCTGCACATGCGCATTCGAGCTCACTTCTGCGCATGCGCCCACGCGCGCACTACTGCGCTTGCGCACTCGGACTAACCACTGCTCATGCGCACTGGGACTCACTACTGCGGATGCGCGCTCGGGCTCACTACTGCGGATGCGCAATCGGGTTCACTACTGCGCATGAGCACACGGGCTCACTACTGCGCATGCGCGCACGGGCTCACTACTGCGCATGCGCGCACGGGCCCACTACTGCGCATGCGCACTCCGGCTCAGACCTGCCCATGCGCCCTCGGGCACACCACTGCGCATGCGCACACGGACTCACCACTGCGCATGCGCACTCCGGCTCAGACCTGCCCATGCGCACTCGGGCTCACTACTGCGCATGCGTGCTCGGGCTCACTACTGCGCACGCGCACTCGGACTAACCACTGCTCATGCGCACTGGGACTCACTACTGCGGATGCGCGCTCGGGCTCACTACTGCGGATGCGCAATCGGGTTCACTACTGCCCATGCGCACACGGCCCCACTACTACGCATGCGCGCACGCGCCCACTACTGCGCATGCGCACTCCGGCTCAGACCTGCCCATGCGCACACGGACTCACCACTGCGCATGCGCACTCCGGCTCAGACCTGCCCATGCGCACTCGGGCTCACTACTGCGCATGCGCGCTCCGGCTCACTACTGCTCATGCGCACTCGGACTCACTACTGCGGATGCACAATCGGGCTCACTACTGCGCATGCGCACTACGGCTCAGACCTGCACATGCGCGCACGGACTCACTACTGTGGATGCGCAATCGGGCTCACTACTGTGCATGCGCACTCGGGGTCACTACTGCTCATGCGCACTCGGACTCACTACTGCTCATGCGCACTCGGGCTCACTACTGCTCATGCGCACTCGGGGTCACTACTGCTCATGCGCACTCGGACTCACTACTGCTCATGCGCACTCGGGCTCACTACTGTGCATGCGCACTCGGGGTCACTACTGCTCACGCGCACTCGGACTCACTACTGCGGATGCACGCTCGGGCTCACTACTGCGCATGCGCACACGGGCTCACTACTGCGCATGCGCGCACGGCCCCACTACTGCGCATGCGCACACGGACTCACTACTGCGGATGCGCAATCGGGCTTACTACTGTGCATGCGCACTCGGGGTCACTACTGCTCATGCGCACTCGGACTCACTACTGCTCATGCGCACTCGGACTCACTACTGCTCATGCGCACTCGGGGTCACTACTGCTCATGCGCACTCGGACTCACTACTGCTCATGCGCATTCGGGGTCACTAGTGTGCATGCGCACTCGGACTCACTACTGTGCATGCGCACTCGGGGTCACTACTGCTCATGCGCACTCGGACTCACTACTGCTCATGCGCACTCGGGGTCACTACTGCTCATGCGCACTCGGACTCACTACTGCTCATGCGCATTCGGGGTCACCACTGCGCATGCGCACTCGGACTCACTACTGCGGATGCGCGCTCGGGCTCACTACTGCGCATGCGCGCACGGGCCCACTACTGCGCATGCGCACTCCGGCTCAGACCTGCCCATGCGCCCTCGGGCACACCACTGCGCATGCGCACACGGGCTCACTACTGCGCATGCGCAGTCCGGCTCAGACCTGCACATGCGCATTCGAGCTCACTTCTGCGCATGCGCACACGCGCGCACTACTGCGCTTGCACACTCGGACTAACCACTGCTCATGCGCACTGGGACTCACTACTGCGGATGCGCGCTCGGGCTCACTACTGCGGATGCGCAATCGGGCTCACTACTGCGCATGCGCACTCGGACTAACCACTGCTCATGCGCACTGGGACTCACTACTGCGGATGCGCGCTCGGGCTCACTACTGCGGATGCGCAATCGGGTTCACTACTGCGCACGCGCACACCGGCTCACTAATGCGCATGCGCGCACGGGCCCACTACTGCGCATGCGCACTCCGGCTCAGACCTGCCCATGCGCCCTCGGGCACACCACTGCGCATGCGCACACGGACTCACCACTGCGCATGCGCACTCCGGCTCAGACCTGCCCATGCGCCCTCGGGTACACCACTGCGCATGCGCACACGGACTCACCACTGCGCATGCGCACTCCGGCTCAGACCTGCCCATGCGCCCTCGGGCACACCACTGCGCATGCGCACACGGTCTCACTACTGCGCATGCGCAGTCCGGCTCAGACCTGCACATGCGCATTCGAGCTCACTTCTGCGCATGCGCCCACGCGCGCACTACTGCGCTTGCGCACTCGGACTAACCACTGCTCATGCGCACTGGGACTCACTACTGCGGATGCGCGCTCGGGCTCACTACTGCGGATGCGCAATCGGGTTCACTACTGCGCATGAGCACACGGGCTCACTACTGCGCATGCGCGCACGGGCTCACTACTGCGCATGCGCGCACGGGCCCACTACTGCGCATGCGCACTCCGGCTCAGACCTGCCCATGCGCCCTCGGGCACACCACTGCGCATGCGCACACGGACTCACCACTGCGCATGCGCACTCCGGCTCAGACCTGCCCATGCGCACTCGGGCTCACTACTGCGCATGCGTGCTCGGGCTCACTACTGCGCACGCGCACTCGGACTAACCACTGCTCATGCGCACTGGGACTCACTACTGCGGATGCGCGCTCGGGCTCACTACTGCGGATGCGCAATCGGGTTCACTACTGCCCATGCGCACACGGCCTCACTACTACGCATGCGCGCACGCGCCCACTACTGCGCATGCGCACTCCGGCTCAGACCTGCCCATGCGCCCTCGGGTACACCACTGCGCATGCGCACACGGACTCACCACTGCGCATGCGCACTCCGGCTCAGACCTGCCCATGCGCACTCGGGCTCACTACTGCGCATGCGCGCTCCGGCTCACTACTGCTCATGCGCACTCGGACTCACTACTGCGGATGCACAATCGGGCTCACTACTGCGCATGCGCACTACGGCTCGGACCTGCACATGCGCACACGGACTCACTACTGTGGATGCGCAATCGGGCTCACTACTGTGCATGCGCACTCGGGGTCACTACTGCTCATGCGCACTCGGACTCACTACTGCTCATGCGCACTCGGGCTCACTACTGTGCATGCGTACTCGGGGTCACTACTGCTCATGCGCACTCAGACTCACTACTGCTCATGCGCACTCGGGCTCACTACTGTGCATGCGCACTCGGGGTCACTACTCCTCATGCGCACTCGGACTCACTACTGCTCATGCGCACTCGGGATCACTACTGTGCATGCGCACTCGGGGTCACTACTGCTCACGCGCACTCGGACTCACTACTGCGGATGCACGCTCGGGCTCACTACTGCGCATGCGCACACGGGCTCACTACTGCGCATGCGCGCACGGCCCCACTACTGCGCATGCGCACACGGACTCACTACTGCGGATGCGCAATCGGGCTTACTACTGTGCATGCGCACTCGGGGTCACTACTGCTCATGCGCACTCGGACTCACTACTGCTCATGCGCACTCGGACTCACTACTGCTCATGCGCATTCGGGGTCACTACTGTGCATGCGCACTCGGACTCACTACTGTGCATGCGCACTCGGGGTCACTACTGCTCATGCGCACTCGGACTCACTACTGCTCATGCGCACTCGGGCCCACTACTGCGCACGCGCACTCCGGCTCAGACCTGCACATGCGCACTGGGACTCACTACTGCTCATGCGCACTCGGGGTCACTACTGCTCATGCGCACTCGGACTCACTACTGCTCATGCGCATTCGGGGTCACTACTGCGCATGCGCACTCGGACTCACTACTGCGGATGCGCGCTCGGGCTCACTACTGCGTATGCGCACACGGGCTCACTACTGCGCATGCGCGCACGGGCCCACTATTGTGCATGCGCCCTCCGGCTCAGACCTGCGCATGCGCCCTCGGGCACACCACTGCGCATGCGCACACGGGCTCACTACTGCGCATGCGCAGTCCGGCTCAGACCTGCCCATGCGCACTCGGGCTCACTACTGCGCATGCGTGCTCGGGCTCACTACTGCGCATGCGTACTCGGGCCCACTACTGCGCATGCGCACTCGGACTCACTACTGCTCATGCGCACTCGGGCTCACTACTGTGCATGCGCACTCGGGGTCACTACTGCTCATGCGCACTCGGACTCACTACTGCTCATGCGCACTCGGGGTCACTACTGCTCATGCGCACTCGGACTCACTACTGCTCATGCGCATTCGGGGTCACCACTGCGCATGCGCACTCGGACTCACTACTGCGGATGCGCGCTCGGGTTCACTACTGCGCATGCGCGCACGGGCCCACTACTGCGAATGCGCACTCCGCCTCAGATCTGCACAGGCGTATTCGAGCTCACTTCTGCGCATGCGCACACGGGCTCACTACTGTGCATGCGCACTCGGGGTCGCTACTGCTCATGCGCCCTCCGGCTCAGACCTGCCCATGCGCCCTCGGGCACACCACTGCGCATGCGCACACGGACTCACCACTGCGCATGCGCAGTCCGGCTCAGACCTGCCCATGCGCACTCGGGCTCACTACTGCGCATGCGTGCTCGGGCTCACTACTGCGCATGCGTACTCGGGCCCACTACTGCGCATGCGCACTCGGACTCACTACTGCTCATGCGCACTCGGGCTCACTACTGTGCATGCGCACTCGGGGTCACTACTGCTCATGCGCACTCGGACTCACTACTGCTCATGCGCACTCGGGGTCACTACTGCTCATGCGCACTCGGACTCACTACTGCTCATGCGCATTCGGGGTCACCACTGCGCATGCGCACTCGGACTCACTACTGCGGATGCGCGCTCGGGTTCACTACTGCGCATGCGCGCACGGGCCCACTACTGCGAATGCGCACTCCGGCTCAGACCTGCCCATGCGCCCTCGGGCACACCACTGCGCATGCGCACACGGGCTCACTACTGCGCATGCGCAGTCCGGCTCAGACCTGCACATGCGCATTCGAGCTCACTTCTGCGCATGCGCACACGCGCGCACTACTGCGCTTGCACACTCGGACTAACCACTGCTCATGCGCACTGGGACTCACTACTGCGGATGCGCGCTCGGGCTCACTACTGCGGATGCGCAATCGGACTCACTACTGCTCATGCGCACTCGGTGTCACTACTGCTCATGCGCACTCGGACTCACTACTGCTCATGCGCATTCGGGGTCACCACTGCGCATGCGCACTCGGACTCACTACTGCGGATGCGCGCTCGGGTTCACTACTGCGCATGCGCGCACGGGCCCACTACTGCGAATGCGCACTCCGGCTCAGACCTGCCCATGCGCCCTCGGGCACACCACTGCGCATGCGCACACGGGCTCACTACTGCGCATGCGCAGTCCGGCTCAGAACTGCACATGCGCATTCGAGCTCACTTCTGCGCATGCGCCCACGCGCGCACTACTGCGCTTGCGCACTCGGACTAACCACTGCTCATGCGCACTGGGACTCACTACTGCGGATGCGCGCTCGGGCTCACTACTGCGGATGCGCAATCGGGTTCACTACTGCGCATGAGCACACGGGCTCACTACTGCGCATGCGCGCACGGGCTCACTACTGCGCATGCGCGCACGGGCCCACTACTGCGCATGCGCACTCCGGCTCAGACCTGCCCATGCGCCCTCGGGCACACCACTGCGCATGCGCACACGGACTCACCACTGCGCATGCGCACTCCGGCTCAGACCTGCCCATGCGCACTCGGGCTCACTACTGCGCATGCGTGCTCGGGCTCACTACTGCGCACGCGCACTCGGACTAACCACTGCTCATGCGCACTGGGACTCACTACTGCGGATGCGCGCTCGGGCTCACTACTGCGGATGCGCAATCGGACTCACTACTGCTCATGCGCACTCGGGGTCACTACTGCTCATGCGCACTCGGACTCACTACTGCTCATGCGCATTCGGGGTCACCACTGCGCATGCGCACTCGGACTCACTACTGCGGATGCGCGCTCGGGTTCACTACTGCGCATGCGCACTCCGGCTCAGACCTGCCCATGCGCCCTCGGGCACACAACTGCGCATGCGCACACGGGCTCACTACTGCGCATGCGCAGTCCGGCTCAGACCTGCACATGCGCATTCGAGCTCACTTCTGCGCATGCGCACACGCGCGCACTACTGCGCTTGCACACTCGGACTAACCACTGCTCATGCGCACTGGGACTCACTACTGCGGATGCGCGCTCGGGCTCACTACTGCGGATGCGCAATCGGACTCACTACTGCTCATGCGCACTCGGGGTCACTACTGCTCATGCGCACTCGGACTCACTACTGCTCATGCGCATTCGGGGTCACCACTGCGCATGCGCACTCGGACTCACTACTGCGGATGCGCGCTCGGGTTCACTACTGCGCATGCGCGCACGGGCCCACTACTGCGAATGCGCACTCCGGCTCAGACCTGCCCATGCGCCCTCGGGCACACCACTGCGCATGCGCACACGGGCTCACTACTGCGCATGCGCAGTCCGGCTCAGAACTGCACATGCGCATTCGGACTCACTACTGCGGATGCACAATCGGGCTCACTACTGCGCATGCGCACTACGGCTCGGACCTGCACATGCGCACACGGACTCACTACTGCGGATGCGCGCTCGGGCTCACTACTGCGGATGCGCAATCGGGTTCACTACTGCCCATGCGCACACGGCCTCACTACTACGCATGCGCGCACGCGCCCACTACTGCGCATGCGCACTCCGGCTCAGACCTGCCCATGCGCCCTCGGGTACACCACTGCGCATGCGCACACGGACTCACCACTGCGCATGCGCACTCCGGCTCAGACCTGCCCATGCGCACTCGGGCTCACTACTGCGCATGCGCGCTCCGGCTCACTACTGCTCATGCGCACTCGGACTCACTACTGCGGATGCACAATCGGGCTCACTACTGCGCATGCGCACTACGGCTCGGACCTGCACATGCGCACACGGACTCACTACTGTGGATGCGCAATCGGGCTCACTACTGTGCATGCGCCCTCGGGGTCACTACTGCTCATGCGCACTCGGACTCACTACTGCTCATGCGCACTCGGGCTCACTACTGTGCATGCGTACTCGGGGTCACTACTGCTCATGCGCACTCAGACTCACTACTGCTCATGCGCACTCGGGCTCACTACTGTGCATGCGCACTCGGGGTCACTACTCCTCATGCGCACTCGGACTCACTACTGCTCATGCGCACTCGGGATCACTACTGTGCATGCGCACTCGGGGTCACTACTGCTCACGCGCACTCGGACTCACTACTGCGGATGCACGCTCGGGCTCACTACTGCGCATGCGCACACGGGCTCACTACTGCGCATGCGCGCACGGCCCCACTACTGCGCATGCGCACACGGACTCACTACTGCGGATGCGCAATCGGGCTTACTACTGTGCATGCGCACTCGGGGTCACTACTGCTCATGCGCACTCGGACTCACTACTGCTCATGCGCACTCGGACTCACTACTGCTCATGCGCATTCGGGGTCACTACTGTGCATGCGCACTCGGACTCACTACTGTGCATGCGCACTCGGGGTCACTACTGCTCATGCGCACTCGGACTCACTACTGCTCATGCGCACTCGGGCCCACTACTGCGCACGCGCACTCCGGCTCAGACCTGCACATGCGCACTGGGACTCACTACTGCTCATGCGCACTCGGGGTCACTACTGCTCATGCGCACTCGGACTCACTACTGCTCATGCGCATTCGGGGTCACTACTGCGCATGCGCACTCGGACTCACTACTGCGGATGCGCGCTCGGGCTCACTACTGCGTATGCGCACACGGGCTCACTACTGCGCATGCGCGCACGGGCCCACTATTGTGCATGCGCCCTCCGGCTCAGACCTGCGCATGCGCCCTCGGGCACACCACTGCGCATGCGCACACGGGCTCACTACTGCGCATGCGCAGTCCGGCTCAGACCTGCACATGCGCATTCGAGCTCACTTCTGCGCATGCGCACACGCGCGCACTACTGCGCTTGCGCACTCGGACTAACCACTGCTCATGCGCACTGGGACTCACTACTGCTCATGCGCACTCGGACTCACTACTGCGGATGCACAATCGGGCTCACTACTGCACGTGCGCACTCCGCCTCAGATCTGCACAGGCGTATTCGAGCTCACTTCTGCGCATGCGCACACGGGCTCACTACTGTGCATGCGCACTCGGGGTCGCTACTGCTCATGCGCCCTCCGGCTCAGACCTGCCCATGCGCCCTCGGGCACACCACTGCGCATGCGCACACGGACTCACCACTGCGCATGCGCAGTCCGGCTCAGACCTGCCCATGCGCACTCGGGCTCACTACTGCGCATGCGTGCTCGGGCTCACTACTGCGCATGCGTACTCGGGCCCACTACTGCGCATGCGCACTCGGACTCACTACTGCTCATGCGCACTCGGGCTCACTACTGTGCATGCGCACTCGGGGTCACTACTGCTCATGCGCACTCGGACTCACTACTGCACATGCGCACTCGGGGTCACTACTGCTCATGCGCACTCGGACTCACTACTGCTCATGCGCATTCGGGGTCACCACTGCGCATGCGCACTCGGACTCACTACTGCGGATGCGCGCTCGGGTTCACTACTGCGCATGCGCGCACGGGCCCACTACTGCGAATGCGCACTCCGGCTCAGACCTGCCCATGCGCCCTCGGGCACACCACTGCGCATGCGCACACGGGCTCACTACTGCGCATGCGCAGTCCGGCTCAGACCTGCACATGCGCATTCGAGCTCACTTCTGCGCATGCGCACACGCGCGCACTACTGCGCTTGCACACTCGGACTAACCACTGCTCATGCGCACTGGGACTCACTACTGCGGATGCGCGCTCGGGCTCACTACTGCGGATGCGCAATCGGACTCACTACTGCTCATGCGCACTCGGGGTCACTACTGCTCATGCGCACTCGGACTCACTACTGCTCATGCGCATTCGGGGTCACCACTGCGCATGCGCACTCGGACTCACTACTGCGGATGCGCGCTCGGGTTCACTACTGCGCATGCGCGCACGGGCCCACTACTGCGAATGCGCACTCCGGCTCAGACCTGCCCATGCGCCCTCGGGCACACCACTGCGCATGCGCACACGGGCTCACTACTGCGCATGCGCAGTCCGGCTCAGAACTGCACATGCGCATTCGAGCTCACTTCTGCGCATGCGCCCACGCGCGCACTACTGCGCTTGCGCACTCGGACTAACCACTGCTCATGCGCACTGGGACTCACTACTGCGGATGCGCGCTCGGGCTCACTACTGCGGATGCGCAATCGGGTTCACTACTGCGCATGAGCACACGGGCTCACTACTGCGCATGCGCGCACGGGCTCACTACTGCGCATGCGCGCACGGGCCCACTACTGCGCATGCGCACTCCGGCTCAGACCTGCCCATGCGCCCTCGGGCACACCACTGCGCATGCGCACACGGACTCACCACTGCGCATGCGCACTCCGGCTCAGACCTGCCCATGCGCACTCGGGCTCACTACTGCGCATGCGTGCTCGGGCTCACTACTGCGCACGCGCACTCGGACTAACCACTGCTCATGCGCACTGGGACTCACTACTGCGGATGCGCGCTCGGGCTCACTACTGCGGATGCGCAATCGGACTCACTACTGCTCATGCGCACTCGGGGTCACTACTGCTCATGCGCACTCGGACTCACTACTGCTCATGCGCATTCGGGGTCACCACTGCGCATGCGCACTCGGACTCACTACTGCGGATGCGCGCTCGGGTTCACTACTGCGCATGCGCACTCCGGCTCAGACCTGCCCATGCGCCCTCGGGCACACCACTGCGCATGCGCACACGGGCTCACTACTGCGCATGCGCAGTCCGGCTCAGACCTGCACATGCGCATTCGAGCTCACTTCTGCGCATGCGCACACGCGCGCACTACTGCGCTTGCACACTCGGACTAACCACTGCTCATGCGCACTGGGACTCACTACTGCGGATGCGCGCTCGGGCTCACTACTACGGATGCGCAATCGGACTCACTACTGCTCATGCGCACTCGGGGTCACTACTGCTCATGCGCACTCGGACTCACTACTGCTCATGCGCATTCGGGGTCACCACTGCGCATGCGCACTCGGACTCACTACTGCGGATGCGCGCTCGGGTTCACTACTGCGCATGCGCGCACGGGCCCACTACTGCGAATGCGCACTCCGGCTCAGACCTGCCCATGCGCCCTCGGGCACACCACTGCGCATGCGCACACGGGCTCACTACTGCGCATGCGCAGTCCGGCTCAGAACTGCACATGCGCATTCGAGCTCACTTCTGCGCATGCGCCCACGCGCGCACTACTGCGCTTGCGCACTCGGACTAACCACTGCTCATGCGCACTGGGACTCACTACTGCGGATGCGCGCTCGGGCTCACTACTGCGGATGCGCAATCGGGTTCACTACTGCGCATGAGCACACGGGCTCACTACTGCGCATGCGCGCACGGGCTCACTACTGCGCATGCGCGCACGGGCCCACTACTGCGCATGCGCACTCCGGCTCAGACCTGCCCATGCGCCCTCGGGCACACCACTGCGCATGCGCACACGGACTCACCACTGCGCATGCGCACTCCGGCTCAGACCTGCCCATGCGCACTCGGGCTCACTACTGCGCATGCGTGCTCGGGCTCACTACTGCGCACGCGCACTCGGACTAACCAC
Organism: Megachile leachella; assembly: GCA_963576845.1. Classification (NCBI taxonomy): domain Eukaryota; kingdom Metazoa; phylum Arthropoda; class Insecta; order Hymenoptera; family Megachilidae; genus Megachile; species Megachile leachella. Next base: position 3,934,644 of record OY756247.1, read on the forward strand.
TGCTCATGCGCACTGGGACTCACTACTGCGGATGCGCGCTCGGGCTCACTACTGCGGATGCGCAATCGGGTTCACTACTGCCCATGCGCACACGGCCTCACTACTACGCATGCGCGCACGCGCCCACTACTGCGCATGCGCACTCCGGCTCAGACCTGCCCATGCGCCCTCGGGTACACCACTACGCATGGGCACACGGACTCACCACTGCGCATGCGCACTCCGGCTCAGACCTGCCCATGCGCACTCGGGCTCACTACTGCGGATGCGCAGTCGGGCTTACTACTGTGCATGCGCACTCGGGGTCACTACTGCTCATGCGCACTCGGACTCACTACTGCTCATGCGCACTCGGACTCACTACTGCTCATGCGCACTCGGGGTCACTACTGCTCATGCGCACTCGGACTCACTACTGCGGATGCGCAGTCGGGCTTACTACTGTGCATGCGCACTCGGGGTCACTACTGCTCATGCGCACTCGGACTCACTACTGCTCATGCGCACTCGGACTCACTACTGCTCATGCGCACTCGGGGTCACTACTGCTCATGCGCACTCGGACTCACTACTGCTCATGCGCATTCGGGGTCACTACTGTGCATGCGCACTCGGACTCACTACTGTGCATGCGCACTCGGGGTCACTACTGCTCATGCGCACTCGGACTCACTACTGCGGATGCACAATCGGGCTCACTACTGCACGTGCGCACTCCGCCTCAGATCTGCACAGGCGTATTCGATCTCACTTCTGCGCATGCGCACACGGGCTCACTACTGTGCTTGCGCACTCGGACTAACCACTGCTCATGCGCACTGGGACTCACTACTGCTCATGCGCACTCGGACTCACTACTGCGGATGCACAATCGGGCTCACTACTGCACGTGCGCACTCCGCCTCAGATCTGCACAGGCGTATTCGAGCTCACTTCTGCGCATGCGCACACGGGCTCACTACTGTGCATGCGCACTCGGGGTCGCTACTGCTCATGCGCCCTCCGGCTCAGACCTGCCCATGCGCCCTCGGGCACACCACTGCGCATGCGCACACGGACTCACCACTGCGCATGCGCAGTCCGGCTCAGACCTGCCCATGCGCACTCGGGCTCACTACTGCGCATGCGTGCTCGGGCTCACTACTGCGCATGCGTACTCGGGCCCACTACTGCGCATGCGCACTCGGACTCACTACTGCTCATGCGCACTCGGGCTCACTACTGTGCATGCGCACTCGGGGTCACTACTGCTCATGCGCACTCGGACTCACTACTGCTCATGCGCACTCGGGGTCACTACTGCTCATGCGCACTCGGACTCACTACTGCTCATGCGCATTCGGGGTCACCACTGCGCATGCGCACTCGGACTCACTACTGCGGATGCGCGCTCGGGTTCACTACTGCGCATGCGCGCACGGGCCCACTACTGCGAATGCGCACTCCGGCTCAGACCTGCCCATGCGCCCTCGGGCACACCACTGCGCATGCGCACACGGGCTCACTACTGCGCATGCGCAGTCCGGCTCAGACCTGCACATGCGCATTCGAGCTCACTTCTGCGCATGCGCACACGCGCGCACTACTGCGCTTGCACACTCGGACTAACCACTGCTCATGCGCACTGGGACTCACTACTGCGGATGCGCGCTCGGTCTCACTACTGCGGATGCGCAATCGGGCTCACTACTGCGCATGCGTGCTCGGGCTCACTACTGCGCATGCGCACTCGGACTAACCACTGCTCATGCGCACTGGGACTCACTACTGCGGATGCGCGCTCGGGCTCACTACTGCGGATGCGCAATCGGGTTCACTACTGCGCATGCGCACACCGGCTCACTAATGCGCATGCGCGCACGGGCCCACTACTGCGCATGCGCACTCCGGCTCAGACCTGCCCATGCGCCCTCGGGCACACCACTGCGCATGCGCACACGGACTCACCACTGCGCATGCGCACTCCGGCTCAGACCTGCCCATGCGCACTCGGGCTCACTACTGCGCATGCGCGCTCCGGCTCACTACTGCTCATGCGCACTCGGACTCACTACTGCGGATGCACAATCGGGCTCACTACTGCGCATGCGCACTCCGGGTCAGACATTCACATGCGCACACGGACTCACTACTGTGGATGCGCAATCGGGCTCACTACTGCGGATGCGCAATCGGGCTCACCACTGTGCATGCGCACTCGGGGTCACTACTGCTCATGCGCACTCGGGGACACTACTGTGCATGCGCACTCGGGGTCACTACTGCTCATGCGCATTCGGGGTCACTACTGCGCATGCGCACTCGGACTCACTACTGCGCATGCGCGCACGGGCCCACTACTGCGCATGCGCACTCCGGCTCAGACCTGCCCATGCACCCTCGGGCACACCACTGCGCATGCGCACACGGGCTCACTACTGCGCATGCGCAGTCCGGCTCAGACCTGCACATGCGCATTCGAGCTCACTTCTGCGCATGCGCCCACGCGCGCACTACTGCGCTTGCGCACTCGGACTAACCACTGCTCATGCGCACTGGGACTCACTACTGCGGATGCGCGCTCGGGCTCACTACTGCGGATGCGCAATCGGGTTCACTACTGCGCATGAGCACACGGGCTCACTACTGCGCATGCGCGCACGGGCTCACTACTGCGCATGCGCGCACGGGCCCACTACTGCGCATGCGCACTCCGGCTCAGACCTGCCCATGCGCCCTCGGGCACACCACTGCGCATGCGCACACGGACTCACCACTGCGCATGCGCACTCCGGCTCAGACCTGCCCATGCGCACTCGGGCTCACTACTGCGCATGCGTGCTCGGGCTCACTACTGCGCACGCGCACTCGGACTAACCACTGCTCATGCGCACTGGGACTCACTACTGCGGATGCGCGCTCGGGCTCACTACTGCGGATGCGCAATCGGGTTCACTACTGCCCATGCGCACACGGCCTCACTACTACGCATGCGCGCACGCGCCCACTACTGCGCATGCGCACTCCGGCTCAGACCTGCCCATGCGCCCTCGGGTACACCACTGCGCATGGGCACACGGACTCACCACTGCGCATGCGCACTCCGGCTCAGACCTGCCCATGCGCACTCGGGCTCACTACTGCGCATGCGCGCTCCGGCTCACTACTGCTCATGCGCACTCGGACTCACTACTGCTCATGCGCACTCGGACTCACTACTGCGGATGCACGCTCGGGCTCACTACTGCGCATGCGCACACGGGCTCACTACTGCGCATGCGCGCACGGCCCCACTACTGCGCATGCGCACACGGACTCACTACTGCGGATGCGCAGTCGGGCTTACTACTGTGCATGCGCACTCGGGGTCACTACTGCTCATGCGCACTCGGACTCACTACTGCTCATGCGCACTCGGACTCACTACTGCTCATGCGCACTCGGGGTCACTACTGCTCATGCGCACTCGGACTCACTACTGCTCATGCGCATTCGGGTTCACTACTGTGCATGCGCACTGGGACTCACTACTGCTCATGCGCACTCGGACTCACTACTGCGGATGCACAATCGGGCTCACTACTGCACGTGCGCACTCCGCCTCAGATCTGCACAGTCGTATTCGAGCTCACTTCTGCGCATGCGCACACGGGCTCACTACTGTGCATGCGCACTCGGGGTCGCTACTGCTCATGCGCCCTCCGGCTCAGACCTGCCCATGCGCCCTCGGGCACACCACTGCGCATGCGCACACGGACTCACCACTGCGCATGCGCACTCCGGCTCAGACCTGCCCATGCGCACTCGGGCTCACTACTGCGCATGCGCGCTCGGGATCACTACTGCGCATACGCGCTCGGGGTCGCTACTGCGCATTCGCTCACGGGCTCACACTGTGCATGCACACTCGGGGTCACTACTGCGCATGCGCACACGGGCTCGCTACTGCGCATGCGCACACGGGCTCACTACTGCGCATGCGCAGTCCGGCTCAGACGTGCCCATGCGCACTCGGGCTCACTACTGGGCATGCGTGCTCGGGCTCACTACTGCGCATGCGCACTCGGGCCCACTACTGCGCATGCGCACTCCGGCTCAGACCTGCACATGCGCACACGGACTCGCTACTGCGGATGCGCAATCGGGCTCACTACTGCGGATGCGCGCTCGGGCTCACTACTGCGCATGCGCACTCGGGGTCACGATTGCTGATGCGCACTCGGACTCACTACTGCTCATGCGCACTCGGGGTCACTACTGCTCATGCGCACTCGGACTCACTACTGCTCATGCGCATTCGGGGTCACTACTGCGCATGCGCACTCGGACTCACTACTGCGGATGCGCGCTCGGGCTCACTACTGCGTATGCGCACACGGGCTCACTACTGCGCATGCGCGCACGGGCCCACTATTGTGCATGCGCCCTCCGGCTCAGACCTGCCCATGCGCCCTCGGGCACACCACTGCGCATGCGCACACGGGCTCACTACTGCGCATGCGCTGTCCGGCTCAGACCTGCACATGCGCATTCGAGCTCACTTCTGCGCATGCGCACACGCGCGCACTACTGCGCTTGCGCACTCGGACTAACCACTGCTCATGCGCACTGGGACTCACTACTGCTCATGCGCACTCGGACTCACTACTGCGGATGCACAATCGGGCTCACTACTGCACGTGCGCACTCCGCCTCACATCTGCACAGGCGTATTCGAGCTCACTTCTGCGCATGCGCACACGGGCTCACTACTGTGCATGCGCACTCGGGGTCGCTACTGCTCATGCGCCCTCCGGCTCAGACCTGCCCATGCGCCCTCGGGCACACCACTGCGCATGCGCACACGGACTCACCACTGCGCATGCGCACTCCGGCTCAGACCTGCCCATGCGCACTCGGACTCACTACTGCTCATGCGCACTGGGACTCACTACTGCGGATGCGCGCTCGGGCTCACTACTGCGGATGCGCAATCGGGTTCGCTACTGCGCATGCGCACACCGGCTCACTACTGCGCATGCGCGCACGGGCCCACTACTGCGCATGCGCACTCCGGCTCAGACCTGCCCATGCGCCCGCGGGCACACCACTGCGCATGCGCACACGGACTCACCACTGCGCATGCGCACTCCGGCTCAGACCTGCCCATGCGCACTCGGGCTCACTACTGCGCATGCGCGCTCCGGCTCACTACTGCTCATGCGCACTCGGACTCACTACTGCGCATGCGCACACGGACTCACTACTGCGGATGCGCAGTCGGGCTTACTACTGTGCATGCGCACTCGGGGTCACTACTGCTCATGCGCACTCGGCCTCACTACTGCTCATGCGCACTCGGACTCACTACTGCTCATGCGCACTCGGGGTCACTACTGCTCATGCGCACTCGGACTCACTACTGCGGATGCGCAGTCGGGCTTACTACTGTGCATGCGCACTCGGGGTCACTACTGCTCATGCGCACTCGGACTCACTACTGCTCATGCGCACTCGGACTCACTACTGCTCATGCGCACTCGGGGTCACTACTGCTCATGCGCACTCGGACTCACTACTGCTCATGCGCATTCGGGGTCACTACTGTGCATGCGCACTCGGACTCACTACTGTGCATGCGCACTCGGGGTCACTACTGCTCATGCGCACTCGGACTCACTACTGCGGATGCACAATCGGGCTCACTACTGCACGTGCGCACTCCGCCTCAGATCTGCACAGGCGTATTCGATCTCACTTCTGCGCATGCGCACACGGGCTCACTACTGTGCTTGCGCACTCGGACTAACCACTGCTCATGCGCACTGGGACTCACTACTGCTCATGCGCACTCGGACTCACTACTGCGGATGCACAATCGGGCTCACTACTGCACGTGCGCACTCCGCCTCAGATCTGCACAGGCGTATTCGAGCTCACTTCTGCGCATGCACACACGGGCTCACTACTGTGCATGCGCACTCGGGGTCGCTACTGCTCATGCGCCCTCCGGCTCAGACCTGCCCATGCGCCCTCGGGCACACCACTGCGCATGCGCACACGGACTCACCACTGCGCATGCGCAGTCCTGCTCAGACCTGCCCATGCGCACTCGGGCTCACTACTGCGCATGCGTGCTCGGGCTCACTACTGCGCATGCGTACTCGGGCCCACTACTGCGCATGCGCACTCGGACTCACTCCTGCTCATGCGCACTCGGGCTCACTACTGTGCATGCGCACTCGGGGTCACTACTGCTCATGCGCACTCGGACTCACTACTGCTCATGCGCACTCGGGGTCACTACTGCTCATGCGCACTCGGACTCACTACTGCTCATGCGCATTCGGGGTCACCACTGCGCATGCGCACTCGGACTCACTACTGCGGATGCGCGCTCGGGTTCACTACTGCGCATGCGCGCACGGGCCCACTACTGCGAATGCGCACTCCGGCTCAGACCTGCCCATGCGCCCTCGGGCACACCACTGCGCATGCGCACACGGGCTCACTACTGCGCATGCGCAGTCCGGCTCAGACCTGCACATGCGCATTCGAGCTCACTTCTGCGCATGCGCACACGCGCGCACTACTGCGCTTGCACACTCGGACTAACCACTGCTCATGCGCACTGGGACTCACTACTGCGGATGCGCGCTCGGGCTCACTACTGCGGATGCGCAATCGGGCTCACTACTGCGCATGCGTGCTCGGGCTCACTACTGCGCATGCGCACTCGGACTAACCACTGCTCATGCGCACTGGGACTCACTACTGCGGATGCGCGCTCGGGCTCACTACTGCGGATGCGCAATCGGGTTCACTACTGCGCATGCGCACACCGGCTCACTAATGCGCATGCGCGCACGGGCCCACTACTGCGCATGCGCACTCCGGCTCAGACCTGCCCATGCGCCCTCGGGCACACCACTGCGCATGCGCACACGGACTCACCACTGCGCATGCGCACTCCGGCTCAGACCTGCCCATGCGCACTCGGGCTCACTACTGCGCATGCGCGCTCCGGCTCACTACTGCTCATGCGCACTTGGACTCACTACTGCGGATGCACAATCGGGCTCACTACTGCGCATGCGCACTCTGGGTCAGACATTCACATGCGCACACGGACTCACTACTGTGGATGCGCAATCGGGCTCACTACTGCGGATGCGCAATCGGGCTCACCACTGTGCATGCGCACTCGGGGTCACTACTGCTCATGCGCACTCGGGGACACTACTGTGCATGCGCACTCGGGGTCACTACTGCTCATGCGCATTCGGGGTCACTACTGCGCATGCGCACTCGGACTCACTACTGCGCATGCGCGCACGGGCCCACTACTGCGCATGCGCACTCCGGCTCAGACCTGCCCATGCACCCTCGGGCACACCACTGCGCATGCGCACACGGTCTCACTACTGCGCATGCGCAGTCCGGCTCAGACCTGCACATGCGCATTCGAGCTCACTTCTGCGCATGCGCCCACGCGCGCACTACTGCGCTTGCGCACTCGGACTAACCACTGCTCATGCGCACTGGGACTCACTACTGCGGATGCGCGCTCGGGCTCACTACTGCGGATGCGCAATCGGGTTCACTACTGCCCATGCGCACACGGCCTCACTACTACGCATGCGCGCACGCGCCCACTACTGCGCATGCGCACTCCGGCTCAGACCTGCCCATGCGCCCTCGGGTACACCACTGCGCATGCGCACACGGACTCACCACTGCGCATGCGCACTCCGGCTCAGACCTGCCCATGCGCACTCGGGCTCACTACTGCGCATGCGCGCTCCGGCTCACTACTGCTCATGCGCACTCGGACTCACTACTGCGGATGCACAATCGGGCTCACTACTGCGCATGCGCACTACGGCTCAGACCTGCACATGCGCACACGGACTCACTACTGTGGATGCGCAATCGGGCTCACTACTGTGCATGCGCACTCGGGGTCACTACTGCTCATGCGCACTCGGACTCACTACTACTCATGCGCACTCGGGCTCACTACTGTGCATGCGTACTCGGGGTCACTACTGCTCATGCGCACTCAGACTCACTACTGCTCATGCGCACTCGGGCTCACTACTGTGCATGCGCACTCGGGGTCACTACTGCTCATGCGCACTCGGACTCACTACTGCTCATGCGCACTCGGGCTCACTACTGTGCATGCGCACTCGGGGTCACTACTGCTCACGCGCACTCGGACTCACTACTGCGGATGCACGCTCGGGCTCACTACTGCGCATGCGCACACGGGCTCACTACTGTGCATGCGCGCACGGCCCCACTACTGCGCATGCGCACACGGACTCACTACTGCGGATGCGCAATCGGGCTTACTACTGTGCATGCGCACTCGGGGTCACTACTGCTCATGCGCACTCGGACTCACTACTGCTCATGCGCACTCGGACTCACTACTGCTCATGCGCATTCGGGGTCACTACTGTGCATGCGCACTCGGACTCACTACTGTGCATGCGCACTCGGGGTCACTACTGCTCATGCGCACTCGGACTCACTACTGCTCATGCGCACTCGGGCCCACTACTGCGCATGCGCACTCCGGCTCAGACCTGCACATGCGCACTGGGACTCACTACTGCTCATGCGCACTCGGGGTCACTACTGCTCATGCGCACTCGGACTCACTACTGCTCATGCGCATTCGGGGTCACTACTGCGCATGCGCACTCGGACTCACTACTGCGGATGCGCGCTCGGGCTCACTACTGCGTATGCGCACACGGGCTCACTACTGCGCATGCGCGCACGGGCCCACTATTGTGCATGCGCCCTCCGGCTCAGACCTGCCCATGCGCCCTCGGGCACACCACTGCGCATGCGCACACGGGCTCACTACTGCGCATGCGCTGTCCGGCTCAGACCTGCACATGCGCATTCGAGCTCACTTCTGCGCATGCGCACACGCGCGCACTACTGCGCTTGCACACTCGGACTAACCACTGCTCATGCGCACTGTGACTCACTACTGCGGATGCGCGCTCGGGCTCACTACTGCGCATGCGCACTCGGACTAACCACTGCTCATGCGCACTGGGACTCACTACTGCGGATGCGCGCTCGGGCTCACTACTGCGGATGCGCAATCGGGTTCACTACTGCGCATGCGCACACCGGCTCACTAATGCGCATGCGCGCACGGGCCCACTACTGCGCATGCGCACTCCGGCTCAGACCTGCCCATGCGCCCTCGGGCACACCACTGCGCATGCGCACACGGACTCACCACTGCGCATGCGCACTCCGGCTCAGACCTGCCCATGCGCACTCGGGCTCACTACTGCGCATGCGCGGTCCGGCTCACTACTGCTCATGCGCACTCGGACTCACTACTGCGGATGCACAATCGGGCTCACTACTGCGCATGCGCACTCCGGGTCAGACATTCACATGCGCACACGGACTCACTACTGTGGATGCGCAATCGGGCTCACTACTGCGGATGCGCAATCGGGCTCACCACTGTGCATGCGCACTCGGGGTCACTACTGCTCATGCGCACTCGGGGACACTACTGTGCATGCGCACTCGGGGTCACTACTGCTCATGCGCATTCGGGGTCACTACTGCGCATGCGCACTCGGACTCACTACTGCGCATGCGCGCACGGGCCCACTACGGCGCATGCGCACTCCGGCTCAGACCTGCCCATGCACCCTCGGGCACACCACTGCGCATGCGCACACGGGCTCACTACTGCGCATGCGCAGTCCGGCTCAGACCTGCACATGCGCATTCGAGCTCACTTCTGCGCATGCGCCCACGCGCGCACTACTGCGCTTGCGCACTCGGACTAACCACTGCTCATGCGCACTCGGACTCACTACTGCTCATGCGCACTCGGGGTCACTACTGCGCATGCGCGCACGGGCCCACTACTGCGCATGCGCACTCCGGCTCAGACCTGCCCATGCGCCCTCGTTCACACCACTGCGCATGCGCACACGGGCTCACTACTGCGCATGCGCAGTCCGACTCAGACCTGCACATGCGTATTCGAGCTCACTTCTGCGCATGCGCACACGCGCGCACTACTGCGCTTACGCACTCGGACTAACCACTGCTCATGCGCACTGGGACTCACTACTGCGGATGCGCGCTCGGGCTCACTACTGCGGATGCGCACTCGGGCCCACTACTGCGCATGCGCACACGGACTCGCTACTGCGGATGCGCAATCGGGCTCACTACTGCGGATGCGCGCTCGGGCTCACTACTGCGCATGCGCACTCGGGGTCACGACTGCTGATGCGCACTCGGACTCACTACTGCTCATGCGCACTCGGGGTCACTACTGCTCATGCGCACTCGGACTCACTACTGCTCATGCGCATTCGGGGTCACTACTGCGCATGCGCACTCGGACTCACTACTGCGGATGCGCGCTCGGGCTCACTACTGCGTATGCGCACACGGGCTCACTACTGCGCATGCGCGCACGGGCCCACTATTGTGCATGCGCCCTCCGGCTCAGACCTGCCCATGCGCCCTCGGGCACACCACTGCGCATGCGCACACGGGCTCACTACTGCGCATGCGCAGTCCGGCTCAGACCTGCACATGCGCATTCGAGCTCACTTCTGCGCATGCGCACACGGGCGCACTACTGCGCTTGCGCACTCGGACTAACCACTGCTCATGCGCACTGGGACTCACTACTGCTCATGCGCACTCGGACTCACTACTGCGGATGCACAATCGGGCTCACTACTGCACGTGGGCACTCCGCCTCACATCTGCACAGGCGTATTCGAGCTCACTTCTGCGCATGCGCACACGGGCTCACTACTGTGCATGCGCACTCGGGGTCGCTACTGCTCATGCGCCCTCCGGCTCAGACCTGCCCATGCGCCCTCGGGCACACCACTGCGCATGCGCACACGGACTCACCACTGCGCATGCGCACTCCGGCTCAGACCTGCCCATGCGCACTCGGACTCACTACTGCTCATGCGCACTGGGACTCACTACTGCGGATGCGCGCTCGGGCTCACTACTGCGGATGCGCAATCGGGTTCGCTACTGCGCATGCGCACACCGGCTCACTACTGCGCATGCGCGCACGGGCCCACTACTGCGCATGCGCACTCCGGCTCAGACCTGCCCATGCGCCCGCGGGCACACCACTGCGCATGCGCACACGGACTCACCACTGCGCATGCGCACTCCGGCTCAGACCTGCCCATGCGCACTCGGGCTCACTACTGCGCATGCGCGCTCCGGCTCACTACTGCTCATGCGCACTCGGACTCACTACTGCGGATGCACAATCGGGCTCACTACTGCGCATGCGCACTCCGGGTCAGACATTCACATGCGCACACTGACTCACTACTGTGGATGCGCAATCGGGCTCACTACTGCGGATGCGCAATCGGGCTCACCACTGTTGTTCAGAATAGAAAGTTAGAAATCTTTGTTATCGACGCGCAAAATTCCTGATCGGCCGTCGTGGCGTTTCGGCGATCGCGGTCCCCCCACTCCCGGTAGATCTAGTTAAAGGGCGACACGCGAGCACCGAAGCTATCTATCTATCTGGAACTGTATCAGAGCGAAAAAAGGCGAGTTAATTGTAAAGAGAGCGAATAAAAGTGCATTAACATTCAGTGTATTAAACATTCCGGATTCTTACATTTTGTAAACCTATCGTAATACAACAAGGTTTCACTTATTTTTTAGTAAAGGAACCAAATAAAATAAAATTTTGGGTAATTATAAAATATACTGGTATCTCCACTAAAAAACATTGGTCCTTCGAGCCGGATATTCGGAGTAATTAGAGGTGAGATAATCCCTAAAATACCAATTACTAATCGGCTTAAATTCTAACGGGATTAACGGCTGTCCTTGACCGCCAGCGCTCAAAAACAAATACTGCAAGTCACTAACCGTCTTACTGTCTATTTTCCTTTTTTCTGGAGTGTCTGAAACAATGGATAAATTCGTTACGAAACAGCTTGATTTATTCAAACGAATAAAGTCTACTGTGGAAAATATGAAGAAATTGGGAGCAGCGAAAATTACGAAAGGTGTAGTCAATGCTCGTCTGGAACTCTTGGAGAAAAACTGGACTGCTTTTTCCGAAACCCACAATGAGCTTCTGGACGTCTTCTCCAAGGAAAAGGATCACTTCTACTTTGAGGATGACTATATTGGCATCGGGGAAGAAGCATACCTCTCTCAAAAGGCATTTTTACTGGACCTCCAGGAGGAACTCTCTGCTGGTAAGAGCATTCCATCTCAAAATCCGTCGTCGCTGCGTGCCTTGCCAAAAATTGTGCTTCCTGTATTCTCTGGAGAATACAACAACTGGCCAAATTTCCGCGATCTCTTCCAGTCACTCATCATCGACAACGATTCGCTCTCTCTCGTCGAAAAGCTGCATTACCTAAAAACAAGTTTGTCTGGTGAACCCGCTCTGTTACTACAAAACATTTCGGTTACTGGTGATAATTTTGAGCGCGCCTGGCGGTCAATAACCGAAAGGTATCAAAATCTACGAGTGCTGATTCACGCCCAGCTCACCTCGTTAACAGCTCACCCTGCCATGAAGAAGGAGTCCGCACACGAATTGAAGGGGTTAGTGGACGGCACTACAGACTCGGTTCAGGCACTCGAAGCCTTGAAGCGACCGGTCAAGCACTGGGACGATTGGCTGGTTTTCGTCATCGCTGGAAAACTGGACCCCAAAACACGGATGGCCTGGGAATCCCACGTTGGGGCATCTACCGAGCCTTCCACCTTTGAGGAGCTAAGAACGTTCCTCATCACACGTGTACGGGCATTGGAAGCAGTTGAAGGCTCGGCGATTCCGCCAGCAGCGTCCAGCGGTCCATCAGGAGCTTCAAAACTGGAAAAAGGAACATCGTCAAATTCCTACACACGAGTAAGGTCTCACGCGACGTCCACACCCAATCGCAGCACTCAACAATGCGCCATTTGCAAGAAGGAGCATCCGTTACTGTTTTGCGCTATCTATAAGGGTATGAATCCTCGAGAGAGGAAGCAGCTGGTTACTGAAAAGCACCTCTGTTACAATTGTTTGGGTCCTCATTCTTCTACCGCGTGTAAGTCTACTAAGCGTTGCCAAGTATGCGTAGGTAAGGATCACACCTCTCTTCATTCTAACATAGAGCAATTTTCTGCCGCTGGTTCGTCTTCCTTAGTGCAGGTACCCAGGGCAAGTTCCGAAGCGGAGAACGGTTTTCATTCCGAACGAAACAACTCTACTGGCAAGGTTATCCACTGCGCAACCACTTCCTGTTCCGTGACTGAGTCGATTTCGGTTATCTTAGCCACTGCAGAGCTCGTGCTGGAGTCAGACCAGGGACAGAGAATGCTCGTCAGGGCCCTCATAGATCCCTGCTCGGAAGTTTCACTGGTAGAGGAAAGCATCGCTCAAATTCTGAGACTTTCGAAAGTTCCAGATAAAATCCCGGTAATTGGTGTTGGAAAAACACAGACCTTCACTAAAGGTAGGGTCTCTCTGCGCTTATTCTCTCGTTACGATGAATTTACTTCGTACCATCTGACGGCGTACGTGCTTCCTCGATTATCAGCATATCAGAATAGAACTTCATCTAATCCAGTCGCGCTTTCTCATCTTCAAGGGTTAAAACTAGCGGATCCGAATTTTCAATCATTTCGACGCATAAGCGTCATCCTGGGAGCGGGAATGTACGCTCAGATTATTCGGTCCGGTTTAATTCAAGGTCCCCCAAATACTCCAATAGCTCAGGCTACCGCGCTTGGGTGGATATTAACGGGACCCTTACTCTCCACCCAAAACAATGAAGCCGAATCTCATCAGGCAATATCTTTACAGTGTTCATTAATGGATCCGGATATAACAGAGACACTCACCAAGTTCTGGAAGCTCGAGGAAGTTCCTTCCAACTCGAAACCGCTCACTAGTGAGGAAGAGGCGTGCGAGGATCACTTCCGAAAAACGCATTCTCGGGACGCTTCGGGGAGATATACAGTGTCTCTGCCGTTCAAATCTTCACCTTCGCATCTGGGTGAGAGCAAGCGAGCCGCTATTTCTTTCTTCGCGAAGTTAGAGACGCGCTTCAATTCAAATCCATCGCTAAAAAAGGAATATTGCGATTTTATTAAAGAATATGAGTCGCTAGGTCACATGGAGCGCGTGCCGGATCAAGAAATTTCTAATTCTAACTATTATCTGCCTCATCACGGGGTGTGGCGTCAAGCTAGCGCGACTACTAAACTTAGAGTCGTGTTTAACGCCTCACACAAAAGCACTTCAGGGCTGTCTCTGAATGACCTGGTACATACTGGTCCGAATCTACTACCGGAAGTTTTTTCTATTCTATTACGCTGGCGCAGACATGCTATAGCTTTCGCGGCGGACATTGAAAAAATGTATCGTCAAATTCGGGTATCTCAAGCAGATTGTGAGTTTCAGAAAATTGTTTGGCGAAATTCTGCTAATTCCCAACTCTCTACTTACAAACTTTTAACAGTTACTTACGGCATGGCATGCGCTCCATTTCTGGCTATTCGTACACTACAGCAGCTAAGTACGGATGAAAAAAGGGCTTATCCGCTGGCTGCTCTTTGTCTCTTGCACGACACCTACGTCGATGACGTAGTATCTGGATCTAACACTCTGGAGGAAGCCATTCTCCTTAGTCAACAATTAATTGCGTTGTTAAGGGCGGGCGGCTTTAAACTTAGGAAATGGGTATCTAATAATCCCGATCTCTTAAAAAACTTACCAGCGGATTACCTTGCTTCTTCTGTTAACCTGGCGTGCAACTTCGACGCAGTTTCTAGTCTCCTTGGTTTGAGTTGGAATACTTCCTCGGATTGCTTTATTTTCAACCCGAAACCTCAAAATCTTACTGGACGCATAACTAAAAGAACAGTTTTTAGTGAGATCTCCGGATTGTTCGACCCACTCGGCCTTCTGGCGCCGGTAATAATTCTCGCAAAAATCTTTATGCAGTCGCTTTGGCTGTTGAATGTAAATTGGGATGATCCTCTTCCCAACCCTCAAAGGGATTTCTGGGTAACTTACCTGTCAGAGTTGAGCGCTCTTTCCTCGCTTCGGATACCTCGCTGGCTTTCTACTTCGTCTAACTACAATATGCTTCAATTACACGGATTTGCCGACGCGTCCGAAAGGGCCTATGCTGCGGTCATTTATATACGGGTTTTGTCCCAGCATCCCGAAGCCACTCCCACGGTGACTCTCGTGGCAGCTAAAACGCGAGTAGCTCCTTTGAAACAAGTATCGCTGCCTAGACTCGAACTATGCGCAGCTACTCTACTGGTTAAGCTTATAAAAAGGGTTAAAGATACTCTTTCTTTACATACCTGCGAACTCCATCTCTGGTCTGATTCCACCATAGTTCTTAGTTGGCTTCAGCAACACCCTTCAAAATGGAAAACGTTCGTTGCCAATCGGGTGTCAGAAATCCAAACTTCGCTTCCTCAGGCAATCTGGCGTCATATTCCTTCTGCAGAAAACCCGGCCGATTTAGCTTCCCGCGGTCTTTCAGGGAAAAAATTGGAATCGAGCAATATTTGGTGGAAAGGACCTACATTCTTGTCCTCACTTAACACTAACTTGAATACTTACCTTCTTTCGAACTTAGTCACGGATAAGGAAGCCCGGAATTCAAAATTTGTGCACTCCGCTGTCACTAGTTCCTCCTTTTTAGAGGAATTTATAGCTCGATATTCTTCTCTGGAAAAATTGTGCAGAATAACTTGCTGGTGTCTTCGTTTCGGAACAAGAAACAAACAGAACTGTTTACTCAAGCGTACTACGCTTGATATTGGTGTTGATGAATTACTGAACGCGCGGCTTACCTTAATCAAATGTATTCAAAACATAGCGTTTTCAGAAGAAAGGGCTTTGCTTGACCAGTCTGCTTCCATCTCACGTGGACCATTAAGCAGACTAAACCCATTCGTAGATGATAAGGGAATTCTTCGCGTCGGAGGAAGATTAAAACACTCACTGCTGGACTTTAATGAAAAACATCCTATTATTCTCCCTAAGAAAGGACACTTCACAACGCTGATCATTCGCGAAGCTCACTGGAGAACACTGCACGGTGGAGTACAACTCACTTTAGGGTTTCTTCGCCAACGATACTGGATCCTTTGCGGGCGTCGAGCTGTTCGGACCTGCGTATTTTCCTGCGTTATTTGCTGGCGATGGCGTGCGAAAACTGCCGAACAGCAAATGGGTAATCTTCCTCTTGATCGCGTGCGACCGTCTCGACCATTCATCAATACTGGCATTGAAGATGCCGGGCCGTTCGTCATAAAAACCAGCCCAGGTCGGTGTTTACGTTCTCGGAAAGCCTATGTAGCCGTCTTTGTCTGTCTAGCTTCTCGCGCGGTTCATCTCGAGCTCGTATCAGATTACACAACAGACGCTTTCCTCGCTGCGTATCGGCGCTTTGTATCCCGGCGAGGAATATGTTCCCTCATTCGCAGCGATCAGGGAACCAACTTTATCGGCGCTCAACGAGAGCTGCATCGTCTCTTTCTAGCCGCGCAGATCGAATGGTCCGAAATAGCGAATATTCTAGCAAAGGACGGAACCGTTTGGCAATTCAACCCCCCATCTGCTCCTCACTTCGGGGGCATTTGGGAGGCAGCCGTCAAATCTTTGAAATTTCATCTTAAGCGGGTAGTGGGCGATACCCTTCTTAATTTTGAAGAATTCACTACTGTACTAGCACAGATAGAAGCTTGCCTCAATTCGCGCCCCTTAGCACCTCTGGGAGACAGCGCAGATTCCTTCGACTTTCTAACGCCAGGTCATTTTTTAATAGGAGGCCCTCTCGTTTCTGTCCCGGAGCCCACTCTAATCGATGAGAAATTTTCGCGACTTTCTCGTTGGCAGCTGATCCAGCAGATGCGGGACCATTTCTGGCGACGCTGGGCGGCAGAGTATCTTCACTCACTACAAACGCGCACCAAATGGACTCAGCCTCAACCCAACGTGAAACCCGGAGATCTCTGCCTCATTACCTCGGAAGTCACTCCACCTACCAAATGGCCAATGGGAAGAATCGCAGAAGTCTACCCGGGCTCCGACGGAAAGGTTCGCGTCGTCCTCGTGCGAACCCCGCAAACAACGTTAAAGCGACCCGTAGCGAAAATATGCCTGTTCCCAGAGGCGCGACCGAGCGACTAGCGTTCGTCATGTCGACGAAGGCGGGCGGCAATGTTCAGAATAGAAAGTTAGAAATCTTTGTTATCGACGCGCAAAATTCCTGATCGGCCGTCGTGGCGTTTCGGCGATCGCGGTCCCCCCACTCCCGGTAGATCTAGTTAAAGGGCGACACGCGAGCACCGAAGCTATCTATCTATCTGGAACTGTATCAGAGCGAAAAAAGGCGAGTTAATTGTAAAGAGAGCGAATAAAAGTGCATTAACATTCAGTGTATTAAACATTCCGGATTCTTACATTTTGTAAACCTATCGTAATACAACAAGGTTTCACTTATTTTTTAGTAAAGGAACCAAATAAAATAAAATTTTGGGTAATTATAAAATATACTGGTATCTCCACTAAAAAACAACTGTGCATGCGCACTCGGGGTCACTACTGCTCATGCGCACTCGGGGACACTACTGCGCATGCGCACTCGGACTCAGTACTGCGCATGCGCGCACGGGCCCACTACTGCGCATGCGCACTCCGGCTCAGACCTGCCCATGCACCCTCGGGCACACCACTGCGCATGCGCACACGGGCTCACTACTGCGCATGCGCAGTCCGGCTCAGACCTGCACGTGCGCATTCGAGCTCACTTCTGCGCATGCGCACACGCGCGCACTACTGCGCTTGCGCACTCGGACTAACCACTGCTCATGCGCACTGGGACTCACTACTGCGGATGCGCGCTCGGGCTCACTACTGCGGATGCGCAATCGGGTTCACTACTGCGCATGCGCACTCCGGCTCAGACCTGCACATGCGCCCTCGGGTACACAACTGCGCATGCGCACACGGACTCACCACTGCGCATGCGCACTCCGGCTCAGACCTGCCCATGCGCACTCGGGCTCACTACTGCGCATGCGCACTCCGGCTCACTACTGCTCATGCGCACTCGGACTCACTACTGCGGATGCACAATCGGGCTCACTACTGCGCATGCGCACTCCGGGTCAGACCTGCACATGCGCACACGGACTCACTACTGTGGATGCGCAATCGGGCTCACTACTGTGCATGCGCACTCGGGGTCACTACTGCTCATGCGCACTCGGACTCATTACTGCTCATGCGCACTCGGGCTCACTACTGTGCATGCGCACTCGGGGTCACTACTGCTCATGCGCACTCAGACTCACTACTGCTCATGAGCACTCGGGCTCACTACTGTGCATGCGCACTCGGGGTCACTACTGCTCATGCGCACTCGGACTCACTACTGCTCATGCGCACTCGGGCTCACTACTGTGCATGCGCACTCGGGGTCACTACTGCTCACGCGCACTCGGACTCTCTACTGCGGATGCACGCTCGGGCTCACTACTGCGCATGCGCACACGGGCTCACTACTGCGCATGCGCGCACGGCCCACTACTGCGCATGCACACACGGACTCACTACTGCGGATGCGCAATCGGGCTCACTACTGTGCATGCGCACTCGGGGTCACTACTGCTCATGCGCACTCGGACTCACTACTTCTCATGCGCACTCGGACTCACTACTGCTCATGCGCACTCGGGGTCACTACTGCTCATGCGCACTCGGACTCAGTACTGCTCATGCGCATTCGGGGTCACTACTGTGCATGCGCACTCGGACTCACTACTGTGCATGCGCACTCGGGGTCACTACTGCTCATGCGCACTCGGACTCACTACTGCTCATGCGCACTCGGGCCCACTACTGCGCATGCGCACTCCGGCTCAGACCTGCACATGCGCACACGGACTCACTACTGCGGATGCGCAATCGGGCTCACTACTGTGCATGCGTACTCGGGGTCACTAATGCTCATGCGCACTCGGGGTCACTACTGCTCATGCGCATTCGGGGTCACTACTGTGCATGCGCACTCGGACTCACTACTGTGCATGCGCACTCGGGGTCACTACTGCTCATGCGCACTCGGGGTCACTACTGCTCATGCGCACTCGGGCCCACTACTGCGCATGCGCACTCCGGCCCAGACCTGCACATGCGCACACGGACTCACTACTGCGGATGCGCAATCGGGCTCACTACTGTGCATGCGTACTCGGGGTCACTAATGCTCATGCGCACTCGGGGTCACTACTGCTCATGCGTACTCGGACTCACTACTGCTCATGCGCACTCGGGGTCACTACTGCTCATGCGCACTCGGACTCACCACTGCTCATGCGCACTCGGGGTCACTACTGCTCATGCGCACTCGGGCTCACTACTGCGCATGCGCGCACGGGCCCACTACTGCGCATGCGCACTCCGGCTCAGACCTGCCCATGCGCGCTCGGGCTCACTACTGCGGATGCGCATTCGGGTTCACTACTGCGCATGCGCACTCCGGCTCAGACCTGCCCATGCGCCCTCGGGTACACAACTGCGCATGCGCACACGGACTCACCACTGCGCATGCGCACTCCGGCTCAGACCTGCCCATGCGCACTCGGGCTCACTACTGCGCATGCGCACTCCGGCTCACTACTGCTCATGCGCACTTGGACTCACTACTGCGGATGCACAATCGGGCTCACTACTGCGCATGCGCACTCCGGGTCAGACCTGCACATGCGCACACGGACTCACTACTGTGGATGCGCAATCGGGCTCACTACTGTGCATGCGCACTCGGGGTCACTACTGCTCATGCGCACTCGGACTCACTACTGCTCATGCGCACTCGGGCTCACTACTGTGCATGCGCACTCGGGGTCACTACTGCTCATGCGCACTCAGACTCACTACTGCTCATGAGCACTCGGGCTCACTACTGTGCATGCGCACTCGGGGTCACTACTGCTCATGCGCACTCGGACTCACTACTGCTCATGCGCACTCGGGCTCACTACTGTGCATGCGCACTCGGGGTCACTACTGCTCACGCGCACTCGGACTCTCTACTGCGGATGCACGCTCGGGCTCACTACTGCGCATGCGCACACGGGCTCACTACTGCGCATGCGCGCACGGCCCACTACTGCGCATGCGCACACGGACTCACTACTGCGGATGCGCAATCGGGCTCACTACTGTGCATGCGCACTCGGGGTCACTACTGCTCATGCGCACTCGGACTCACTACTTCTCATGCACACTCGGACTCACTACTGCTCATGCGCACTCGGGGTCACTACTGCTCATGCGCACTCGGACTCACTACTGCTCATGCGCACTCGGGCCCACTACTGCGCATGCGCACTCCGGCTCAGACCTGCACATGCGCACACGGACTCACTACTGCGGATGCGCAATCGGGCTCACTACTGTGCATGCGTACTCGGGGTCACTAATGCTCATGCGCACTCGGGGTCACTACTGCTCATGCGCATTCGGGGTCACTACTGTGCATGCGCACTCGGACTCACTACTGTGCATGCGCACTCGGGGTCACTACTGCTCATGCGCACTCGGGGTCACTACTGCTCATGCGCACTCGGGCCCACTACTGCGCATGCGCACTCCGGCTCAGACCTGCACATGCGCACACGGACTCACTACTGCGGATGCGCAATCGGGCTCACTACTGTGCATGCGTACTCGGACTCACTACTGCTCATGCGCACTCGGGGCCACTACTGCTCATGCGCACTCGGACTCACCACTGCTCATGCGCACTCGGGGTCACTACTGCTCATGCGCACTCGGGCTCACTACTGCGCATGCGCGCACGGGCCCACTACTGCGCATGCGCACTCCGGCTCAGACCTGCCCATGCGCCCTCGGGCACACCACTGCGCATGCGCACACGGGCTCACTACTGCGCATGCGCAGTCCGACTCAGACCTGCCCATGCGTATTCGAGCTCACTTCTGCGCATGCGCACACGCGCGCACTACTGCGCTTGCGCACTCGGACTAACCACTGCTCATGCGCACTGGGACTCACTACTGCGGATGCGCGCACGAGCCCACTACTGCGCATGCGCACTCCGGCTCAGACCTGCCCATGCGCCCTCGGGCACACCACTGCGCATGCGCACACGGACTCACCACTGCGCATGCGCACTCCGGCTCAGACCTGCCCATGTGCACTCGGGCTCACTACTGCGGATGCACAATCGGGCTCACTACTGCACGTGCGCACTCCGCCTCATATCTGCACAGGCGTATTCGAGCTCACTTATGCGCATGCGCACACGGGCTCACTACTGCGCATGCGCAGTCCGGCTCAGACCTGCCCATGCGCACTCGGGCTCACTACTGCGCATGCGTGCTCGGGCTCACTACTGCGCATGCGCACTCGGGCCCACTACTGCGCATGCGCACTCCGGCTCAGACCTGCACATGCGCACACGGACTCACTACTGCGGATGCGCAATCGGGCTCACTACTGCGGATGCGCGCTCGGGCTCACTACTGCGCATGCGCACTCGGGCTCACTACTGCGCATGCGCGCACGGGCCCACTATTGTGCATGCGCCCTCCGGCTCAGACCTGCCCATGCGCCCTCGGGCACACCACTGCGCATGCGCACACGGGCTCACTACTGCGCATGCGCAGTCCGGCTCAGACCTGCACATGCGCATTCGAGCTCACTTCTGCGCATGCGCACACGCGCGCACTACTGCGCTTGCGCACTCGGACTAACCACTGCTCATGCGCACTGGGACTCACTACTGCTCATGCGCACTCGGACTCACTACTGCGGATGCACAATCGGGCTCACTACTGCACGTGCGCACTCCGTCTCACATCTGCACAGGCGTATTCGAGCTCACTTCTGCGCATGCGCACACGGGCTCACTACTGTGCATGCGCACTCGGGGTCGCTACTGCTCATGCGCCCTCCGGCTCAGACCTGCCCATGCGCCCTCGGGCACACCACTGCGCATGCGCACACGGGCTCACTACTGCGCATGCGCAGTCCGGCTCAGACCTGCACATGCGCATTCGAGCCCACTTCTGCGCATGCGGGCTCGGGCTCACTACTGCGCATGCGCACTCGGACTAACCACTGCTCATGCGCACTGGGACTCACTACTGCGGATGCGCGCTCGGGCTCACTACTGCGGATGCGCAATCGGGTTCACTACTGCGCATGCGCACACCGGCTCACTACTGCGCATGCGCGCACGGGCCCACTACTGCGCATGCGCACTCCGGCTCAGACCTGCCCATGCGCCCTCGGGCACACCACTGCGCATGCGCACACGGACTCACCACTGCGCATGCGCACTCCGGCTCAGACCTGCCCATGCGCACTCGGGCTCACTACTGCGGATGCACAATCGGGCTCACTACTGCACGTGCGCACTCC
The DNA here is from genome assembly GCA_963576845.1 of Megachile leachella. Classification (NCBI taxonomy): domain Eukaryota; kingdom Metazoa; phylum Arthropoda; class Insecta; order Hymenoptera; family Megachilidae; genus Megachile; species Megachile leachella. The sequence goes on from OY756247.1 coordinate 3,957,088, forward strand.
GCCTCATATCTGCACAGGCGTATTCGAGCTCACTTATGCGCATGCGCACACGGGCTCACTACTGCGCATGCGCAGTCCGGCTCAGACCTGCCCATGCGCACTCGGGCTCACTACTGCGCATGCGTGCTCGGGCTCACTACTGCGCATGCGCACTCGGGCCCACTACTGCGCATGCGCACTCCGGCTCAGACCTGCACATGCGCACACGGACTCACTACTGCGGATGCGCAATCGGGCTCACTACTGCGGATGCGCGCTCGGGCTCACTACTGCGCATGCGCACTCGGACTCACTACTGCTCATGCGCACTCGGGCTCACTACTGTGCATGCGCACTCGGGGTCACTACTGCTCATGCGCACTCAGACTCACTACTGCTCATGAGCACTCGGGCTCACTACTGTGCATGCGCACTCGGGGTCACTACTGCTCATGCGCACTCGGACTCACTACTGCTCATGCGCACTCGGGCTCACTACTGTGCATGCGCACTCGGGGTCACTACTGCTCACGCGCACTCGGACTCTCTACTGCGGATGCACGCTCGGGCTCACTACTGCGCATGCGCACACGGGCTCACTACTGCGCATGCGCGCACGGCCCACTACTGCGCATGCGCACACGGACTCACTACTGCGGATGCGCAATCGGGCTCACTACTGTGCATGCGCACTCGGGGTCACTACTGCTCATGCGCACTCGGACTCACTACTTCTCATGCGCACTCGGACTCACTACTGCTCATGCGCACTCGGGGTCACTACTGCTCATGCGCACTCGGACTCAGTACTGCTCATGCGCATTCGGGGTCACTACTGTGCATGCGCACTCGGACTCACTACTGTGCATGCGCACTCGGGGTCACTACTGCTCATGCGCACTCGGACTCACTACTGCTCATGCGCACTCGGGCCCACTACTGCGCATGCGCACTCCGGCTCAGACCTGCACATGCGCACACGGACTCACTACTGCGGATGCGCAATCGGGCTCACTACTGTGCATGCGTACTCGGGGTCACTAATGCTCATGCGCACTCGGGGTCACTACTGCTCATGCGCATTCGGGGTCACTACTGTGCATGCGCACTCGGACTCACTACTGTGCATGCGCACTCGGGGTCACTACTGCTCATGCGCACTCGGGGTCACTACTGCTCATGCGCACTCGGGCCCACTACTGCGCATGCGCACTCCGGCTCAGACCTGCACATGCGCACACGGACTCACTACTGCGGATGCGCAATCGGGCTCACTACTGTGCATGCGTACTCGGACTCACTACTGCTCATGCGCACTCGGGGCCACTACTGCTCATGCGCACTCGGACTCACCACTGCTCATGCGCACTCGGGGTCACTACTGCTCATGCGCACTCGGGCTCACTACTGCGCATGCGCGCACGGGCCCACTACTGCGCATGCGCACTCCGGCTCAGACCTGCCCATGCGCCCTCGGGCACACCACTGCGCATGCGCACACGGGCTCACTACTGCGCATGCGCAGTCCGACTCAGACCTGCCCATGCGTATTCGAGCTCACTTCTGCGCATGCGCACACGCGCGCACTACTGCGCTTGCGCACTCGGACTAACCACTGCTCATGCGCACTGGGACTCACTACTGCGGATGCGCGCACGAGCCCACTACTGCGCATGCGCACTCCGGCTCAGACCTGCCCATGCGCCCTCGGGCACACCACTGCGCATGCGCACACGGACTCACCACTGCGCATGCGCACTCCGGCTCAGACCTGCCCATGTGCACTCGGGCTCACTACTGCGGATGCACAATCGGGCTCACTACTGCACGTGCGCACTCCGCCTCATATCTGCACAGGCGTATTCGAGCTCACTTATGCGCATGCGCACACGGGCTCACTACTGCGCATGCGCAGTCCGGCTCAGACCTGCCCATGCGCACTCGGGCTCACTACTGCGCATGCGTGCTCGGGCTCACTACTGCGCATGCGCACTCGGGCCCACTACTGCGCATGCGCACTCCGGCTCAGACCTGCACATGCGCACACGGACTCACTACTGCGGATGCGCAATCGGGCTCACTACTGTGCATGCGTACTCGGGGTCACTAATGCTCATGCGCACTCGGGGTCACTACTGCTCATGCGTACTCGGACTCACTACTGCTCATGCGCACTCGGGGTCACTACTGCTCATGCGCACTCGGACTCACCACTGCTCATGCGCACTCGGGGTCACTACTGCTCATGCGCACTCGGGCCCACTACTGCGCATGCGCACTCCGGCCCAGACCTGCACATGCGCACACGGACTCACTACTGCGGATGCGCAATCGGGCTCACTACTGTGCATGCGTACTCGGGGTCACTAATGCTCATGCGCACTCGGGGTCACTACTGCTCATGCGTACTCGGACTCACTACTGCTCATGCGCACTCGGGGTCACTACTGCTCATGCGCACTCGGACTCACCACTGCTCATGCGCACTCGGGGTCACTACTGCTCATGCGCACTCGGGCTCACTACTGCGCATGCGCGCACGGGCCCACTACTGCGCATGCGCACTCCGGCTCAGACCTGCCCATGCGCGCTCGGGCTCACTACTGCGGATGCGCATTCGGGTTCACTACTGCGCATGCGCACTCCGGCTCAGACCTGCCCATGCGCCCTCGGGTACACAACTGCGCATGCGCACACGGACTCACCACTGCGCATGCGCACTCCGGCTCAGACCTGCCCATGCGCACTCGGGCTCACTACTGCGCATGCGCACTCCGGCTCACTACTGCTCATGCGCACTTGGACTCACTACTGCGGATGCACAATCGGGCTCACTACTGCGCATGCGCACTCCGGGTCAGACCTGCACATGCGCACACGGACTCACTACTGTGGATGCGCAATCGGGCTCACTACTGTGCATGCGCACTCGGGGTCACTACTGCTCATGCGCACTCGGACTCACTACTGCTCATGCGCACTCGGGCTCACTACTGTGCATGCGCACTCGGGGTCACTACTGCTCATGCGCACTCAGACTCACTACTGCTCATGAGCACTCGGGCTCACTACTGTGCATGCGCACTCGGGGTCACTACTGCTCATGCGCACTCGGACTCACTACTGCTCATGCGCACTCGGGCTCACTACTGTGCATGCGCACTCGGGGTCACTACTGCTCACGCGCACTCGGACTCTCTACTGCGGATGCACGCTCGGGCTCACTACTGCGCATGCGCACACGGGCTCACTACTGCGCATGCGCGCACGGCCCACTACTGCGCATGCGCACACGGACTCACTACTGCGGATGCGCAATCGGGCTCACTACTGTGCATGCGCACTCGGGGTCACTACTGCTCATGCGCACTCGGACTCACTACTTCTCATGCACACTCGGACTCACTACTGCTCATGCGCACTCGGGGTCACTACTGCTCATGCGCACTCGGACTCACTACTGCTCATGCGCACTCGGGCCCACTACTGCGCATGCGCACTCCGGCTCAGACCTGCACATGCGCACACGGACTCACTACTGCGGATGCGCAATCGGGCTCACTACTGTGCATGCGTACTCGGGGTCACTAATGCTCATGCGCACTCGGGGTCACTACTGCTCATGCGCATTCGGGGTCACTACTGTGCATGCGCACTCGGACTCACTACTGTGCATGCGCACTCGGGGTCACTACTGCTCATGCGCACTCGGGGTCACTACTGCTCATGCGCACTCGGGCCCACTACTGCGCATGCGCACTCCGGCTCAGACCTGCACATGCGCACACGGACTCACTACTGCGGATGCGCAATCGGGCTCACTACTGTGCATGCGTACTCGGACTCACTACTGCTCATGCGCACTCGGGGCCACTACTGCTCATGCGCACTCGGACTCACCACTGCTCATGCGCACTCGGGGTCACTACTGCTCATGCGCACTCGGGCTCACTACTGCGCATGCGCGCACGGGCCCACTACTGCGCATGCGCACTCCGGCTCAGACCTGCCCATGCGCCCTCGGGCACACCACTGCGCATGCGCACACGGGCTCACTACTGCGCATGCGCAGTCCGACTCAGACCTGCCCATGCGTATTCGAGCTCACTTCTGCGCATGCGCACACGCGCGCACTACTGCGCTTGCGCACTCGGACTAACCACTGCTCATGCGCACTGGGACTCACTACTGCGGATGCGCGCACGAGCCCACTACTGCGCATGCGCACTCCGGCTCAGACCTGCCCATGCGCCCTCGGGCACACCACTGCGCATGCGCACACGGACTCACCACTGCGCATGCGCACTCCGGCTCAGACCTGCCCATGTGCACTCGGGCTCACTACTGCGGATGCACAATCGGGCTCACTACTGCACGTGCGCACTCCGCCTCATATCTGCACAGGCGTATTCGAGCTCACTTATGCGCATGCGCACACGGGCTCACTACTGCGCATGCGCAGTCCGGCTCAGACCTGCCCATGCGCACTCGGGCTCACTACTGCGCATGCGTGCTCGGGCTCACTACTGCGCATGCGCACTCGGGCCCACTACTGCGCATGCGCACTCCGGCTCAGACCTGCACATGCGCACACGGACTCACTACTGCGGATGCGCAATCGGGCTCACTACTGCGGATGCGCGCTCGGGCTCACTACTGCGCATGCGCACTCGGGCTCACTACTGCGCATGCGCGCACGGGCCCACTATTGTGCATGCGCCCTCCGGCTCAGACCTGCCCATGCGCCCTCGGGCACACCACTGCGCATGCGCACACGGGCTCACTACTGCGCATGCGCAGTCCGGCTCAGACCTGCACATGCGCATTCGAGCTCACTTCTGCGCATGCGCACACGCGCGCACTACTGCGCTTGCGCACTCGGACTAACCACTGCTCATGCGCACTGGGACTCACTACTGCTCATGCGCACTCGGACTCACTACTGCGGATGCACAATCGGGCTCACTACTGCACGTGCGCACTCCGTCTCACATCTGCACAGGCGTATTCGAGCTCACTTCTGCGCATGCGCACACGGGCTCACTACTGTGCATGCGCACTCGGGGTCGCTACTGCTCATGCGCCCTCCGGCTCAGACCTGCCCATGCGCCCTCGGGCACACCACTGCGCATGCGCACACGGGCTCACTACTGCGCATGCGCAGTCCGGCTCAGACCTGCACATGCGCATTCGAGCCCACTTCTGCGCATGCGGGCTCGGGCTCACTACTGCGCATGCGCACTCGGACTAACCACTGCTCATGCGCACTGGGACTCACTACTGCGGATGCGCGCTCGGGCTCACTACTGCGGATGCGCAATCGGGTTCACTACTGCGCATGCGCACACCGGCTCACTACTGCGCATGCGCGCACGGGCCCACTACTGCGCATGCGCACTCCGGCTCAGACCTGCCCATGCGCCCTCGGGCACACCACTGCGCATGCGCACACGGACTCACCACTGCGCATGCGCACTCCGGCTCAGACCTGCCCATGCGCACTCGGGCTCACTACTGCGGATGCACAATCGGGCTCACTACTGCACGTGCGCACTCCGCCTCATATCTGCACAGGCGTATTCGAGCTCACTTATGCGCATGCGCACACGGGCTCACTACTGCGCATGCGCAGTCCGGCTCAGACCTGCCCATGCGCACTCGGGCTCACTACTGCGCATGCGTGCTCGGGCTCACTACTGCGCATGCGCACTCGGGCCCACTACTGCGCATGCGCACTCCGGCTCAGACCTGCACATGCGCACACGGACTCACTACTGCGGATGCGCAATCGGGCTCACTACTGCGGATGCGCGCTCGGGCTCACTACTGCGCATGCGCACTCGGACTCACTACTGCTCATGCGCACTCGGGCTCACTACTGTGCATGCGCACTCGGGGTCACTACTGCTCATGCGCACTCAGACTCACTACTGCTCATGAGCACTCGGGCTCACTACTGTGCATGCGCACTCGGGGTCACTACTGCTCATGCGCACTCGGACTCACTACTGCTTATGCGCACTCGGGCTCACTACTGTGCATGCGCACTCGGGGTCACTACTGCTCACGCGCACTCGGACTCTCTACTGCGGATGCACGCTCGGGCTCACTACTGCGCATGCGCACACGGGCTCACTACTGCGCATGCGCGCACGGCCCACTACTGCGCATGCGCACACGGACTCACTACTGCGGATGCGCAATCGGGCTCACTACTGTGCATGCGCACTCGGGGTCACTACTGCTCATGCGCACTCGGACTCACTACTTCTCATGCGCACTCGGACTCACTACTGCTCATGCGCACTCGGGGTCACTACTGCTCATGCGCACTCGGACTCAGTACTGCTCATGCGCATTCGGGGTCACTACTGTGCATGCGCACTCGGACTCACTACTGTGCATGCGCACTCGGGGTCACTACTGCTCATGCGCACTCGGACTCACTACTGCTCATGCGCACTCGGGCCCACTACTGCGCATGCGCACTCCGGCTCAGACCTGCACATGCGCACACGGACTCACTACTGCGGATGCGCAATCGGGCTCACTACTGTGCATGCGTACTCGGGGTCACTAATGCTCATGCGCACTCGGGGTCACTACTGCTCATGCGCATTCGGGGTCACTACTGTGCATGCGCACTCGGACTCACTACTGTGCATGCGCACTCGGGGTCACTACTGCTCATGCGCACTCGGGGTCACTACTGCTCATGCGCACTCGGGCCCACTACTGCGCATGCGCACTCCGGCTCAGACCTGCACATGCGCACACGGACTCACTACTGCGGATGCGCAATCGGGCTCACTACTGTGCATGCGTACTCGGACTCACTACTGCTCATGCGCACTCGGGGCCACTACTGCTCATGCGCACTCGGACTCACCACTGCTCATGCGCACTCGGGGTCACTACTGCTCATGCGCACTCGGGCTCACTACTGCGCATGCGCGCACGGGCCCACTACTGCGCATGCGCACTCCGGCTCAGACCTGCCCATGCGCCCTCGGGCACACCACTGCGCATGCGCACACGGGCTCACTACTGCGCATGCGCAGTCCGACTCAGACCTGCCCATGCGTATTCGAGCTCACTTCTGCGCATGCGCACACGCGCGCACTACTGCGCTTGCGCACTCGGACTAACCACTGCTCATGCGCACTGGGACTCACTACTGCGGATGCGCGCACGAGCCCACTACTGCGCATGCGCACTCCGGCTCAGACCTGCCCATGCGCCCTCGGGCACACCACTGCGCATGCGCACACGGACTCACCACTGCGCATGCGCACTCCGGCTCAGACCTGCCCATGTGCACTCGGGCTCACTACTGCGGATGCACAATCGGGCTCACTACTGCACGTGCGCACTCCGCCTCATATCTGCACAGGCGTATTCGAGCTCACTTATGCGCATGCGCACACGGGCTCACTACTGCGCATGCGCAGTCCGGCTCAGACCTGCCCATGCGCACTCGGGCTCACTACTGCGCATGCGTGCTCGGGCTCACTACTGCGCATGCGCACTCGGGCCCACTACTGCGCATGCGCACTCCGGCTCAGACCTGCACATGCGCACACGGACTCACTACTGCGGATGCGCAATCGGGCTCACTACTGCGGATGCGCGCTCGGGCTCACTACTGCGCATGCGCACTCGGGCTAACTACTGCGCATGCGCGCACGGGCCCACTATTGTGCATGCGCCCTCCGGCTCAGACCTGCCCATGCGCCCTCGGGCACACCACTGCGCATGCGCACACGGGCTCACTACTGCGCATGCGCAGTCCGGCTCAGACCTGCACATGCGCATTCGAGCTCACTTCTGCGCATGCGCACACGCGCGCACTACTGCGCTTGCGCACTCGGACTAACCACTGCTCATGCGCACTGGGACTCACTACTGCTCATGCGCACTCGGACTCACTACTGCGGATGCACAATCGGGCTCACTACTGCACGTGCGCACTCCGTCTCACATCTGCACAGGCGTATTCGAGCTCACTTCTGCGCATGCGCACACGGGCTCACTACTGTGCATGCGCACTCGGGGTCGCTACTGCTCATGCGCCCTCCGGCTCAGACCTGCCCATGCGCCCTCGGGCACACCACTGCGCATGCGCACACGGGCTCACTACTGCGCATGCGCAGTCCGGCTCAGACCTGCACATGCGCATTCGAGCCCACTTCTGCGCATGCGGGCTCGGGCTCACTACTGCGCATGCGCACTCGGACTAACCACTGCTCATGCGCACTGGGACTCACTACTGCGGATGCGCGCTCGGGCTCACTACTGCGGATGCGCAATCGGGTTCACTACTGCGCATGCGCACACCGGCTCACTACTGCGCATGCGCGCACGGGCCCACTACTGCGCATGCGCACTCCGGCTCAGACCTGCCCATGCGCCCTCGGGCACACCACTGCGCATGCGCACACGGACTCACCACTGCGCATGCGCACTCCGGCTCAGACCTGCCCATGCGCACTCGGGCTCACTACTGCGGATGCACAATCGGGCTCACTACTGCACGTGCGCACTCCGCCTCATATCTGCACAGGCGTATTCGAGCTCACTTATGCGCATGCGCACACGGGCTCACTACTGCGCATGCGCAGTCCGGCTCAGACCTGCCCATGCGCACTCGGGCTCACTACTGCGCATGCGTGCTCGGGCTCACTACTGCGCATGCGCACTCGGGCCCACTACTGCGCATGCGCACTCCGGCTCAGACCTGCACATGCGCACACGGACTCACTACTGCGGATGCGCAATCGGGCTCACTACTGCGGATGCGCGCTCGGGCTCACTACTGCGCATGCGCACTCGGGCTCACTACTGCGCATGCGCGCACGGGCCCACTATTGAGCATGCGCCCTCCGGCTCAGACCTGCCCATGCGCCCTCGGGCACACCACTGCGCATGCGCACACGGGCTCACTACTGCGCATGCGCAGTCCGGCTCAGACCTGCACATGCGCATTCGAGCTCACTTCTGCGCATGCGCACACGCGCGCACTACTGCGCTTGCGCACTCGGACTAACCACTGCTCATGCGCACTGGGACTCACTACTGCTCATGCGCACTCGGACTCACTACTGCGGATGCACAATCGGGCTCACTACTGCACGTGCGCACTCCGTCTCACATCTGCACAGGCGTATTCGAGCTCACTTCTGCGCATGCGCACACGGGCTCACTACTGTGCATGCGCACTCGGGGTCGCTACTGCTCATGCGCCCTCCGGCTCAGACCTGCCCATGCGCCCTCGGGCACACCACTGCGCATGCGCACACGGGCTCACTACTGCGCATGCGCAGTCCGGCTCAGACCTGCACATGCGCATTCGAGCCCACTTCTGCGCATGCGGGCTCGGGCTCACTACTGCGCATGCGCACTCGGACTAACCACTGCTCATGCGCACTGGGACTCACTACTGCGGATGCGCGCTCGGGCTCACTACTGCGGATGCGCAATCGGGTTCACTACTGCGCATGCGCACACCGGCTCACTACTGCGCATGCGCGCACGGGCCCACTACTGCGCATGCGCACTCCGGCTCAGACCTGCCCATGCGCCCTCGGGCACACCACTGCGCATGCGCACACGGACTCACCACTGCGCATGCGCACTCCGGCTCAGACCTGCCCATGCGCACTCGGGCTCACTACTGCGCATGCGCGCACGGGCCCACTACTGCGCATGCGCACTCCGGCTCAGACCTGCCCATGCACCCTCGGGCACACCACTGCGCATGCGCAATCGGGCTCACCACTGTGCATGCGCACTCGTGGTCACTACTGCTCATGCGCACTCGGGGACACTACTGTGCATGCGCACTCGGGGTCACTACTGCTCATGCGCATTCGGGGTCACTACTGCGCATGCGCACTCGGACTCACTACTGCGCATGCGCGCACGGGCCCACTACTGCGCATGCGCACTCCGGCTCAGACCTGCCCATGCACCCTCGGGCACACCACTGCGCATGCGCACACGGGCTCACTACTGCGCATGCGCACACGGGCTCACTACTGCGCATGCGCAGTCCGGCTCAGACCTGCACATGCGCATACGAGCTCACTACTGCGCATGCGCGCACGGGCCCACTATTGTGCATGCGCCCTCCGGCTCAGACCTGCCCATGCGCCCTCGGGCACACCACTGCGCATGCGCACACGGGCTCACTACTGCGCATGCGCAGTCCGGCTCAGACCTGCACATGCGCATTCGAGCTCACTTCTGCGCATGCGCACACGCGCGCACTACTGCGCTTGCGCACTCGGACTAACCACTGCTCATGCGCACTGGGACTCACTACTGCTCATGCGCACTCGGACTCACTACTGCGGATGCACAATCGGGCTCACTACTGCACGTGCGCACTCCGTCTCACATCTGCACAGGCGTATTCGAGCTCACTTCTGCGCATGCGCACACGGGCTCACTACTGTGCATGCGCACTTGGGGTCGCTACTGCTCATGCGCCCTCCGGCTCAGACCTGCCCATGCGCCCTCGGGCACACCACTGCGCATGCGCACACGGGCTCACTACTGCGCATGCGCACTCGGACTCACTACTGTGCATGCGCACTCGGGGTCACTACTGCTCATGCGCACTCGGGGTCACTACTGCTCATGCGCACTCGGGCCCACTACTGCGCATGCGCACTCCGGCCCAGAACTGCACATGCGCACACGGACTCACTACTGCGGATGCGCAATCGGGCTCACTACTGTGCATGCGTACTCGGGGTCACTAATGCTCATGCGCACTCGGGGTCACTACTGCTCATGCGCACTCGGACTCACTACTGCTCATGCGCACTCGGGGTCACTACTGCTCATGCGCACTCGGACTCACCACTGCTCATGCGCACTCGGGGTCACTACTGCTCATGCGCACTCGGGCTCACTACTGCGCATGCGCGCACGGGCCCACTACTGCGCATGCGCACTCCGGCTCAGACCTGCCCATGCGCGCTCGGGCTCACTACTGCGGATGCGCATTCGGGTTCACTACTGCGCATGCGCACTCCGGCTCAGACCTGCCCATGCGCCCTCGGGTACACAACTGCGCATGCGCACACGGACTCACCACTGCGCATGCGCACTCCGGCTCAGACCTGCCCATGCGCACTCGGGCTCACTACTGCGCATGCGCACTCCGGCTCACTACTGCTCATGCGCACTCGGACTCACTACTGCGGATGCACAATCGGGCTCACTACTGCGCATGCGCACTCCGGGTCAGACCTGCACATGCGCACACGGACTCACTACTGTGGATGCGCAATCGGGCTCACTACTGTGCATGCGCACTCGGGGTCACTACTGCTCATGCGCACTCGGACTCACTACTGCTCATGCGCACTCGGGCTCACTACTGTGCATGCGCACTCGGGGTCACTACTGCTCATGCGCACTCAGACTCACTACTGCTCATGAGCACTCGGGCTCACTACTGTGCATGCGCACTCGGGGTCACTACTGCTCATGCGCACTCGGACTCACTACTGCTCATGCGCACTCGGGCTCACTACTGTGCATGCGCACTCGGGGTCACTACTGCTCACGCGCACTCGGACTCTCTACTGCGGATGCACGCTCGGGCTCACTACTGCGCATGCGCACACGGGCTCACTACTGCGCATGCGCGCACGGCCCACTACTGCGCATGCGCACACGGACTCACTACTGCGGATGCGCAATCGGGCTCACTACTGTGCATGCGCACTCGGGGTCACTACTGCTCATGCGCACTCGGACTCACTACTTCTCATGCGCACTCGGACTCACTACTGCTCATGCGCACTCGGGGTCACTACTGCTCATGCGCACTCGGACTCAGTACTGCTTATGCGCATTCGGGGTCACTACTGCGCATGCGCACTCCGGCTCAGACCTGCACATGCGCACACGGACTCACTACTGCGGATGCGCAATCGGGCTCACTACTGTGCATGCGTACTCGGGGTCACTAATGCTCATGCGCACTCGGGGTCACTACTGCTCATGCGCATTCGGGGTCACTACTGTGCATGCGCACTCGGACTCACTACTGTGCATGCGCACTCGGGGTCACTACTGCTCATGCGCACTCGGGGTCACTACTGCTCATGCGCACTCGGGCCCACTACTGCGCATGCGCACTCCGGCTCAGACCTGCACATGCGCACACGGACTCACTACTGCGGATGCGCAATCGGGCTCACTACTGTGCATGCGTACTCGGACTCACTACTGCTCATGCGCACTCGGGGCCACTACTGCTCATGCGCACTCGGACTCACCACTGCTCATGCGCACTCGGGGTCACTACTGCTCATGCGCACTCGGGCTCACTACTGCGCATGCGCGCACGGGCCCACTACTGCGCATGCGCACTCCGGCTCAGACCTGCCCATGCGCCCTCGGGCACACCACTGCGCATGCGCACACGGGCTCACTACTGCGCATGCGCAGTCCGACTCGGACCTCCACATGCGTATTCGAGCTCACTTCTGCGCATGCGCGCACGCGCGCACTACTGCGCTTGCGCACTCGGACTAACCACTGCTCATGCGCACTGGGACTCACTACTGCGGATGCGCGCACGAGCCCACTACTGCGCATGCGCACTCCGGCTCAGACCTGCCCATGCGGACTCGGGCACACCACTGCGCATGCGCACACGGACTCACCACTGCGCATGCGCACTCCGGCTCAGACCTGCCCATGCGCACTCGGGCTCACTACTGCGGATGCACAATCGGGCTCACTACTGCACGTGCGCACTCCGCCTCATATCTGCACAGGCGTATTCGAGCTCACTTCTGCGCATGCGCACACGGGCTCACTACTGCGCATGCGCAGTCCGACTCAGACCTCCACATGCGTATTCGAGCTCACTTCTGCGCATGCGCACACGCGCGCACTACTGCGCTTGCGCACTCGGACTAACCACTGCTCATGCGCACTGGGACTCACTACTGCGGATGCGCGCACGAGCCCACTACTGCGCATGCGCACTCCGGCTCAGACCTGCCCATGCGCCCTCGGGCACACCACTGCGCATGCGCACACGGGCTCACTACTGCGCATGCGCAGTCCGGCTCAGACCTGCCCATGCGCACTCGGGCTCACTACTGCGCATGCGTGCTCGGGCTCACTACTGCGCATGCGCACTCGGGCCCACTACTGCGCATGCGCACTCCGGCTCAGACCTGCACATGCGCACACGGACTCACTACTGCGGATGCGCAATCGGGCTCACTACTGCGGATGCGCGCTCGGGCTCACTACTGCGCATGCGCACTCGGGCTCACTACTGCGCATGCGCGCACGGGCCCACTATTGTGCATGCGCCCTCCGGCTCAGACCTGCCCATGCGCCCTCGGGCACACCACTGCGCATGCGCACACGGGCTCACTACTGCGCATGCGCAGTCCGGCTCAGACCTGCACATGCGCATTCGAGCTCACTTCTGCGCATGCGCACACGCGCGCACTACTGCGCTTGCGCACTCGGACTAACCACTGCTCATGCGCACTGGGACTCACTACTGCTCATGCGCACTCGGACTCACAACTGCGGATGCACAATCGGGCTCACTACTGCACGTGCGCACTCCGTCTCACATCTGCACAGGCGTATTCGAGCTCACTTCTGCGCATTCGCACACGGGCTCACTACTGTGCATGCGCACTCGGGGTCGCTACTGCTCATGCGCCCTCCGGCTCAGACCTGCCCATGCGCCCTCGGGCACACCACTGCGCATGCGCACACGGGCTCACTACTGCGCATGCGCAGTCCGGCTCAGACCTGCACATGCGCATTCGAGCCCACTTCTGCGCATGCGGGCTCGGGCTCACTACTGCGCATGCGCACTCGGACTAACCACTGCTCATGCGCACTGGGACTCACTACTGCGGATGCGCGCTCGGGCTCACTACTGCGGATGCGCAATCGGGTTCACTACTGCGCATGCGCACACCGGCTCACTACTGCGCATGCGCGCACGGGCCCACTACTGCGCATGCGCACTCCGGCTCAGACCTGCCCATGCGCCCTCGGGCACACCACTGCGCATGCGCACACGGACTCACCACTGCGCATGCGCACTCCGGCTCAGACCTGCCCATGCGCACTCGGGCTCACTACTGCGCATGCGCGCACGGGCCCACTACTGCGCATGCGCACTCCGGCTCAGACCTGCCCATGCACCCTCGGGCACACCACTGCGCATGCGCACACGGGCTCACTACTGCGCATGCGCAGTCCGGCTCAGACCTGCACATGCGCATTCGAGCTCACTTCTGCGCAGTCGTACACGCGCGCACTACTGCGCTTGCGCACTCGGACTAACCACTGCTCATGCGCACTGGGACTCACTACTGCGGATGCGCGCTCGGGCTCACTACTGCGGATGCGCAATCGGGTTCACTACTGCGCATGAGCACACGGGCTCACTACTGCGCATGCGCGCACGGGCCCACTACTGCGCATGCGCACTCCGGCTCAGACCTGCCCATGCGCCCTCGGGCACACCACTGCGCATGCGCACACGGACTCACCACCGCGCATGCGCACTCCGGCTCAGACCTGCCCATGCGCACTCGGGCTCACTACTGCGCATGCGCGCTCGGGATCACTACTGCGCATACGCGCTCGGGGTCGCTACTGCGCATTCGGTCACGGGCTCACACTGTGCATGCACACTCGGTGTCACTACTGCGCATGCGCACACGGGCTCGCTACTGCGCATGCGCACTCGGGCTCACTACTGCGCATGCGCGCACGGGCCCACTATTGTGCATGCGCCCTCCGGCTCAGACCTGCACATGCGCCCTCGGGCACACCACTGCGCATGCGCACACGGGCTCACTACTGCGCATGCGCAGTCCGGCTCAGACCTGCACATGCGCATTCGAGCTCACTTCTGCGCATGCGCACACGCGCGCACTACTGCGCTTGCGCACTCGGACTAACCACTGCTCATGCGCACTGGGACTCACTACTGCTCATGCGCACTCGGACTCACTACTGCGCATGCACAATCGGGCTCACTACTGCACGTGCGCACTCCGCCTCATATCTGCACAGGCGTATTCGAGCTCACTTCTGCGCATGCGCACACGGGCTCACTACTGTGCATGCGCACTCGGGGTCGCTACTGCTCATGCGCCCTCCGGCTCAGACCTGCCCATGCGCCCTCGGGCACACCACTGCGCATGCGCACACGGGCTCACTACTGCGCATGCGCAGTCCGGCTCAGACCTGCACATGCGCATTCGAGCTCACTTCTGCGCATGCGTGCTCGGGCTCACTACTGCGCATGCGCACTCGGACTAACCACTGCTCATGCGCACTGGGACTCACTACTGCGCATACGCGCACGGGCCCACTACTGCGCATGCGCACTCCGGCTCAGACCTGCCCATGCGCCCTCGGGCACACCACTGCGCATGCGCACACGGACTCACCACTGCGCATGCGCACTCCGGCTCAGACCTGCCCATGCGCACTCGGGCTCACTACTGCGCATGCGCGCTCCGGCTCACTACTGCTCATGCGCACTCGGACTCACTACTGCGGATGCACAATCGGGCTCACTACAGCGCATGCGCACTCCGGGTCAGACATTCACATGCGCACACGGACTCACTACTGTGGATGCGCAATCGGGCTCACTACTGCGGATGCGCAATCGGGCTCACCACTGTGCATGCGCACTCGGGGTCACTACTGCTCATGCGCACTCGGGGACACTACTGTGCATGCGCACTCGGGGTCACTACTGCTCATGCGCATTCGGGGTCACTACTGCGCATGCGCACTCGGACTCACTACTGCGCATGCGCGCACGGGCCCACTACTGCGCATGCGCACTCCGGCTCAGACCTGCCCATGCGCAATCGGGCTCACCACTGTGCATGCGCACTCGGGGTCACTACTGCTCATGCGCACTCGGGGACACTACTGTGCATGCGCACTCGGGGTCACTACTGCTCATGCGCATTCGGGGTCACTACTGCGCATGCGCACTCGGACTCAGTACTGCGCATGCGCGCACGGGCCCACTACTGCGCATGCGCACTCCGGCTCAGACCTGCCCATGCACCCTCGGGCACACCACTGCGCATGCGCACACGGGCTCACTACTGCGCATGCGCAGTCCGCCTCAGACCTGCACGTGCGCATTCGAGCTCACTTCTGCGCATGCGCACACGCGCGCACTACTGCGCTTGCGCACTCGGACTAACCACTGCTCATGTGCACTGGGACTCACTACTGCGGATGCGCGCTCGGGCTCACTACTGCGGATGCGCAATCGGGTTCACTACTGCGCATGCGCACTCCGGCTCAGACCTGCCCATGCGCCCTCGGGTACACCACTGCGCATGCGCACACGGACTCACCACTGCGCATGCGCACTCCGGCTCAGACCTGCCCATGCGCACTCGGGCTCACTACTGCGCATGCGCGCTCCGGCTCACTACTGCTCATGCGCACTCGGACTCACTACTGCGGATGCACAAGCGGGCTCACTACTGCGCACGCGCACTACGGATCAGACCTGCACATGCGCACACGGACTCACTACTGTGGATGCGCAATCGGGCTCACTACTGTGCATGCGCACTCGGGGTCACTACTGCTCATGCGCACTCGGACTCACTACTGCTCATGCGCACTCGGGCTCACTACTGTGCATGCGCACTCGGGGTCACTACTGCTCATGCGCACTCGGACTCACTACTGCTCATGCGCACTCGGGCCCACTACTGCGCATGCGCACTCCGGCTCAGACCTGCACATGCGCACACGGACTCACTACTGCGGATGCGCAATCGGGCTCACTACTGTGCATGCGTACTCGGGGTCACTAATGCTCATGCGCACTCGGGGCCACTACTGCTCATGCGCACTCGGACTCAATACTGCTCATGCGCACTCGGGGTCACTACTGCTCATGCGCACTCGGACTCACTACTGCTCATGCGCACTCGGGGTCACTACTGCTCATGCGCACTCGGGCTCACTACTGCGCATGCGCGCACGGGCCCACTACTGCGCATGCGCACTCCGGCTCAGACCTGCCCATGCGCCCTCGGGCACACCACTGCGCATGCGCACACGGGCTCACTACTGCGCATGCGCAGTCCGACTCAGATCTCCACATGCGTATTCGAGCTCACTTCTGCGCATGCGCACACGCGCGCACTACTGCGCTTGCGCACTCGGACTAACCACTGCTCATGCGCACTGGGACTCACTACTGCTCATGCGCACTCGGGCCCACTACTGCGCATGCGCACTCCGGCTCAGACCTGCACATGCGCACACGGACTCACTACTGCGGATGCGCAATCGGGCTCACTACTGTGCATGCGCACTCGGGGTCACTACTGCTCATGCGCACTCGGGGTCACTACTGCTCATGCGCACTCGGACTCACTACTGCTCATGCGCATTCGGGGTCACTACTGCTCATGCGCACTCGGACTCACTACTGCTCATGCGCACTCGGGGTCACTACTGCTCATGCGCACTCGGGCTCACTACTGCGCATGCGCGCACGGGGTCACTACTGCTCATGCGCACTCGGACTCACTACTGCTCATGCGCATTCGGGGTCACTACTGCTCATGCGCACTCGGACTCAGTACTGCTCATGCGCATTCGGGATCACTACTGTGCATGCGCACTCGATTTCACTACTGTGCATGCGCACTCGGGGTCACTACTGCTCATGCGCACTCAGACTCACTACTGCTCATGCGCACTCGGGCTCACTACTGTGCATGCGCACTCGGGGTCACTACTGCTCATGCGCACTCGGACTCAGTACTGCTCATGCGCATTCGGGATCACTACTGTGCATGCGCACTCGGACTCACTACTGTGCATGCGCACTCGGGGTCACTACTGCTCATGCGCACTCGGACTCACTACTGCTCATGCGCACTCGGGCCCACTACTGCGCATGCGCACTCCGGCTCAGACCTGCACATGCGCACACGGACTCACTACTGCGGATGCGCAATCGGGCTCACTACTGTGCATGCGCACTCGGGGTCACTACTGCTCATGCGCACTCGGGGTCACTACTGCTCATGCGCACTCGGACTCACTACTGCTCATGCGCATTCGGGGTCACTACTGCTCATGCGCACTCGGACTCACTACTGCTCATGCGCACTCGGGGTCACTACTGCTCATGCGCACTCGGGCTCACTACTGCGCATGCGCGCACGGGCCCACTACTGCGCATGCGCACTCCGGCTCAGACCTGCCCATGCGCCCTCGAGCACACCACTGCGCATGCGCACACGGGCTCACTACTGCGCATGCGCAGTCCGACTCAGACCTGCACATGCGTATTCGAGCTCACTTCTGCGCATGCGTACACGCGCGCACTACTGCGCTTGCGCACTCGGGCCCACTACTGCGCATGCGCACTCCGGCTCAGACCTGCACATGCGCACACGGACTCACTACTGCGGATGCGCAATCGGGCTCACTACTGTGCATGCGCACTCGGGGTCACTACTGCTCATGCGCACTCGGGGTCACTACTGCTCATGCGCACTCGGACTCACTACTGCACATGCGCATTCGGGGTCACTACTGCTCATGCGCACTCGGACTCACTACTGCTCATGCGCACTCGGGGTCACTACTGCTCATGCGCACTCGGGCTCACTACTGCGCATGCGCGCACGGGCCCACTACTGCGCATGCGCACTCCGGCTCAGACCTGCCCATGCGCCCTCGGGCACACCACTGCGCATGCGCACACGGACTCACCACTGCGCATGCGCACTCCGGCTCAGACCTGCCCATGCGCACTCGGGCTCACTACTGCGCATGCGCGCTCGGGATCACTACTGCGCATACGCGCTCGGGGTCGCTACTGCGCATTCGCTCACGGGCTCACACTGTGCATGCACACTCGGGGTCACTACTGCGCTTGCGCACACGGGCTCGCAACTGCGCATGCGCACACGGGCTCACTACTGCGCATGCGCAGTCCGGCTCAGACCTGCCCATGCGCACTCGGGCTCACTACTGCGCATGCGTGCTCGGGCTCACTACTGCGCATGCGCACTCGGGCCCACTACTGCGCATGCGCACTCCGGCTCAGACCTGCACATGCGCACACGGACTCACTACTGCGGATGCGCAGTCGGGCTCACTACTGCGGATGCGCGCTCGGGCTCACTATTGTGCATGCGCCCTCCGGCTCAGACCTGCCCATGCGCCCTCGGGCACACCACTGCGCATGCGCACACGGGCTCACTACTGCGCATGCGCAATCGGGTTCACTACTGCTCATGCGCACACGGGCTCACTACTGCGGATGCACAATCGGGCTCACTACTGCGCATGCGCACTACGGCTCAGACCTGCACATGCGCACACGGACTCACTACTGTGCATGCGCACTCGGGGTCACTACTGCTCATGCGCACTCGGACTCACTACTGTGCATGCGCACTCGGGGTCACTACTGCTCATGCGCACTCGGACTCACTACTGTGCATGCGCACTCGGGGTCACTACTGCTCATGCGCACTCGGACTCACTACTGCTCATGCGCACTCGGGCTCACTACTGTGCATGCGCACTCGGGGTCACTACTGCTCACGCGCACTCGGACTCACTACTGCGGATGCACGCTCGGGCTCACTACTGCGCATGCGCACACGGGCTCACTACTACGCATGCGCGCACAGCCCCACTACTGCGCATGCGCACACGGACTCACTACTGCGGATGCGCAATCGGCCTCACTACTGTGCATGCGCACTCGGGGTCACAACTGCTCATGCGCACTCGGACTCACTACTGCTCATGCGCACTCGGACTCACTACTGCTCATGCGCACTCGGGGTCACTACTGCTCATGCGCACTCGGACTCACTACTGCTCATGCGCATTCGGGGTCACTACTGTGCATGCGCGCACGGGCCCACTACTGCGCATGCGCACTCCGGCTCAGACCTGCCCATGCGCCCTCGGGCACACCACTGCGCATGCGCACACGGGCTCACTACTGCGCATGCGCAGTCCGACTCAGACCTGCACATGCGTATTCGAGCTCACTTCTGCGCATGCGCACACGCGCGCACTACTGCGCTTGCGCACTCGGACTAACCACTGCTCATGCGCACTGGGACTCACTACTGCGGATGCGCGCTCGGGCTCACTACTGCGGATGCGCAATCGGGTTCACTACTGCTCATGCGCACACGGGCTCACTACTGCGCATACGCACTCCGGCTCAGACCTGCCCATGCGCCCTCGGGCACACCACTGCGCATGCGCGCACGGACTCACCACTGCGCATGCGCACTCCGGCTCAGACCTGCCCATGCGCACTCGGGCTCACTACTGCGCATGCGCGCTCCGGCTCACTACTGCTCATGCGCACTCGGACTCACTACTGCGGATGCACAATCGGGCTCACTACTGCGCATGCGCACTACGGCTCAGACCTGCACATGCGCACACGGACTCACTACTGTGGATGCGCAATCGGGCTCACTACTGTGCATGCGTACTCGGGGTCACTACTGCTCATGCGCACTCGGACTCACTACTGCTCATGCGCACTTGGGCTCACTACTGTGCATGCGCACTCGGGGTCACTACTGCTCATGCGCACTCGGACTCACTACTGCTCATGCGCACTCGGGCTCACTACTGTGCATGCGCACTCGGGGTCACTACTGCTCACGCGCACTCGTACTCACTACTGCGGATGCACGCTCGGGCTCACTACTGCGCATGCGCACACGGGCTCACTACTGCGCATGCGCGCACGGCCCCACTACTGCGCATGCGCACTCCGGCTCAGACCTGCACATGCGCACACGGACTCATTACTGCGGATGCGCAATCGGGCACACTACTGCGGATGCGCGCTCGGGCCCACTACTGCACATGCGCACCCGGGCTCACTACTGCGCATGCGCTCACGGACCCACTACTGCGCATGCGCACTCCGGCTCAGACCTGCACATGCGCACACGGACTCACTACTGCGGATGCGCAATCGGGCTCACTACTGCGGATGCGCGCTCGGGCTCACTACTGCGCATGCGCACTCGGACTCACTACTGCTCATGCGCATTCGGGGTCACTACTGTGCATGCGCGCACGGGCCCACTACTGCGCATGCGCACTCCGGCTCAGACCTGCCCATGCGCCCTCGGGCACACCACTGCGCATGCGCACACGGGCTCACTACTGCGCATGCGCAGTCCGACTCAGACCTGCACATGCGTATTCGAGCTCACTTCTGCGCATGCGCACACGCGCGCACTACTGCGCTTGCGCACTCGGACTAACCACTGCTCATGCGCACTGGGACTCACTACTGCGGATGCGCGCTCGGGCTCACTACTGCGGATGCGCAATCGGGTTCACTACTGCTCATGCGCACACGGGCTCACTACTGCGCATACGCACTCCGGCTCAGACCTGCCCATGCGCCCTCGGGCACACCACTGCGCATGCGCGCACGGACTCACCACTGCGCATGCGCACTCCGGCTCAGACCTGCCCATGCGCACTCGGGCTCACTACTGCGCATGCGCGCTCCGGCTCACTACTGCTCATGCGCACTCGGACTCACTACTGCGGATGCACAATCGGGCTCACTACTGCGCATGCGCACTACGGCTCAGACCTGCACATGCGCACACGGACTCACTACTGTGGATGCGCAATCGGGCTCACTACTGTGCATGCGTACTCGGGGTCACTACTGCTCATGCGCACTCGGACTCACTACTGCTCATGCGCACTTGGGCTCACTACTGTGCATGCGCACTCGGGGTCACTACTGCTCATGCGCACTCGGACTCACTACTGCTCATGCGCACTCGGGCTCACTACTGTGCATGCGCACTCGGGGTCACTACTGCTCACGCGCACTCGTACTCACTACTGCGGATGCACGCTCGGGCTCACTACTGCGCATGCGCACACGGGCTCACTACTGCGCATGCGCGCACGGCCCCACTACTGCGCATGCGCACTCCGGCTCAGACCTGCACATGCGCACACGGACTCATTACTGCGGATGCGCAATCGGGCACACTACTGCGGATGCGCGCTCGGGCCCACTACTGCACATGCGCACCCGGGCTCACTACTGCGCATGCGCTCACGGACCCACTACTGCGCATGCGCACTCCGGCTCAGACCTGCACATGCGCACACGGACTCACTACTGCGGATGCGCAATCGGGCTCACTACTGCGGATGCGCGCTCGGGCTCACTACTGCGCATGCGCACTCGGGCTCACTACTGCGCATGCGCGCACGGGCCCACTATTGTGCATGCGCCCTCCGGCTCAGACCTGCCCATGCGCCCTCGGGCACACCACTGCGCATGCGCACACGGGCTCACTACTGCGCATGCGCAGTCCGGCTCAGACCTGCACATGCGCATTCGAGCTCACTTCTGCGCATGCGCACACGCGCGCACTACTGCGATTGCGCACTCGGACTAACCACTGCTCATGCGCACTGGGACTCACTACTGCTCATGCGCACTCGGACTCACTACTGCGGATGCACAATCGGGCTCACTACTGCACGTGCGCACTCCGCCTCATATCTGCACAGGCGTATTCGAGCTCACTTCTGCGCATGCTCACACGGGCTCACTACTGTGCATGCGCACTCCGGCTCAGACCTGCCCATGCGCCCTCGGGCACACCACTGCGCATGCGCACACGGACTCACCACCGCGCATGCGCACTCCGGCTCAGACCTGCCCATGCGCACTCGGGCTCACTACTGCGCATGCGTGCTCGGGCTCACTACTGCGCATGCGCACTCGGACTAACCACTGCTCATGCGCACTGGAACTCACTACTGCGCATGCGCGCTCGGGCTCACTACTGCGGATGCGCATTCGGGTTCACTACTGCGCATGAGCACACGGGCTCACTACTGCGCATGCGCGCACGGGCCCACTACTGCGCATGCGCACTCCGGCTCAGACCTGCCCATGCGCAATCGGGCTCACCACTGTGCATGCGCACTCGGGGTCACTACTGCTCATGCGCACTCGGGGACACTACTGTGCATGCGCACTCGGGGTCACTACTGCTCATGCGCATTCGGGGTCACTACTGCGCATGCGCACTCGGACTCAGTACTGCGCATGCGCGCACGGGCCCACTACTGCGCATGCGCACTCCGGCTCAGACCTGCCCATGCACCCTCGGGCACACCACTGCGCATGCGCACACGGGCTCACTACTGCGCATGCGCAGTCCGCCTCAGACCTGCACGTGCGCATTCGAGCTCACTTCTGCGCATGCGCATACGCGCGCACTACTGCGCTTGCGCACTCGGACTAACCACTGCTCATGCGCACTGGGACTCACTACTGCGGATGCGCGCTCGGGCTCACTACTGCGGATGCGCAATCGGGTTCACTACTGCGCATGCGCACTCCGGCTCAGACCTGCCCATGCGCACTCGGGCTCACTACTGCGCATGCGCACTCGGACTAACCACTGCTCATGCCCACTGGGACTCACTACTGCGCATGCGCGCTCGGGCTCACTACTGCGGATGCGCAATCGGGTTCACTACTGCCCATGCGCACACGGCCTCACTACTACGCATGCGCGCACGCGCCCACTACTGCGCATGCGCACTCCGGCTCAGACCTGCCCATGCGCCCTCGGGTACACCACTGCGCATGCGCACACGGACTCACCACTGCGCATGCGCACTCCGGCTCAGACCTGCCCATGCGCACTCGGGCTCACTACTGCGCATGCGCGCTCCGGCTCACTACTGCTCATGCGCACTCGGACTCACTACTGCGGATGCACAAGCGGGCTCACTACTGCGCATGCGCACTACGGATCAGACCTGCACATGCGCACACGGACTCACTACTGTGGATGCGCAATCGGGCTCACTACTGCGCATGCGCACTCGGGATCACTACTGCTCATGCGCACTCGGACTCACTACTGCTCATGCGCACTCGGGCCCACTACTGCGCATGCGCACTCCGGCTCAGACCTGCACATGCGCACACGGACTCACTACTGCGGATGCGCAATCGGGCTCACTACTGTGCATGCGTACTCGGGGTCACTAATGCTCATGCGCACTCGGGGCCACTACTGCTCATGCGCACTCGGACTCAATACTGCTCATGCGCACTCGGGGTCACTACTGCTCATGCGCACTCGGACTCACTACTGCTCATGCGCACTCGGGGTCACTACTGCTCATGCGCACTCGGTCTCACTACTGCGCATGCGCGCACGGGCCCACTACTGCGCATGCGCACTCCGGCTCAGACCTGCCCATGCGCCCTCGGGCACACCACTGCGCATGCGCACACGGGCTCACTACTGCGCATGCGCAGTCCGACTCAGACCTCCACATGCGTATTCGAGCTCACTTCTGCGCATGCGCACACGCGCGCACTACTGCGCTTGCGCACTCGGACTAACCACTGCTCATGCGCGCACGAGCCCACTACTGCGCATGCGCACTCCGGCTCAGACCTGCCCATGCGCCCTCGGGCACACCACTGCGCATGCGCACACGGACTCACCACTGCGCATGCGCACTCCGGCTCAGACCTGCCCATGCGCACTCGGGCTCACTACTGCGCATGCGCGCTCGGGATCACTACTGCGCATACGCGCTCGGGGTCGCTACTGCGCATTCGCTCACGGGCTCACACTGTGCATGCATACTCGGTGTCACTACTGCGCATGCGCACACGGGCTCGCTACTGCGCATGCGCACACGGGCTCACTACTGCGCATGCGCAGTCCGGCTCAGACCTGCCCATGCGCACTCGGGCTCACTACTGCGCATGCGTGCTCGGGCTCACTACTGCGCATGCGCACTCGGGCCCACTACTGCGCATGCGCACTCCGGCTCAGACCTGCACATGCGCACACGGACTCACTACTGCGGATGCGCAATCGGGCGCACTACTGCGGATGCGCGCTCGGGCTCACTACTGCGCATGCGCACTCGGGCTCACTACTGCGCATGCGCGCACGGGCCCACTATTGTGCATGCGCCCTCCGGCTCAGACCTGCCCATGCGCCCTCGGGCACACCACTGCGCATGCGCACACGGGCTCACTACTGCGCATGCGCAGTCCGGCTCAGACCTGCACATGCGCATTCGAGCTCACTTCTGCGCATGCGCACACGCGCGCACTACTGCGCTTGCGCACTCGGACTAACCACTGCTCATGCGCACTGGGACTCACTACTGCTCATGCGCACTCGGACTCACTACTGCGGATGCACAATCGGGCTCACTACTGCGCATGCGCACTCCGGGTCAGACATTCACATGCGCACACGAACTCACTACTGTGGATGCGCAAGCGGGCTCACTACTGCGGATGCGCAATCGGGCTCACCACTGTGCATGCGCACTCGGGGTCACTACTGCTCATGCGCACTCGGGGACACTACTGTGCATGCGCACTCGGGGTCACTACTGCTCATGCGCATTCGGGGTCACTACTGCGCATGCGCACTCGGACTCACTACTGCGCATGCGCGCACGGGCCCACTACTGCGCATGCGCACTCCGGCTCAGACCTGCCCATGCACCCTCGGGCACACCACTGCGCATGCGCGCACGGGCTCACTACTGCGCATGCGCACACGGGCTCACTACTTCGCATGCGCAGTCCGGCTCAGACCTGCACATGCGCATTCGAGCTCACTTCTGCGCATGCGTACACGCGCGCACTACTGCGCTTGCGCACTCGGACTAACCACTGCTCATGCGCACTGGGACTCACTACTGCGGATGCGCGCTCGGGCTCACTACTGCGGATGCGCAATCGGGTTCACTACTGCGCATGAGCACACGGGCTCACTACTGCGCATGCGCGCACGGGCCCACTACTGCGCATGCGCACTCCGGCTCAGACCTGCCCATGCGCCCTCGGGCACACCACTGCGCATGCGCACACGGACTCACCACCGCGCATGCGCACTCCGGCTCAGACCTGCCCATGCGCACTCGGGCTCACTACTGCGCATGCGTGCTCGGGCTCACTACTGCGCATGCGCACTCGGACTAACCACTGCTCATGCGCACTGGGACTCACTACTGCGCATGCGCGCTCGGGCCCACTACTGCGCATGCGCACTCCGGCTCAGACCTGCCCATGCGCCCTCGGGCACACCACTGCGCATGCGCACACGGACTCACCACTGCGCATGCGCACTCCGGCTCAGACCTGCCCATGCGCACTCGGGCTCACTACTGCGCATGCGCGCTCCGGCTCACTACTGCTCATACGCACTCGGGCTCACTACTGTGCATGCGCACTCGGGGTCACTACTGCTCATGCGCACTCAGACTCAGTACTACTCATGCGCCCTCGGGCTCACTACTGTGCATGCGCACTCGGGGTCACTACTGCTCATGCGCACTCGGACTCACTACTGCTCATGCGCACTCGGGCTCACTACTGTGCATGCGCACTCGGGGTCACTACTGCTCATGCGCACCCAGACTCACTACTGCTCATGCGCACTCGGGCTCACTACTGTGCATGCGCACTCGAGGTCACTACTGCTCATGCGCACTCGGACTCAGTACTGCTCATGCGCATTCGGGATCACTACTGTGCATGCGCACTCGGACTCACTACTGTGCATGCGCACTCGGGGTCACTACTGCTCATGCGCACTCGGACTCACTACTGCTCATGCGCACTCGGGCCCACTACTGCGCATGCGCACTCCGGCTCAGACCTGCACATGCGCACACGGACTCACTACTGCGGATGCGCAATCGGGCTCACTACTGTGCATGCGCACTCGGGGTCACTACTGCTCATGCGCACTCGGGGTCACTACTGCTCATGCGCACTCGGACTCACTACTGCTCATGCGCATTCGGGGTCACTACTGCTCATGCGCACTCGGACCCACTACTGCTCATGCGCACTCGGGGTCACTACTGCTCATGCGCACTCGGGCTCACTACTGCGCATGCGCGCACGGGGTCACTACTGCTCATGCGCACTCGGACTCACTACTGCTCATGCGCATTCGGGGTCACTACTGCTCATGCGCACTCGGACTCAGTACTGCTCATGCGCATTCGGGATCACTACTGTGCATGCGCACTCGGACTCACTACTGTGCATGCGCACTCGGGGTCACTACTGCTCATGCGCACTCAGACTCACTACTGCTCATGCGCACTCGGGCTCACTACTGTGCATGCGCACTCGGGGTCACTACTGCTCATGCGCACTCGGACTCAGTACTGCTCATGCGCATTCGGGATCACTACTGTGCATGCGCACTCGGACTCACTACTGTGCATGCGCACTCGGGGTCACTACTGCTCATGCGCACTCGGACTCACTACTGCTCATGCGCACTCGGGCCCACTACTGCGCATGCGCACTCCGGCTCAGACCTGCACATGCGCACACGGACTCACTACTGCGGATGCGCAATCGGGCTCACTACTGTGCATGCGCACTCGGGGTCACTACTGCTCATGCGCACTCGGGGTCACTACTGCTCATGCGCACTCGGACTCACTACTGCTCATGCGCATTCGGGGTCACTACTGCTCATGCGCACTCGGACTCACTACTGCTCATGCGCACTCGGGGTCACTACTGCTCATGCGCACTCGGGCTCACTACTGCGCATGCGCGCACGGGCCCACTACTGCGCATGCGCACTCCGGCTCAGACCTGCCCATGCGCCCTCGAGCACACCACTGCGCATGCGCACACGGGCTCACTACTGCGCATGCGCAGTCCGACTCAGACCTGCACATGCGTATTCGAGCTCACTTCTGCGCATGCGTACACGCGCGCACTACTGCGCTTGCGCACTCGGACTAACCACTGCTCATGCGCACTGGGACTCACTACTGCGGATGCGCGCTCGGGCTCACTACTGCGGATGCGCAATCGGGTTCACTACTGCTCATGCGCACACGGGCTCACTACTGCTCATGCGCACTCGGGCCCACTACTGCGCATGCGCACTCCGGCTCAGACCTGCACATGCGCACACGGACTCACTACTGCGGATGCGCAATCGGGCTCACTACTGTGCATGCGCACTCGGGGTCACTACTGCTCATGCGCACTCGGGGTCACTACTGCTCATGCGCACTCGGACTCACTACTGCACATGCGCATTCGGGGTCACTACTGCTCATGCGCACTCGGACTCACTACTGCTCATGCGCACTCGGGGTCACTACTGCTCATGCGCACTCGGGCTCACTACTGCGCATGCGCGCACGGGCCCACTACTGCGCATGCGCACTCCGGCTCAGACCTGCCCATGCGCCCTCGGGCACACCACTGCGCATGCGCACACGGACTCACCACTGCGCATGCGCACTCCGGCTCAGACCTGCCCATGCGCACTCGGGCTCACTACTGCGCATGCGCGCTCGGGATCACTACTGCGCATACGCGCTCGGGGTCGCTACTGCGCATTCGCTCACGGGCTCACACTGTGCATGCACACTCGGGGTCACTACTGCGCTTGCGCACACGGGCTCGCAACTGCGCATGCGCACACGGGCTCACTACTGCGCATGCGCAGTCCGGCTCAGACCTGCCCATGCGCACTCGGGCTCACTACTGCGCATGCGTGCTCGGGCTCACTACTGCGCATGCGCACTCGGGCCCACTACTGCGCATGCGCACTCCGGCTCAGACCTGCACATGCGCACACGGACTCACTACTGCGGATGCGCAGTCGGGCTCACTACTGCGGATGCGCGCTCGGGCTCACTATTGTGCATGCGCCCTCCGGCTCAGACCTGCCCATGCGCCCTCGGGCACACCACTGCGCATGCGCACACGGGCTCACTACTGCGCATGCGCAATCGGGTTCACTACTGCTCATGCGCACACGGGCTCACTACTGCGGATGCACAATCGGGCTCACTACTGCGCATGCGCACTACGGCTCAGACCTGCACATGCGCACACGGACTCACTACTGTGCATGCGCACTCGGGGTCACTACTGCTCATGCGCACTCGGACTCACTACTGTGCATGCGCACTCGGGGTCACTACTGCTCATGCGCACTCGGACTCACTACTGTGCATGCGCACTCGGGGTCACTACTGCTCATGCGCACTCGGACTCACTACTGCTCATGCGCACTCGGGCTCACTACTGTGCATGCGCACTCGGGGTCACTACTGCTCACGCGCACTCGGACTCACTACTGCGGATGCACGCTCGGGCTCACTACTGCGCATGCGCACACGGGCTCACTACTGCGCATGCGCGCACAGCCCCACTACTGCGCATGCGCACACGGACTCACTACTGCGGATGCGCAATCGGCCTCACTACTGTGCATGCGCACTCGGGGTCACAACTGCTCATGCGCACTCGGACTCACTACTGCTCATGCGCACTCGGACTCACTACTGCTCATGCGCACTCGGGTCACTACTGCTCATGCGCACTCGGACTCACTACTGCTCATGCGCATTCGGGGTCACTACTGTGCATGCGCGCACGGGCCCACTACTGCGCATGCGCACTCCGGCTCAGACCTGCCCATGCGCCCTCGGGCACACCACTGCGCATGCGCACACGGGCTCACTACTGCGCATGCGCAGTCCGACTCAGACCTGCACATGCGTATTCGAGCTCACTTCTGCGCATGCGCACACGCGCGCACTACTGCGCTTGCGCACTCGGACTAACCACTGCTCATGCGCACTGGGACTCACTACTGCGGATGCGCGCTCGGGCTCACTACTGCGGATGCGCAATCGGGTTCACTACTGCTCATGCGCACACGGGCTCACTACTGCGCATACGCACTCCGGCTCAGACCTGCCCATGCGCCCTCGGGCACACCACTGCGCATGCGCGCACGGACTCACCACTGCGCATGCGCACTCCGGCTCAGACCTGCCCATGCGCACTCGGGCTCACTACTGCGCATGCGCGCTCCGGCTCACTACTGCTCATGCGCACTCGGACTCACTACTGCGGATGCACAATCGGGCTCACTACTGCGCATGCGCACTACGGCTCAGACCTGCACATGCGCACACGGACTCACTACTGTGGATGCGCAATCGGGCTCACTACTGTGCATGCGCACTCGTACTCACTACTGCGGATGCACGCTCGGGCTCACTACTGCTCATGCGCACTCGGGCTCACTACTGTGCATGCGCACACGGGCTCACTACTGCGCATGCGCGCACGGGCCCACTACTGCGCATGCGCACTCCGGCTCAGACCTGCACATGCGCACACGGACTCACTACTGCGGATGCGCAATCGGGCTCACTACTGTGCATGCGCTCTCGGGGTCACTACTGCTCATGCGCACTCGGACTCACTACTGCTCATGCGCACTCGGACTCACTACTGCTCATGCGCACTCGGGCTCACTACTGTGCTTGCGCACTCGGGGTCACTACTGCTCATGCGCACTCGGACTCACTACTGCTCATGCGCACTCGGGCTCACTACTGTGCATGCGCACTCGGGGTCACAACTGCTCATGCGCACTCGGACTCACTACTGCTCATGCGCACTCGGGCTCACTACTGTGCATGCGCACTCGGGGTCACTACTGCTCACGCGCACTCGTACTCACTACTGCGGATGCGCGCTCGGGCTCACTACTGCGCATGCGCACACGGGCTCACTACGGCGCATGCACGCACGGGCCCAACACTGCGCATGCGCACTCCGGCTCAGACCTGCACATGCGCACACGGACTCACTACTGCGGATGCGCAATCGGGCACACTACTGCGGATGCGCGCTCGGGCCCACTACTGCACATGCGCACCCGGGCTCACTACTGCGCATGCGCTCACGGACCCACTACTGCGCATGCGCACTCCGGCTCAGACCTGCACATGCGCACACGGACTCACTACTGCGGATGCGCAATCGGGCTCACTACTGCGGATGCGCGCTCGGGCTCACTACTGCGCATGCGCACTCGGGCTCACTACTGCGCATGCGCACTCCGGCTCAGACCTGCACATGCGCACACGGACTCACTACTGCGGATGCGCAATCGGGCTCACTACTGTGCATGCGTACTCGTGGTCACTACTGCTCATGCGCACTCGGGGTCACTACTGCTCATGCGCACTCGGACTCACTACTGCTCATGCGCACTCGGGGTCACTACTGCTCATGCGCACTCGGACTCACTACTGCTCATGCGCACTCGGGGTCACTACTGCTCATGCGCACTCGGGCTCACTACTGCGCATGCGCGCACGGGCCCACTACTGCGCATGCGCACTCCGGCTCAGAACCGCCCATGCGCCCTCGGGCACACCACTGCGCATGCGCACACGGGCTCACTACTGCGCATGCGCAGTCCGACTCAGACCTGCACATGCGTATTCGAGCTCACTTCGGCGCATGCGCACACGCGCGCACTACTGCGCTTGCGCACTCGGACTAAGCACTGCTCATGCGCACTGGGACTCACTACTGCGGATGCGCGCTCGGGCTCACTACTGCGGATGCGCAATCGGGTTCACTACTGCTCATGCGCACACGGGCTCACTACTGCGCATGCGCACTCCGGCTCAGACCTGCCCATGCGCACTCGGGCTCACTATTGCGCATGCGCGCTCGGGATCACTACTGCGCATACGCGCTCGGGGTCGCTACTGCGCATTCGCTCACGGGCTCACACTGTGCATGCACACTCGGGGTCACTACTGCGCATGCGCACACGGGCTCGCTACTGCGCATGCGCACACGGGCTCACTACTGCGCATGCGCAGTCCGGCTCAGACCTGCCCATGCGCACTCGGGCTCACTACTGCGCATGCGTGCTCGGGCTCACTACTGCGCATGCGCACTCGGGCCCACTACTGCGCATGCGCACTCCGGCTCAGACCTGCACATGCGCACACGGACTCACTACTGCGGATGCGCAATCGGGCTCACTACTGCGGATGCGCGCTCAGGCTCACTACTGCGCATGCGCACTCGGGGTCACGACTGCTGATGCGCACTCGGACTCACTACTGCTCATGCGCACTCGGGGTCACTACTGCTCATGCGCACTCGGACTCACTACTGCTCTTGCGCACTCGGGCTCACTACTGTGCATGCGCACTCGGGGTCACTACTGCTCATGCGCACTCGGGGTCACTACAGCTCATGCGCACTCGGACTCACTACTGCTCATGCGCACTCGGACTCACTACTGCTCTTGCGCACTCGGGCTCACTACTGTGCATGCGCACTCGGGGTCACTACTGCTCACGCGCACTCGTACTCACTACTGCGGATGCGCGCTCGGGCTCACTACTGCGCATGCGCACACGGGCTCACTACGGCGCATGCGCACTCCGGCTCAGAACTGCACATGCGCACACGGACTCACTACTGCGGATGCGCAATCGGGCTCACTACTGTGCATGCGTACTCGGGGTCACTACTGCTCATGCGCACTCGGGGTCACTACTGCTCATGCGCACTCGGACTCACTACTGCTCATGCGCACTCGGGGTCACTACTGCTCATGCGCACACGGGCACACCACTGCGCATGCGCACACGGACTCACCACTGCGCATGCGCACTCCGGCTCAGACCTGCCCATGCGCACTCGGACTCACTTCTGCTCATGCGCACTCGGGGTCACTACTGCTCATGCGCGCTCGGGCTCACTACTGCGCATGCGCACACGGGCTCACTACTGCGCATGCGCGCACGGGCCCACTACTGCGCATGCGCACTCCGGCTCAGACCTGCCCATGCGCCCTCGGGCACACCACTGCGCATGCGCACACGGGCTCACTACTGTGCATGCGCAGTCCGGCTCAGACCTGCACATGCGCATTCGAGCTCACTTCTGCGCATGCGCACACGCGCGCACTACTGCGCTTGCGCACTCGGACTAACGACTGCTCATGCGCACTGGGACTCACTACTGCGGATGCGCGCTCGGGCTCACTACTGCGTATGCGTGCTCGGGCTCACCACTGCGCATGCGCACTCGGACTAACCACTGCTCATGTGCACTGGGACTCACTACTGCGGATGCGCGCTCGGGCTCACTACTGCGGATGCGCAATCGGGTTCACTACTGCGCATGCGCACACCGGCTCACTACTGCGCATGCGCACACGGGCCCACTACTGCGCATGCGCACTCCGGCTCAGACCTGCCCATGCGCCCTCGGGCACACCACTGCGCATGCGCACACGGGCTCACTACTGTGCATGCGCAGTCCGGCTCAGACCTGCACATGCGCATTCGAGCTCACTTCTGCGCATGCGCACACGCGCGCACTACTGCGCTTGCGCACTCGGACTAACCACTGCTCATGCGCACTGGGACTCACTACTGCGGATGCGCGCTCGGGCTCACTACTGCGCATGCGTGCTCGGGCTCACTACTGCGCATGCGCGCACGGGCCCACTACTGCGCATGCGCACTCCGGCTCAGACATGCACATGCGCACACGGACTCACTACTGCGGATGCGCAATCGGGCTCACTACTGTGCATGCGTACTCGGGGTCACTACTGCTCATGCGCACTCGAACTCACTACTCCTCATGCGCATTCGGGGTCACTACTGCGCATGCGCACTCGGACTCACCACTGCGGATGCGCGCTCGGGCTCACTACTGCGCATGCGCACACGGGCTCACTACTGCGCATGCGCGCACAGGCCCACTACTGCGCATGCGCACTCCGGCTCAGACCTGCCCATGCGCCCTCGGGCACACTACTGCGCATGCGCACTCGGGCTCACTACTGTGCATGCGCAGTCCGGCTCAGACCTGCACATACGCATTCGAGCTCACTTCTGCGCATGCGCACACGCGCGCACTACTGCGCTTGCGCACTCGGACTAACCACTGCTCATGCGCACTGGGACTCACTACTGCGGATGCGCGCTCGAGCTCACTACTGCGCATGCGTGCTCGGGCTCACTACTGCGCATGCGCACTCGGACTAACCACTGCTCATGTGCACTGTGTAACGAGGCATATTTTTCCCCCTTCTTTTTTGGGGGGTAACCTAATTTTTTTTTTGGTTATGCCTCGTTACGATGACCCTCCCGGATTGCCAACCCCCACTCCTCCGCCTGAGCGGATTCCTCGCCACGGGGGGCCAGTGCGTGGTGTGTGTGTGTGTGTTTTTTTTTTCTTTTCTTTCGTGTTACTATTTCCTTTTTTTCTTTTTCTCTTTTATTTATTTATTTTTGCCCTCCCCACTTCCAACCGGCGGCCAGAAGAGTCTGCAGCATCCCCGGTCGCGGAGGAACCCCTCTCTGGGCGATAGAGGCGCGGGATGGGCCCACTACTGAAGGACGTTGGCTGTCCGGTCGCGGCACCACCCCCGTCATCCTCCGCGGGGGGGCGACCGGCAGCCCAGCAGCAGAAAGCGCCAGGCCTGGGGACGAGCTACCCCCGACCGCCACCTCGAGAGGGCCCCAGGACCTGGCTTCCCCAGAGCACCACGGGATGGTCCATCCTCGACGCCGAAATCCCCGGGGTGGGGGAATACCGCGAACCGGGGAAGAAGATCGAAAAGGGAAGAAGTCAGGGAGCCGCCGGAACGCGATAACGCCCCGAGCCTCACGTCTTGCTTACAGTCTTTTATTGCTACTTTGCGCTTTTCTTTTCCGTTTTTTTTTCTTTATTGTACGCGTTAATCGCCGTGTGTGTGTTCTGTTCTCTTTTGCTTTGTGTTCTTTGGTGTGCTGTGTGCGAGTTGCCGCCCCTGGTGTGAGGATTAACGCCCCGACACCGAAAGAAAGGTAGGAGCTTTCTCGCTACCCCGTTCTTTCTTTTTTTTTTGTTATTGATTTGGGCGTGGCGAGGGTGATAGGACCCTTGACCCCTGTGACGAGGACCCTAGAGGCCGCGGACGGTGTAATTCGACACCGTCCCTTCCCCCTAACGCCAAACCGTATTTTCCGTTTCG
Source organism: Megachile leachella (assembly GCA_963576845.1). Classification (NCBI taxonomy): domain Eukaryota; kingdom Metazoa; phylum Arthropoda; class Insecta; order Hymenoptera; family Megachilidae; genus Megachile; species Megachile leachella. The sequence goes on from OY756247.1 coordinate 3,992,037, forward strand.
CGTTTCGCGAATTTCTTCCGCTGTGTTTAAGATCTAGGACCAACGTCCCCTTGTTGTCCACGACCCCTAAGAGGGCGTGCTCCCGCGCGGACGAATCCCCAGCGGAAACGCGACCGAAGCCATTTTGTACTACGCGTGCGTACCGTGTGCCCCCGCGCCGCGATAGCCTCCCTCGCAACTGGCGAGTTAACCCCTTTTCCTTGACCGTTGCCTGTAACGCGTGGGGCCCACCACCGTTTCTTTTGTACCCCCTTTTCTTTTTGCTGGCGTGGCCTATTCAGGCCCAAATAAAACTCTCTTTGTGTTGGATACAATATCGCGGGTCTTTTACTACTTTTTTTTCTTTCCTTTCCTGGCCCCCCTCTGAGTGCCGCTCCCGACAGAGCAGCCGGAAGGACGATTACCGCGGACGAGTGCATTAGCACTGGCGCCCCGTTAGATAAATCGGCCGTGGGTGAGTGTATCGGTGAGTGGAGGACAGTTTTCCCTAACTGCCCCCACCCTAGGGACCCCTTTCGGGCTTTTCCCCCACCGATCCGTCACAACTGGGACTCACTACTGCGGATGCGCACTCGGACTCACTACTGCGGATGCGCGTTTGGGCTCACTACTGCGCATGCGCACACGGGCTCACTACTGTGCATGCGCAGTCCGGCTCAGACCTGCACATGCGCATTCGAGCTCACTTCTGCGCATGCGCACACGCGCGCACTACTGCGCTTGCGCATTCGGACTAACCACTGCTCATGCGCACTGGGACTCACTACTGCGGATGCGCGCTCGGGCTCACTACTGCGCATGCGTGCTCGGGCTCACTACTGCGCATGCGCACTCGGAATAACCACTGCTCATGTGCACTGGGACTCACTACTGCGGATGCGCGCTCGGGCTCACTACTGCGGATGCACAATCGGGTTCACTACTGCGCATGCGCACACCGGCTCACTACTGCGCATGCGCGCACGGGCCCACTACTGCGCATGCGCACTCCGGCTCAGACCTGCCCATGCGCCCTCGGGCACACCACTGCGCATGCGCACACGGACTCACCACTGCGCATGCGCACTCCGGCTCAGACCTGCCCATGCGCATTTGGGCTCACTACTGCGCATGCGCACTCGGGCTCACTACTGTGCATGCGCACTCGGGGTCACTACTGCTCATGCGCACTCGGACTCACTACTGTTCATGCGCACTCGGGCTCACTACTGCGCATGCGCGCTCCGGCTCACTACTGCTCCTGCGCACTCGGACTCACTACTGTGGATGCACAATCGGGCTCACTACTGCGCATGCGCACTACGGCTCAGACCTGCACATGCGCACACCGACTCACAACTGTGGATGCGCAATCGGGCTCACTACTGCGCATGAGCAGTCGGGGTCACTACTGCTCATGCGCACTCGGACTCACTACTGCTCAAGCGCACTCGGGCTCACTACTGTGCATGCGCACTCGGAGTCACTACTGCTCATGCGCACTCGGACTCACTACTGTTCATGCGCACTCGGGCTCACTACTGTGCATGCGCACTCGGGGTCACTACTGCTCATGCGGACTCGGACTCACTACTGCTCATGCGCACTCGGGCTCACTACTGTGCATGCGCACTCGGACTCACTACTGCTCATGCGCACACGGGCTCACTACTGTGCATGCGCACTCGGGGTCACTACTGCTCATGCGCACTCGGACTCACTACTGCGCATGCGCACACGGGCTCACTACTGCGCATGCGCGCACGGCCCCACTACTGCGCATGCGCACTCCGGCTCAGACCTGCACATGCGCACACGGACTCACTACTGCGGATGCGCAACCGGGCTCACTACTGTGCATGCGCTCTCAGGGTCACTACTGCTCATGCGCACTCGGACTCACTACTGCTCATGCGCACTCGAACTCACTACTGCTCATGCGCACTCGGGGTCACTACTGCTCATGCGCACTCGGACTCACTACTGCTCATGCGCACTGGGACTCACTACTGCGGATGCGCGCTCGGCCTCACTACTGCGGATGCGCAATCGGGTTCACTACCGCGCATGCGCACACGGGCTCACTACTGCGCATGCGCGCACGAGCCCACTGCTGCGCATGCGCACTCCGGCTCAGACCTGCCCATGCGCCCTCGGGCACACCACTGCGCATGCGCACACGGACTCACCACTGCGCATGCGCACTCCGGCTCAGACCTGCCCATGCGCACTCGGGCTCACTACTGCGCATGCGCGCTCGGGATCACTACTGCGCATACGCGCTCGGGGTAGCTACTGCGCATTCGCTCACGGGCTCACACTGTGCATGCACACTCGGGGTCACTACTGCGCATGCGCACACCGGCTCGCTACTGCGCATGCGCACACGGGCTCACTACTGCGCATGCGCAGTCCGGCTCAGACCTGCCCATGCGCACTCGGGCTCACTACTGCGCATGCGTGCTCGGGCTCACTACTGCTCAAGCGCACTCGGACTCACTACTGCTCATGCGCACTCGGGCTCACTACTGTGCATGCGCTCTCGGGGTCACTACTGCTCATGCGCACTCGGACTCACTACTGCTCATGCGCACACGGGGTCACTACTGCCCATGCGCACTCGGTCTCACTACTGCTCATACGCATTCGGGGTCACTACTGCGCATGCGCACTCGGACTAACCACTGCTCATGCGCACTGGGACTCACTACTGCTCATGCGCACTCGAACTCACTACTGCTCATGCGCACTCGGGGTCACTACTGCTCATGGTCACTCGGACTCACTACTGCTCATGCGCATTCGAGGTCACTACTGCGCATGCGCACTCGGACTCACTACTGCGGATGCACTATCGGGCTCACTACTGCGCATGCGCACTCCGGGTCAGACATTCACATGCGCACACGGACTCACTACTGTGGATGCGCAATCGGGCTCACTACTGTGCATGCGCACTCGGGGTCACTACTGCTCATGCGCACTCGGACTCACTACTGCTCATGCGCAGACGGACTCACTACTGTGGATGCGCAATCGTGTTCACTACTGTGCATGCGCACTAGGGGTCACTACTGCTCATGCGCACTCAGGCTCACTACTGTGCATGCGCACTCGGGGTCATTACTGCTCATGCGCACTCGGACTCACTACTGCGCATGCGCACACGGGCTCACTACTGCGCATGCGCGCACGGCCCCACTACTGCGCATGCGCACTCCGGCTCAGACCTGCACATGCGCACACGGACTCACTACTGCGGATGCGCAACCGGGCTCACTACTGTGCATGCGCTCTCGGGGTCACTACTGCTCATGCGCACTCGGACTCACTACTGCTCATGCGCACTCGAACTCACTACTGCTCATGCGCACTCGGGGTCACTACTGCTCATGGTCACTCGGACTCACTACTGCTCATGCGCATTCGAGGTCACTACTGCGCATGCGCACTCGGACTCACTACTGTGCATGCGCACTCGGGGTCACTACTGCTCATGCGCACTCGGACTCACTACTGCTCATGCGCGCTCGGGCCCACTACTGCGCATGCGCACTCCGGCTCAGACCTGCACATGCGCACACGGACTCACTACTGCTCAAGCGCACTCGGGCTCACTACTGTGCATGCGCACTCGGGGTCACTACTGCTCATGCGCACTCGGACTCACTACTGTTCATGCGCACTCGGGCTCACTACTGCGCATGCGCGCTCCGGCTCACTACTGCTCCTGCGCACTCGGACTCACTACTGTGGATGCACAATCGGGCTCACTACTGCGCATGCGCACTACGGCTCAGACCTGCACATGCGCACACCGACTCACAACTGTGGATGCGCAATCGGGCTCACTACTGCGCATGAGCAGTCGGGGTCACTACTGCTCATGCGCACTCGGACTCACTACTGCTCAAGCGCACTCGGGCTCACTACTGTGCATGCGCACTCGGAGTCACTACTGCTCATGCGCACTCGGACTCACTACTGTTCATGCGCACTCGGGCTCACTACTGTGCATGCGCACTCGGGGTCACTACTGCTCATGCGGACTCGGACTCACTACTGCTCATGCGCACTCGGGCTCACTACTGTGCATGCGCACTCGGACTCACTACTGCTCATGCGCACACGGGCTCACTACTGTGCATGCGCACTCGGGGTCACTACTGCTCATGCGCACTCGGACTCACTACTGCGCATGCGCACACGGGCTCACTACTGCGCATGCGCGCACGGCCCCACTACTGCGCATGCGCACTCCGGCTCAGACCTGCACATGCGCACACGGACTCACTACTGCGGATGCGCAACCGGGCTCACTACTGTGCATGCGCTCTCAGGGTCACTACTGCTCATGCGCACTCGGACTCACTACTGCTCATGCGCACTCGAACTCACTACTGCTCATGCGCACTCGGGGTCACTACTGCTCATGCGCACTCGGACTCACTACTGCTCATGCGCACTGGGACTCACTACTGCGGATGCGCGCTCGGCCTCACTACTGCGGATGCGCAATCGGGTTCACTACCGCGCATGCGCACACGGGCTCACTACTGCGCATGCGCGCACGAGCCCACTACTGCGCATGCGCACTCCGGCTCAGACCTGCCCATGCGCCCTCGGGCACACCACTGCGCATGCGCACACGGACTCACCACTGCGCATGCGCACTCCGGCTCAGACCTGCCCATGCGCACTCGGGCTCACTACTGCGCATGCGCGCTCGGGATCACTACTGCGCATACGCGCTCGGGGTAGCTACTGCGCATTCGCTCACGGGCTCACACTGTGCATGCACACTCGGGGTCACTACTGCGCATGCGCACACCGGCTCGCTACTGCGCATGCGCACACGGGCTCACTACTGCGCATGCGCAGTCCGGCTCAGACCTGCCCATGCGCACTCGGGCTCACTACTGCGCATGCGTGCTCGGGCTCACTACTGCTCAAGCGCACTCGGACTCACTACTGCTCATGCGCACTCGGGCTCACTACTGTGCATGCGCTCTCGGGGTCACTACTGCTCATGCGCACTCGGACTCACTACTGCTCATGCGCACACGGGGTCACTACTGCCCATGCGCACTCGGTCTCACTACTGCTCATACGCATTCGGGGTCACTACTGCGCATGCGCACTCGGACTAACCACTGCTCATGCGCACTGGGACTCACTACTGCGGATGCGCACTCGGACTCACTACTGCACGTGCGCACTCCGCCTCAGACCTGCACATGCGCATTCGAGCTCACTTCTGCGCATGCGCACACGCGCGCACTACTGCGCTTGCGCACTCGGACTAACAACTGCTCATGCGCACTGGGACTCACTACTGCTCATGCGCACTCGGACTCACTACTGCGGATGCACAATCGGGCTCACTACTGCACGTGCGCACTCCGCCTCAGACCTGCACATACGCACACGGACTCACTACTGCTCATGCGCACTCGGGGACACTACTGTGCATGCGCACACGGGGTCACTACTGCTCATGCGCACTCGGGGACACTACTGCTCATGCGCACTCGGACTCACTACTGCTCATGCGCACTCGGGGTCACTACTGCTCATGCGCACTCGGACTCACTACTGCTCATGCGCATTCGGGGTCACTACTGCGTATGCGCACTCGGACTCACTACTGCGGATGCACAATCGGGCTCACTACTGCACGTGCGCACTCCGCCTCAGACCTGCACATACGCACACGGACTCACTACTGCTCATGCGCACTCGGGGACACTACTGTGCATGCGCACACGGGGTCACTACTGCTCATGCGCACTCGGGGACACTACTGCTCATGCGCACTCGGACTCACTACTGCTCATGCGCGCTCGGGCTCACTACTGCGCATGCGCACACGGGCTCACTACTGCGCATGCGCGCACCGGCCCACTATTGTGCATGCGCACTCCGGCTCAGACCTGCCCATGCGCCCTCGGGCACACCACTGCGCATGCGCACACGGGCTCACTACTGCGCATGCGCAGTCCGGCTCAGACCTGCACATGCGCATTCGAGCTCACTTCTGCGCATGCGCACACGGGCTCACTACTGTGCATGCGAACTCGGGGTCACTGCTGCTTATGCGCACTCGGGGTCACGACTGCTGATGCGCACTCGGACTCACTACTGCTCATGCGCACTCGGGGTCACTACTGCTCATGCGCACTCGGACTCACTACTGCTCATGCGCATTCGGGGTCACTACTGCGCATGCGCACTCGGACTCACTACTGCGGATGCGCAATCGGGCTCACTACTGCGAATGCGCACCCGGGCTCACTACTGCTCATGCGCATTCGGGGTCACTACTGCGCATGCGCACTCGGACTCACTACTGCGGATGCGCAATCGGGCTCACTACTGCGGATGCGTGCTCGGGCTCACTACTGCGCATGCGCGCACGGGCCCACTACTGCGCATGCGCACTCCGGCTCAGACCTGCCAATGCACCCTCGGGCACACCACTGCGCATGCGCACACGGGCTCACTACTGCGCATGCGCAGTCCGGCCCAGGCCTGCACATGCGCATTCGAGCTCACTTCTGCGCATGCGCACACACCCGCACTACTGCGCTTGCGCACTCGGACTAACCACTGCTCATGCGCACTGGGACTCACTACTGCGGATGCGCGCTCGGGCTCACTACTGCGGATGCGCAATCGGGTTCACTACTGCGCATGAGCACACGGGCTCACTACTGCGCATGCGCGCACTGGCCCACTACTGCGCATGCGCACTACGGCTCAGACCTGCACATGCGCACACGGACTCACTACTGTGGATGCGCAATCGGGCTCACTACTGTGCATGCGTACTCGGGGTCACTACTGCTCATGCGCACTCGGACTCACTACTGCTCATGTGCACTCGGGCTCACTACTGTGCATGCGCACTCGGGGTCACTACTGCTCATGCGCACTCGGACTCACTACTGCTCATGCGCACTCGGGCTCACTACTGTGCATGCGCACTCGGGGTCACTACTGCTCACGCGCACTCGTACTCACTACTGCGGATGCACGCTCGGGCTCACTACTGCGCATGCGCACTCGGAATAACCACTGCTCATGTGCACTGGGACTCACTACTGCGGATGCGCGCTCGGGCTCACTACTGCGGATGCACAATCGGGTTCACTACTGCGCATGCGCACACCGGCTCACTACTGCGCATGCGCGCACGGGCCCACTACTGCGCATGCGCACTCCGGCTCAGACCTGCCCATGCGCCCTCGGGCACACCACTGCGCATGCGCACACGGACTCACCACTGCGCATGCGCACTCCGGCTCAGACCTGCCCATGCGCATTTGGGCTCACTACTGCGCATGCGCGCTCCGGCTCACTACTGCTCATGCGCACTCGGACTCACTACTGCGGATGCACTATCGGGCTCACTACTGCGCATGCGCACTCCGGGTCAGACATTCACATGCGCACACGGACTCACTACTGTGGATGCGCAATCGGGCTCACTACTGTGCATGCGCACTCGGGGTCACTACTGCTCATGCGCACTCGGACTCACTACTGCTCATGCGCAGACGGACTCACTACTGTGGATGCGCAATCGTGTTCACTACTGTGCATGCGCACTAGGGGTCACTACTGCTCATGCGCACTCAGGCTCACTACTGTGCATGCGCACTCGGGGTCATTACTGCTCATGCGCACTCGGACTCACTACTGCGCATGCGCACACGGGCTCACTACTGCGCATGCGCGCACGGCCCCACTACTGCGCATGCGCACTCCGGCTCAGACCTGCACATGCGCACACGGACTCACTACTGCGGATGCGCAACCGGGCTCACTACTGTGCATGCGCTCTCGGGGTCACTACTGCTCATGCGCACTCGGACTCACTACTGCTCATGCGCACTCGAACTCACTACTGCTCATGCGCACTCGGGGTCACTACTGCTCATGGTCACTCGGACTCACTACTGCTCATGCGCATTCGAGGTCACTACTGCGCATGCGCACTCGGACTCACTACTGTGCATGCGCACTCGGGGTCACTACTGCTCATGCGCACTCGGACTCACTACTGCTCATGCGCGCTCGGGCCCACTACTGCGCATGCGCACTCCGGCTCAGACCTGCACATGCGCACACGGACTCACAACTGCTCAAGCGCACTCGGGCTCACTACTGTGCATGCGCACTCGGGGTCACTACTGCTCATGCGCACTCGGACTCACTACTGTTCATGCGCACTCGGGCTCACTACTGCGCATGCGCGCTCCGGCTCACTACTGCTCCTGCGCACTCGGACTCACTACTGTGGATGCACAATCGGGCTCACTACTGCGCATGCGCACTACGGCTCAGACCTGCACATGCGCACACCGACTCACAACTGTGGATGCGCAATCGGGCTCACTACTGCGCATGAGCAGTCGGGGTCACTACTGCTCATGCGCACTCGGACTCACTACTGCTCAAGCGCACTCGGGCTCACTACTGTGCATGCGCACTCGGAGTCACTACTGCTCATGCGCACTCGGACTCACTACTGTTCATGCGCACTCGGGCTCACTACTGTGCATGCGCACTCGGGGTCACTACTGCTCATGCGGACTCGGACTCACTACTGCTCATGCGCACTCGGGCTCACTACTGTGCATGCGCACTCGGACTCACTACTGCTCATGCGCACACGGGCTCACTACTGTGCATGCGCACTCGGGGTCACTACTGCTCATGCGCACTCGGACTCACTACTGCGCATGCGCACACGGGCTCACTACTGCGCATGCGCGCACGGCCCCACTACTGCGCATGCGCACTCCGGCTCAGACCTGCACATGCGCACACGGACTCACTACTGCGGATGCGCAACCGGGCTCACTACTGTGCATGCGCTCTCAGGGTCACTACTGCTCATGCGCACTCGGACTCACTACTGCTCATGCGCACTCGAACTCACTACTGCTCATGCGCACTCGGGGTCACTACTGCTCATGCGCACTCGGACTCACTACTGCTCATGCGCACTGGGACTCACTACTGCGGATGCGCGCTCGGCCTCACTACTGCGGATGCGCAATCGGGTTCACTACCGCGCATGCGCACACGGGCTCACTACTGCGCATGCGCGCACGAGCCCACTACTGCGCATGCGCACTCCGGCTCAGACCTGCCCATGCGCCCTCGGGCACACCACTGCGCATGCGCACACGGACTCACCACTGCGCATGCGCACTCCGGCTCAGACCTGCCCATGCGCACTCGGGCTCACTACTGCGCATGCGCGCTCGGGATCACTACTGCGCATACGCGCTCGGGGTAGCTACTGCGCATTCGCTCACGGGCTCACACTGTGCATGCACACTCGGGGTCACTACTGCGCATGCGCACACCGGCTCGCTACTGCGCATGCGCACACGGGCTCACTACTGCGCATGCGCAGTCCGGCTCAGACCTGCCCATGCGCACTCGGGCTCACTACTGCGCATGCGTGCTCGGGCTCACTACTGCTCAAGCGCACTCGGACTCACTACTGCTCATGCGCACTCGGGCTCACTACTGTGCATGCGCTCTCGGGGTCACTACTGCTCATGCGCACTCGGACTCACTACTGCTCATGCGCACACGGGGTCACTACTGCCCATGCGCACTCGGTCTCACTACTGCTCATACGCATTCGGGGTCACTACTGCGCATGCGCACTCGGACTAACCACTGCTCATGCGCACTGGGACTCACTACTGCTCATGCGCACTCGAACTCACTACTGCTCATGCGCACTCGGGGTCACTACTGCTCATGGTCACTCGGACTCACTACTGCTCATGCGCATTCGAGGTCACTACTGCGCATGCGCACTCGGACTCACTACTGCGGATGCACTATCGGGCTCACTACTGCGCATGCGCACTCCGGGTCAGACATTCACATGCGCACACGGACTCACTACTGTGGATGCGCAATCGGGCTCACTACTGTGCATGCGCACTCGGGGTCACTACTGCTCATGCGCACTCGGACTCACTACTGCTCATGCGCAGACGGACTCACTACTGTGGATGCGCAATCGTGTTCACTACTGTGCATGCGCACTAGGGGTCACTACTGCTCATGCGCACTCAGGCTCACTACTGTGCATGCGCACTCGGGGTCATTACTGCTCATGCGCACTCGGACTCACTACTGCGCATGCGCACACGGGCTCACTACTGCGCATGCGCGCACGGCCCACTACTGCGCATGCGCACTCCGGCTCAGACCTGCACATGCGCACACGGACTCACTACTGCGGATGCGCAACCGGGCTCACTACTGTGCATGCGCTCTCGGGGTCACTACTGCTCATGCGCACTCGGACTCACTACTGCTCATGCGCACTCGAACTCACTACTGCTCATGCGCACTCGGGGTCACTACTGCTCATGGTCACTCGGACTCACTACTGCTCATGCGCATTCGAGGTCACTACTGCGCATGCGCACTCGGACTCACTACTGTGCATGCGCACTCGGGGTCACTACTGCTCATGCGCACTCGGACTCACTACTGCTCATGCGCGCTCGGGCCCACTACTGCGCATGCGCACTCCGGCTCAGACCTGCACATGCGCACACGGACTCACTACTGCTCAAGCGCACTCGGGCTCACTACTGTGCATGCGCACTCGGGGTCACTACTGCTCATGCGCACTCGGACTCACTACTGTTCATGCGCACTCGGGCTCACTACTGCGCATGCGCGCTCCGGCTCACTACTGCTCCTGCGCACTCGGACTCACTACTGTGGATGCACAATCGGGCTCACTACTGCGCATGCGCACTACGGCTCAGACCTGCACATGCGCACACCGACTCACAACTGTGGATGCGCAATCGGGCTCACTACTGCGCATGAGCAGTCGGGGTCACTACTGCTCATGCGCACTCGGACTCACTACTGCTCAAGCGCACTCGGGCTCACTACTGTGCATGCGCACTCGGAGTCACTACTGCTCATGCGCACTCGGACTCACTACTGTTCATGCGCACTCGGGCTCACTACTGTGCATGCGCACTCGGGGTCACTACTGCTCATGCGGACTCGGACTCACTACTGCTCATGCGCACTCGGGCTCACTACTGTGCATGCGCACTCGGACTCACTACTGCTCATGCGCACACGGGCTCACTACTGTGCATGCGCACTCGGGGTCACTACTGCTCATGCGCACTCGGACTCACTACTGCGCATGCGCACACGGGCTCACTACTGCGCATGCGCGCACGGCCCCACTACTGCGCATGCGCACTCCGGCTCAGACCTGCACATGCGCACACGGACTCACTACTGCGGATGCGCAACCGGGCTCACTACTGTGCATGCGCTCTCAGGGTCACTACTGCTCATGCGCACTCGGACTCACTACTGCTCATGCGCACTCGAACTCACTACTGCTCATGCGCACTCGGGGTCACTACTGCTCATGCGCACTCGGACTCACTACTGCTCATGCGCACTGGGACTCACTACTGCGGATGCGCGCTCGGCCTCACTACTGCGGATGCGCAATCGGGTTCACTACCGCGCATGCGCACACGGGCTCACTACTGCGCATGCGCGCACGAGCCCACTACTGCGCATGCGCACTCCGGCTCAGACCTGCCCATGCGCCCTCGGGCACACCACTGCGCATGCGCACACGGACTCACCACTGCGCATGCGCACTCCGGCTCAGACCTGCCCATGCGCACTCGGGCTCACTACTGCGCATGCGCGCTCGGGATCACTACTGCGCATACGCGCTCGGGGTAGCTACTGCGCATTCGCTCACGGGCTCACACTGTGCATGCACACTCGGGGTCACTACTGCGCATGCGCACACCGGCTCGCTACTGCGCATGCGCACACGGGCTCACTACTGCGCATGCGCAGTCCGGCTCAGACCTGCCCATGCGCACTCGGGCTCACTACTGCGCATGCGTGCTCGGGCTCACTACTGCTCAAGCGCACTCGGACTCACTACTGCTCATGCGCACTCGGGCTCACTACTGTGCATGCGCTCTCGGGGTCACTACTGCTCATGCGCACTCGGACTCACTACTGCTCATGCGCACACGGGGTCACTACTGCCCATGCGCACTCGGTCTCACTACTGCTCATACGCATTCGGGGTCACTACTGCGCATGCGCACTCGGACTAACCACTGCTCATGCGCACTGGGACTCACTACTGCGGATGCGCACTCGGACTCACTACTGCACGTGCGCACTCCGCCTCAGACCTGCACATGCGCATTCGAGCTCACTTCTGCGCATGCGCACACGCGCGCACTACTGCGCTTGCGCACTCGGACTAACAACTGCTCATGCGCACTGGGACTCACTACTGCTCATGCGCACTCGGACTCACTACTGCGGATGCACAATCGGGCTCACTACTGCACGTGCGCACTCCGCCTCAGACCTGCACATACGCACACGGACTCACTACTGCTCATGCGCACTCGGGGACACTACTGTGCATGCGCACACGGGGTCACTACTGCTCATGCGCACTCGGGGACACTACTGCTCATGCGCACTCGGACTCACTACTGCTCATGCGCACTCGGGGTCACTACTGCGCATGCGCACTCGGACTCACAACTGCGGATGCGCGCTCGGGCTCACTACTGCGCATGCGCGCACTGGCCCACTACTGCGCATGCGCACTACGGCTCAGACCTGCACATGCGCACACGGACTCACTACTGTGGATGCGCAATCGGGCTCACTACTGTGCATGCGTACTCGGGGTCACTACTGCTCATGCGCACTCGGACTCACTACTGCTCATGTGCACTCGGGCTCACTACTGTGCATGCGCACTCGGGGTCACTACTGCTCATGCGCACTCGGACTCACTACTGCTCATGCGCACTCGGGCTCACTACTGTGCATGCGCACTCGGGGTCACTACTGCTCACGCGCACTCGTACTCACTACTGCGGATGCACGCTCGGGCTCACTACTGCGCATGCGCACACGGGCTCACTACTGCACATGCGCGCACGGCCCCACTACTGCGCATGCGCACTCCGGCTCAGACCTGCACATGCGCACACGGACTCACTACTGCGGATGCGCAATCGGGCTCACTACTGTGCATGCGCTCTCGGGGTCACTACTGCTCATGCGCACTCGGACTCACTACTGCTCATGCGCACTCGGACTCACTACCGCTCATGCGCACTCGGGGTCACTACTGCGCATGCGCACTCGGACTGACTACTGCGGATGCGCGCTCGGGCTCACTACTGCGCATGCGCACACGGGCTCACTACGGCGCATGCACGCACGGGCCCAACACTGCGCATGCGCACTCCGGCTCAGACCTGCACATGCGCACACGGACTCACTACTGCGGATGCGCAATCGGGCACACTACTGCTCATGCGCACTCGGGCCCACTACTGCGCATGCGCACTCCGGCTCAGAACTGCACATGCGCACACGGACTCACTACTGCGGATGCGCAATCGGGCTCACTACTGTGCATGCGTACTCGGGGTCACTACTGCTCATGCGCACTCGGGGTCACTACTGCTCATGCGCACTCGGACTCACTACTGCTCATGCGCACTCGGGGTCACTACTGCTCATGCGCACACGGGCACACCACTGCGCATGCGCACACGGACTCACCACTGCGCATGCGCACTCCGGCTCAGACCTGCCCATGCGCACTCGGACTCACTTCTGCTCATGCGCACTCGGGGTCACTACTGCTCATGCGCGCTCGGGCTCACTACTGCGCATGCGCACACGGGCTCACTACTGCGCATGCGCGCACGGGCCCACTACTGCGCATGCGCACTCCGGCTCAGACCTGCCCATGCGCCCTCGGGCACACCACTGCGCATGCGCACACGGGCTCACTACTGTGCATGCGCAGTCCGGCTCAGACCTGCACATGCGCATTCGAGCTCACTTCTGCGCATGCGCACACGCGCGCACTACTGCGCTTGCGCACTCGGACTAACGACTGCTCATGCGCACTGGGACTCACTACTGCGGATGCGCGCTCGGGCTCACTACTGCGTATGCGTGCTCGGGCTCACCACTGCGCATGCGCACTCGGACTAACCACTGCTCATGTGCACTGGGACTCACTACTGCGGATGCGCGCTCGGGCTCACTACTGCGGATGCGCAATCGGGTTCACTACTGCGCATGCGCACACCGGCTCACTACTGCGCATGCGCACACGGGCCCACTACTGCGCATGCGCACTCCGGTTCAGACCTGCCCATGCGCCCTCGGGCACACCACTGCGCATGCGCACACGGGCTCACTACTGTGCATGCGCAGTCCGGCTCAGACCTGCACATGCGCATTCGAGCTCACTTCTGCGCATGCGCACACGCGCGCACTACTGCGCTTGCGCACTCGGACTAACCACTGCTCATGCGCACTGGGACTCACTACTGCGGATGCGCGCTCGGGCTCACTACTGCGCATGCGTGCTCGGGCTCACTACTGCGCATGCGCGCACGGGCCCACTACTGCGCATGCGCACTCCGGCTCAGACATGCACATGCGCACACGGACTCACTACTGCGGATGCGCAATCGGGCTCACTACTGTGCATGCGTACTCGGGGTCACTACTGCTCATGCGCACTCGGGGTCACTACAGCTCATGCGCACTCGGACTCACTACTGCTCATGCGCACTCGGGGTCACTACTGCTCATGCGCACTCGAACTCACTACTCCTCATGCGCATTCGGGGTCACTACTGCGCATGCGCACTCGGACTCACCACTGCGGATGCGCGCTCGGGCTCACTACTGCGCATGCGCACACGGGCTCACTACTGCGCATGCGCGCACAGGCCCACTACTGCGCATGCGCACTCCGGCTCAGACCTGCCCATGCGCCCTCGGGCACACTACTGCGCATGCGCACTCGGGCTCACTACTGTGCATGCGCAGTCCGGCTCAGACCTGCACATACGCATTCGAGCTCACTTCTGCGCATGCGCACACGCGCGCACTACTGCGCTTGCGCACTCGGACTAACCACTGCTCATGCGCACTGGGACTCACTACTGCGGATGCGCGCTCGAGCTCACTACTGCGCATGCGTGCTCGGGCTCACTACTGCGCATGCGCACTCGGACTAACCACTGCTCATGTGCACTGTGTAACGAGGCATATTTTTCCCCCTTCTTTTTTGGGGGGTAACCTAATTTTTTTTTTGGTTATGCCTCGTTACGATGACCCTCCCGGATTGCCAACCCCCACTCCTCCGCCTGAGCGGATTCCTCGCCACGGGGGGCCAGTGCGTGGTGTGTGTGTGTGTGTTTTTTTTTTCTTTTCTTTCGTGTTACTATTTCCTTTTTTTCTTTTTCTCTTTTATTTATTTATTTTTGCCCTCCCCACTTCCAACCGGCGGCCAGAAGAGTCTGCAGCATCCCCGGTCGCGGAGGAACCCCTCTCTGGGCGATAGAGGCGCGGGATGGGCCCACTACTGAAGGACGTTGGCTGTCCGGTCGCGGCACCACCCCCGTCATCCTCCGCGGGGGGGCGACCGGCAGCCCAGCAGCAGAAAGCGCCAGGCCTGGGGACGAGCTACCCCCGACCGCCACCTCGAGAGGGCCCCAGGACCTGGCTTCCCCAGAGCACCACGGGATGGTCCATCCTCGACGCCGAAATCCCCGGGGTGGGGGAATACCGCGAACCGGGGAAGAAGATCGAAAAGGGAAGAAGTCAGGGAGCCGCCGGAACGCGATAACGCCCCGAGCCTCACGTCTTGCTTACAGTCTTTTATTGCTACTTTGCGCTTTTCTTTTCCGTTTTTTTTTCTTTATTGTACGCGTTAATCGCCGTGTGTGTGTTCTGTTCTCTTTTGCTTTGTGTTCTTTGGTGTGCTGTGTGCGAGTTGCCGCCCCTGGTGTGAGGATTAACGCCCCGACACCGAAAGAAAGGTAGGAGCTTTCTCGCTACCCCGTTCTTTCTTTTTTTTTTGTTATTGATTTGGGCGTGGCGAGGGTGATAGGACCCTTGACCCCTGTGACGAGGACCCTAGAGGCCGCGGACGGTGTAATTCGACACCGTCCCTTCCCCCTAACGCCAAACCGTATTTTCCGTTTCGCGTTTCGCGAATTTCTTCCGCTGTGTTTAAGATCTAGGACCAACGTCCCCTTGTTGTCCACGACCCCTAAGAGGGCGTGCTCCCGCGCGGACGAATCCCCAGCGGAAACGCGACCGAAGCCATTTTGTACTACGCGTGCGTACCGTGTGCCCCCGCGCCGCGATAGCCTCCCTCGCAACTGGCGAGTTAACCCCTTTTCCTTGACCGTTGCCTGTAACGCGTGGGGCCCACCACCGTTTCTTTTGTACCCCCTTTTCTTTTTGCTGGCGTGGCCTATTCAGGCCCAAATAAAACTCTCTTTGTGTTGGATACAATATCGCGGGTCTTTTACTACTTTTTTTTCTTTCCTTTCCTGGCCCCCCTCTGAGTGCCGCTCCCGACAGAGCAGCCGGAAGGGCGATTACCGCGGACGAGTGCATTAGCACTGGCGCCCCGTTAGATAAATCGGCCGTGGGTGAGTGTATCGGTGAGTGGAGGACAGTTTTCCCTAACTGCCCCCACCCTAGGGACCCCTTTCGGGCTTTTCCCCCACCGATCCGTCACAACTGGGACTCACTACTGCGGATGCGCACTCGGACTCACTACTGCGGATGCGCGTTTGGGCTCACTACTGCGCATGCGCACACGGGCTCACTACTGTGCATGCGCAGTCCGGCTCAGACCTGCACATGCGCATTCGAGCTCACTTCTGCGCATGCGCACACGCGCGCACTACTGCGCTTGCGCATTCGGACTAACCACTGCTCATGCGCACTGGGACTCACTACTGCGGATGCGCGCTCGGGCTCACTACTGCGCATGCGTGCTCGGGCTCACTACTGCGCATGCGCACTCGGAATAACCACTGCTCATGTGCACTGGGACTCACTACTGCGGATGCGCGCTCGGGCTCACTACTGCGGATGCACAATCGGGTTCACTACTGCGCATGCGCACACCGGCTCACTACTGCGCATGCGCGCACGGGCCCACTACTGCGCATGCGCACTCCGGCTCAGACCTGCCCATGCGCCCTCGGGCACACCACTGCGCATGCGCACACGGACTCACCACTGCGCATGCGCACTCCGGCTCAGACCTGCCCATGCGCATTTGGGCTCACTACTGCGCATGCGCGCTCCGGCTCACTACTGCTCATGCGCACTCGGACTCACTACTGCGGATGCACTATCGGGCTCACTACTGCGCATGCGCACTCCGGGTCAGACATTCACATGCGCACACGGACTCACTACTGTGGATGCGCAATCGGGCTCACTACTGTGCATGCGCACTCGGGGTCACTACTGCTCATGCGCACTCGGACTCACTACTGCTCATGCGCAGACGGACTCACTACTGTGGATGCGCAATCGTGTTCACTACTGTGCATGCGCACTAGGGGTCACTACTGCTCATGCGCACTCAGGCTCACTACTGTGCATGCGCACTCGGGGTCATTACTGCTCATGCGCACTCGGACTCACTACTGCGCATGCGCACACGGGCTCACTACTGCGCATGCGCGCACGGCCCCACTACTGCGCATGCGCACTCCGGCTCAGACCTGCACATGCGCACACGGACTCACTACTGCGGATGCGCAACCGGGCTCACTACTGTGCATGCGCTCTCGGGGTCACTACTGCTCATGCGCACTCGGACTCACTACTGCTCATGCGCACTCGAACTCACTACTGCTCATGCGCACTCGGGGTCACTACTGCTCATGGTCACTCGGACTCACTACTGCTCATGCGCATTCGAGGTCACTACTGCGCATGCGCACTCGGACTCACTACTGTGCATGCGCACTCGGGGTCACTACTGCTCATGCGCACTCGGACTCACTACTGCTCATGCGCGCTCGGGCCCACTACTGCGCATGCGCACTCCGGCTCAGACCTGCACATGCGCACACGGACTCACTACTGCTCAAGCGCACTCGGGCTCACTACTGTGCATGCGCACTCGGGGTCACTACTGCTCATGCGCACTCGGACTCACTACTGTTCATGCGCACTCGGGCTCACTACTGCGCATGCGCGCTCCGGCTCACTACTGCTCCTGCGCACTCGGACTCACTACTGTGGATGCACAATCGGGCTCACTACTGCGCATGCGCACTACGGCTCAGACCTGCACATGCGCACACCGACTCACAACTGTGGATGCGCAATCGGGCTCACTACTGTGCATGAGCAGTCGGGGTCACTACTGCTCATGCGCACTCGGACTCACTACTGCTCAAGCGCACTCGGGCTCACTACTGTGCATGCGCACTCGGAGTCACTACTGCTCATGCGCACTCGGACTCACTACTGTTCATGCGCACTCGGGCTCACTACTGTGCATGCGCACTCGGGGTCACTACTGCTCATGCGGACTCGGACTCACTACTGCTCATGCGCACTCGGGCTCACTACTGTGCATGCGCACTCGGACTCACTACTGCTCATGCGCACACGGGCTCACTACTGTGCATGCGCACTCGGGGTCACTACTGCTCATGCGCACTCGGACTCACTACTGCGCATGCGCACACGGGCTCACTACTGCGCATGCGCGCACGGCCCCACTACTGCGCATGCGCACTCCGGCTCAGACCTGCACATGCGCACACGGACTCACTACTGCGGATGCGCAACCGGGCTCACTACTGTGCATGCGCTCTCAGGGTCACTACTGCTCATGCGCACTCGGACTCACTACTGCTCATGCGCACTCGAACTCACTACTGCTCATGCGCACTCGGGGTCACTACTGCTCATGCGCACTCGGACTCACTACTGCTCATGCGCACTGGGACTCACTACTGCGGATGCGCGCTCGGCCTCACTACTGCGGATGCGCAATCGGGTTCACTACCGCGCATGCGCACACGGGCTCACTACTGCGCATGCGCGCACGAGCCCACTACTGCGCATGCGCACTCCGGCTCAGACCTGCCCATGCGCCCTCGGGCACACCACTGCGCATGCGCACACGGACTCACCACTGCGCATGCGCACTCCGGCTCAGACCTGCCCATGCGCACTCGGGCTCACTACTGCGCATGCGCGCTCGGGATCACTACTGCGCATACGCGCTCGGGGTAGCTACTGCGCATTCGCTCACGGGCTCACACTGTGCATGCACACTCGGGGTCACTACTGCGCATGCGCACACCGGCTCGCTACTGCGCATGCGCACACGGGCTCACTACTGCGCATGCGCAGTCCGGCTCAGACCTGCCCATGCGCACTCGGGCTCACTACTGCGCATGCGTGCTCGGGCTCACTACTGCTCAAGCGCACTCGGACTCACTACTGCTCATGCGCACTCGGGCTCACTACTGTGCATGCGCTCTCGGGGTCACTACTGCTCATGCGCACTCGGACTCACTACTGCTCATGCGCACACGGGGTCACTACTGCCCATGCGCACTCGGTCTCACTACTGCTCATACGCATTCGGGGTCACTACTGCGCATGCGCACTCGGACTAACCACTGCTCATGCGCACTGGGACTCACTACTGCGGATGCGCACTCGGACTCACTACTGCACGTGCGCAGTCCGGCTCAGACCTGCACATGCGCATTCGAGCTCACTTCTGCGCATGCGCACACGCGCGCACTACTGCGCTTGCGCACTCGGACTAACAACTGCTCATGCGCACTGGGACTCACTACTGCTCATGCGCACTCGGACTCACTACTGCGGATGCACAATCGGGCTCACTACTGCACGTGCGCACTCCGCCTCAGACCTGCACATACGCACACGGACTCACTACTGCTCATGCGCACTCGGGGACACTACTGTGCATGCGCACACGGGGTCACTACTGCTCATGCGCACTCGGGGACACTACTGCTCATGCGCACTCGGACTCACTACTGCTCATGCGCACTCGGGGTCACTACTGCTCATGCGCACTCGGACTCACTACTGCTCATGCGCATTCGGGGTCACTACTGCGTATGCGCACTCGGACTCACTACTGCGGATGCACAATCGGGCTCACTACTGCACGTGCGCACTCCGCCTCAGACCTGCACATACGCACACGGACTCACTACTGCTCATGCGCACTCGGGGACACTACTGTGCATGCGCACACGGGGTCACTACTGCTCATGCGCACTCGGGGACACTACTGCTCATGCGCACTCGGACTCACTACTGCTCATGCGCGCTCGGGCTCACTACTGCGCATGCGCACACGGGCTCACTACTGCGCATGCGCGCACCGGCCCACTATTGTGCATGCGCACTCCGGCTCAGACCTGCCCATGCGCCCTCGGGCACACCACTGCGCATGCGCACACGGGCTCACTACTGCGCATGCGCAGTCCGGCTCAGACCTGCACATGCGCATTCGAGCTCACTTCTGCGCATGCGCACACGGGCTCACTACTGTGCATGCGAACTCGGGGTCACTGCTGCTTATGCGCACTCGGGGTCACGACTGCTGATGCGCACTCGGACTCACTACTGCTCATGCGCACTCGGGGTCACTACTGCTCATGCGCACTCGGACTCACTACTGCTCATGCGCATTCGGGGTCACTACTGCGCATGCGCACTCGGACTCACTACTGCGGATGCGCAATCGGGCTCACTACTGCGAATGCGCACCCGGGCTCCCTACTGCGCATGCGCACCCGGGCTCCCTACTGCGCATGCGCGCACGGGCCCACTACTGCGCATGCGCACTCCGGCTCAGACCTGCACATGCGCACACGGACTCACTACTGCGGATGCGCAATCGGGCTCACTACTGTGCATGCGCACTCGGGGTCACTACTGCTCATGCGCACTCGGCCTCACTACTGCTCATGCGCACTCGGGGTCACTACTGCGCATGCGCACTCGGACTCACTACTGCGGATGCGCGCTCGGGCTCACTACTGCGCATGCGCGCACGGGCCCACTACTGCGCATGCGCACTCCGGCTCAGACCTGCCAATGCACCCTCGGGCACACCACTGCGCATGCGCACACGGGCTCACTACTGCGCATGCGCAGTCCGGCCCAGGCCTGCACATGCGCATTCGAGCTCACTTCTGCGCATGCGCACACACCCGCACTACTGCGCTTGCGCACTCGGACTAACCACTGCTCATGCGCACTGGGACTCACTACTGCGGATGCGCGCTCGGGCTCACTACTGCGGATGCGCAATCGGGTTCACTACTGCGCATGAGCACACGGGCTCACTACTGCGCATGCGCGCACTGGCCCACTACTGCGCATGCGCACTACGGCTCAGACCTGCACATGCGCACACGGACTCACTACTGTGGATGCGCAATCGGGCTCACTACTGTGCATGCATACTCGGGGTCACTACTGCTCATGCGCACTCGGACTCACTACTGCTCATGTGCACTCGGGCTCACTACTGTGCATGCGCACTCGGGGTCACTACTGCTCATGCGCACTCGGACTCACTACTGCTCATGCGCACTCGGGCTCACTACTGTGCATGCGCACTCGGGGTCACTACTGCTCACGCGCACTCGTACTCACTACTGCGGATGCACGCTCGGGCTCACTACTGCGCATGCGCACACGGGCTCACTACTGCACATGCGCGCACGGCCCCACTACTGCGCATGCGCACTCCGGCTCAGACCTGCACATGCGCACACGGACTCACTACTGCGGATGCGCAATCGGGCTCACTACTGTGCATGCGCTCTCGGGGTCACTACTGCTCATGCGCACTCGGACTCACTACTGCTCATGCGCACTCGGACTCACTACCGCTCATGCGCACTCGGGGTCACTACTGCGCATGCGCACTCGGACTGACTACTGCGGATGCGCGCTCGGGCTCACTACTGCGCATGCGCACACGGGCTCACTACGGCGCATGCACGCACGGGCCCAACACTGCGCATGCGCACTCCGGCTCAGACCTGCACATGCGCACACGGACTCACTACTGCGGATGCGCAATCGGGCACACTACTGCTCATGCGCACTCGGGCCCACTACTGCGCATGCGCACTCCGGCTCAGAACTGCACATGCGCACACGGACTCACTACTGCGGATGCGCAATCGGGCTCACTACTGTGCATGCGTACTCGGGGTCACTACTGCTCATGCGCACTCGGGGTCACTACTGCTCATGCGCACTCGGACTCACTACTGCTCATGCGCACTCGGGGTCACTACTGCTCATGCGCACACGGGCACACCACTGCGCATGCGCACACGGACTCACCACTGCGCATGCGCACTCCGGCTCAGACCTGCCCATGCGCACTCGGACTCACTTCTGCTCATGCGCACTCGGGGTCACTACTGCTCATGCGCGCTCGGGCTCACTACTGCGCATGCGCACACGGGCTCACTACTGCGCATGCGCGCACGGGCCCACTACTGCGCATGCGCACTCCGGCTCAGACCTGCCCATGCGCCCTCGGGCACACCACTGCGCATGCGCACACGGGCTCACTACTGTGCATGCGCAGTCCGGCTCAGACCTGCACATGCGCATTCGAGCTCACTTCTGCGCATGCGCACACGCGCGCACTACTGCGCTTGCGCACTCGGACTAACGACTGCTCATGCGCACTGGGACTCACTACTGCGGATGCGCGCTCGGGCTCACTACTGCGTATGCGTGCTCGGGCTCACCACTGCGCATGCGCACTCGGACTAACCACTGCTCATGTGCACTGGGACTCACTACTGCGGATGCGCGCTCGGGCTCACTACTGCGGATGCGCGCTCGGGCTCACTACTGCGCATGCGCACACGGGCTCACTACTGCGCATGCGCGCACAGGCCCACTACTGCGCATGCGCACTCCGGCTCAGACCTGCCCATGCGCCCTCGGGCACACTACTGCGCATGCGCACTCGGGCTCACTACTGTGCATGCGCAGTCCGGCTCAGACCTGCACATACGCATTCGAGCTCACTTCTGCGCATGCGCACACGCGCGCACTACTGCGCTTGCGCACTCGGACTAACCACTGCTCATGCGCACTGGGACTCACTACTGCGGATGCGCGCTCGAGCTCACTACTGCGCATGCGTGCTCGGGCTCACTACTGCGCATGCGCACTCGGACTAACCACTGCTCATGTGCACTGTGTAACGAGGCATATTTTTCCCCCTTCTTTTTTGGGGGGTAACCTAATTTTTTTTTTGGTTATGCCTCGTTACGATGACCCTCCCGGATTGCCAACCCCCACTCCTCCGCCTGAGCGGATTCCTCGCCACGGGGGGCCAGTGCGTGGTGTGTGTGTGTGTGTGTTTTTTTTCTTTTCTTTCGTGTTACTATTTCCTTTTTTTCTTTTTCTCTTTTATTTATTTATTTTTGCCCTCCCCACTTCCAACCGGCGGCCAGAAGAGTCTGCAGCATCCCCGGTCGCGGAGGAACCCCTCTCTGGGCGATAGAGGCGCGGGATGGGCCCACTACTGAAGGACGTTGGCTGTCCGGTCGCGGCACCACCCCCGTCATCCTCCGCGGGGGGGCGACCGGCAGCCCAGCAGCAGAAAGCGCCAGGCCTGGGGACGAGCTACCCCCGACCGCCACCTCGAGAGGGCCCCAGGACCTGGCTTCCCCAGAGCACCACGGGATGGTCCATCCTCGACGCCGAAATCCCCGGGGTGGGGGAATACCGCGAACCGGGGAAGAAGATCGAAAAGGGAAGAAGTCAGGGAGCCGCCGGAACGCGATAACGCCCCGAGCCTCACGTCTTGCTTACAGTCTTTTATTGCTACTTTGCGCTTTTCTTTTCCGTTTTTTTTTCTTTATTGTACGCGTTAATCGCCGTGTGTGTGTTCTGTTCTCTTTTGCTTTGTGTTCTTTGGTGTGCTGTGTGCGAGTTGCCGCCCCTGGTGTGAGGATTAACGCCCCGACACCGAAAGAAAGGTAGGAGCTTTCTCGCTACCCCGTTCTTTCTTTTTTTTTTGTTATTGATTTGGGCGTGGCGAGGGTGATAGGACCCTTGACCCCTGTGACGAGGACCCTAGAGGCCGCGGACGGTGTAATTCGACACCGTCCCTTCCCCCTAACGCCAAACCGTATTTTCCGTTTCGCGTTTCGCGAATTTCTTCCGCTGTGTTTAAGATCTAGGACCAACGTCCCCTTGTTGTCCACGACCCCTAAGAGGGCGTGCTCCCGCGCGGACGAATCCCCAGCGGAAACGCGACCGAAGCCATTTTGTACTACGCGTGCGTACCGTGTGCCCCCGCGCCGCGATAGCCTCCCTCGCAACTGGCGAGTTAACCCCTTTTCCTTGACCGTTGCCTGTAACGCGTGGGGCCCACCACCGTTTCTTTTGTACCCCCTTTTCTTTTTGCTGGCGTGGCCTATTCAGGCCCAAATAAAACTCTCTTTGTGTTGGATACAATATCGCGGGTCTTTTACTACTTTTTTTTCTTTCCTTTCCTGGCCCCCCTCTGAGTGCCGCTCCCGACAGAGCAGCCGGAAGGGCGATTACCGCGGACGAGTGCATTAGCACTGGCGCCCCGTTAGATAAATCGGCCGTGGGTGAGTGTATCGGTGAGTGGAGGACAGTTTTCCCTAACTGCCCCCACCCTAGGGACCCCTTTCGGGCTTTTCCCCCACCGATCCGTCACAACTGGGACTCACTACTGCGGATGCGCACTCGGACTCACTACTGCGGATGCGCGTTTGGGCTCACTACTGCGCATGCGCACACGGGCTCACTACTGTGCATGCGCAGTCCGGCTCAGACCTGCACATGCGCATTCGAGCTCACTTCTGCGCATGCGCACACGCGCGCACTACTGCGCTTGCGCATTCGGACTAACAACTGCTCATGCGCACTGGGACTCACTACTGCTCATGCGCACTCGGACTCACTACTGCGGATGCACAATCGGGCTCACTACTGCACGTGCGCACTCCGCCTCAGACCTGCACATACGCACACGGACTCACTACTGCTCATGCGCACTCGGGGACACTACTGTGCATGCGCACACGGGGTCACTACTGCTCATGCGCACTCGGGGACACTACTGCTCATGCGCACTCGGACTCACTACTGCTCATGCGCACTCGGGGTCACTACTGCTCATGCGCACTCGGACTCACTACTGCTCATGCGCATTCGGGGTCACTACTGCGTATGCGCACTCGGACTCACTACTGCGGATGCACAATCGGGCTCACTACTGCACGTGCGCACTCCGCCTCAGACCTGCACATACGCACACGGACTCACTACTGCTCATGCGCACTCGGGGACACTACTGTGCATGCGCACACGGGGTCACTACTGCTCATGCGCACTCGGGGACACTACTGCTCATGCGCACTCGGACTCACTACTGCTCATGCGCGCTCGGGCTCACTACTGCGCATGCGCACACGGGCTCACTACTGCGCATGCGCGCACCGGCCCACTATTGTGCATGCGCACTCCGGCTCAGACCTGCCCATGCGCCCTCGGGCACACCACTGCGCATGCGCACACGGGCTCACTACTGCGCATGCGCAGTCCGGCTCAGACCTGCACATGCGCATTCGAGCTCACTTCTGCGCATGCGCACACGGGCTCACTACTGTGCATGCGAACTCGGGGTCACTGCTGCTTATGCGCACTCGGGGTCACGACTGCTGATGCGCACTCGGACTCACTACTGCTCATGCGCACTCGGGGTCACTACTGCTCATGCGCACTCGGACTCACTACTGCTCATGCGCATTCGGGGTCACTACTGCGCATGCGCACTCGGACTCACTACTGCGGATGCGCAATCGGGCTCACTACTGCGAATGCGCACCCGGGCTCCCTACTGCGCATGCGCACCCGGGCTCCCTACTGCGCATGCGCGCACGGGCCCACTACTGCGCATGCGCACTCCGGCTCAGACCTGCACATGCGCACACGGACTCACTACTGCGGATGCGCAATCGGGCTCACTACTGTGCATGCGCACTCGGGGTCACTACTGCTCATGCGCACTCGGCCTCACTACTGCTCATGCGCACTCGGGGTCACTACTGCGCATGCGCACTCGGACTCACTACTGCGGATGCGCGCTCGGGCTCACTACTGCGCATGCGCGCACGGGCCCACTACTGCGCATGCGCACTCCGGCTCAGACCTGCCAATGCACCCTCGGGCACACCACTGCGCATGCGCACACGGGCTCACTACTGCGCATGCGCAGTCCGGCCCAGGCCTGCACATGCGCATTCGAGCTCACTTCTGCGCATGCGCACACACCCGCACTACTGCGCTTGCGCACTCGGACTAACCACTGCTCATGCGCACTGGGACTCACTACTGCGGATGCGCGCTCGGGCTCACTACTGCGGATGCGCAATCGGGTTCACTACTGCGCATGAGCACACGGGCTCACTACTGCGCATGCGCGCACTGGCCCACTACTGCGCATGCGCACTACGGCTCAGACCTGCACATGCGCACACGGACTCACTACTGTGGATGCGCAATCGGGCTCACTACTGTGCATGCATACTCGGGGTCACTACTGCTCATGCGCACTCGGACTCACTACTGCTCATGTGCACTCGGGCTCACTACTGTGCATGCGCACTCGGGGTCACTACTGCTCATGCGCACTCGGACTCACTACTGCTCATGCGCACTCGGGCTCACTACTGTGCATGCGCACTCGGGGTCACTACTGCTCACGCGCACTCGTACTCACTACTGCGGATGCACGCTCGGGCTCACTACTGCGCATGCGCACACGGGCTCACTACTGCACATGCGCGCACGGCCCCACTACTGCGCATGCGCACTCCGGCTCAGACCTGCACATGCGCACACGGACTCACTACTGCGGATGCGCAATCGGGCTCACTACTGTGCATGCGCTCTCGGGGTCACTACTGCTCATGCGCACTCGGACTCACTACTGCTCATGCGCACTCGGACTCACTACCGCTCATGCGCACTCGGGGTCACTACTGCGCATGCGCACTCGGACTGACTACTGCGGATGCGCGCTCGGGCTCACTACTGCGCATGCGCACACGGGCTCACTACGGCGCATGCACGCACGGGCCCAACACTGCGCATGCGCACTCCGGCTCAGACCTGCACATGCGCACACGGACTCACTACTGCGGATGCGCAATCGGGCACACTACTGCTCATGCGCACTCGGGCCCACTACTGCGCATGCGCACTCCGGCTCAGAACTGCACATGCGCACACGGACTCACTACTGCGGATGCGCAATCGGGCTCACTACTGTGCATGCGTACTCGGGGTCACTACTGCTCATGCGCACTCGGGGTCACTACTGCTCATGCGCACTCGGACTCACTACTGCTCATGCGCACTCGGGGTCACTACTGCTCATGCGCACACGGGCACACCACTGCGCATGCGCACACGGACTCACCACTGCGCATGCGCACTCCGGCTCAGACCTGCCCATGCGCACTCGGACTCACTTCTGCTCATGCGCACTCGGGGTCACTACTGCTCATGCGCGCTCGGGCTCACTACTGCGCATGCGCACACGGGCTCACTACTGCGCATGCGCGCACGGGCCCACTACTGCGCATGCGCACTCCGGCTCAGACCTGCCCATGCGCCCTCGGGCACACCACTGCGCATGCGCACACGGGCTCACTACTGTGCATGCGCAGTCCGGCTCAGACCTGCACATGCGCATTCGAGCTCACTTCTGCGCATGCGCACACGCGCGCACTACTGCGCTTGCGCACTCGGACTAACGACTGCTCATGCGCACTGGGACTCACTACTGCGGATGCGCGCTCGGGCTCACTACTGCGTATGCGTGCTCGGGCTCACCACTGCGCATGCGCACTCGGACTAACCACTGCTCATGTGCACTGGGACTCACTACTGCGGATGCGCGCTCGGGCTCACTACTGCGGATGCGCGCTCGGGCTCACTACTGCGCATGCGCACACGGGCTCACTACTGCGCATGCGCGCACAGGCCCACTACTGCGCATGCGCACTCCGGCTCAGACCTGCCCATGCGCCCTCGGGCACACTACTGCGCATGCGCACTCGGGCTCACTACTGTGCATGCGCAGTCCGGCTCAGACCTGCACATACGCATTCGAGCTCACTTCTGCGCATGCGCACACGCGCGCACTACTGCGCTTGCGCACTCGGACTAACCACTGCTCATGCGCACTGGGACTCACTACTGCGGATGCGCGCTCGAGCTCACTACTGCGCATGCGTGCTCGGGCTCACTACTGCGCATGCGCACTCGGACTAACCACTGCTCATGTGCACTGTGTAACGAGGCATATTTTTCCCCCTTCTTTTTTGGGGGGTAACCTAATTTTTTTTTTGGTTATGCCTCGTTACGATGACCCTCCCGGATTGCCAACCCCCACTCCTCCGCCTGAGCGGATTCCTCGCCACGGGGGGCCAGTGCGTGGTGTGTGTGTGTGTGTTTTTTTTTTCTTTTCTTTCGTGTTACTATTTCCTTTTTTTCTTTTTCTCTTTTATTTATTTATTTTTGCCCTCCCCACTTCCAACCGGCGGCCAGAAGAGTCTGCAGCATCCCCGGTCGCGGAGGAACCCCTCTCTGGGCGATAGAGGCGCGGGATGGGCCCACTACTGAAGGACGTTGGCTGTCCGGTCGCGGCACCACCCCCGTCATCCTCCGCGGGGGGGCGACCGGCAGCCCAGCAGCAGAAAGCGCCAGGCCTGGGGACGAGCTACCCCCGACCGCCACCTCGAGAGGGCCCCAGGACCTGGCTTCCCCAGAGCACCACGGGATGGTCCATCCTCGACGCCGAAATCCCCGGGGTGGGGGAATACCGCGAACCGGGGAAGAAGATCGAAAAGGGAAGAAGTCAGGGAGCCGCCGGAACGCGATAACGCCCCGAGCCTCACGTCTTGCTTACAGTCTTTTATTGCTACTTTGCGCTTTTCTTTTCCGTTTTTTTTTCTTTATTGTACGCGTTAATCGCCGTGTGTGTGTTCTGTTCTCTTTTGCTTTGTGTTCTTTGGTGTGCTGTGTGCGAGTTGCCGCCCCTGGTGTGAGGATTAACGCCCCGACACCGAAAGAAAGGTAGGAGCTTTCTCGCTACCCCGTTCTTTCTTTTTTTTTTGTTATTGATTTGGGCGTGGCGAGGGTGATAGGACCCTTGACCCCTGTGACGAGGACCCTAGAGGCCGCGGACGGTGTAATTCGACACCGTCCCTTCCCCCTAACGCCAAACCGTATTTTCCGTTTCGCGTTTCGCGAATTTCTTCCGCTGTGTTTAAGATCTAGGACCAACGTCCCCTTGTTGTCCACGACCCCTAAGAGGGCGTGCTCCCGCGCGGACGAATCCCCAGCGGAAACGCGACCGAAGCCATTTTGTACTACGCGTGCGTACCGTGTGCCCCCGCGCCGCGATAGCCTCCCTCGCAACTGGCGAGTTAACCCCTTTTCCTTGACCGTTGCCTGTAACGCGTGGGGCCCACCACCGTTTCTTTTGTACCCCCTTTTCTTTTTGCTGGCGTGGCCTATTCAGGCCCAAATAAAACTCTCTTTGTGTTGGATACAATATCGCGGGTCTTTTACTACTTTTTTTTCTTTCCTTTCCTGGCCCCCCTCTGAGTGCCGCTCCCGACAGAGCAGCCGGAAGGGCGATTACCGCGGACGAGTGCATTAGCACTGGCGCCCCGTTAGATAAATCGGCCGTGGGTGAGTGTATCGGTGAGTGGAGGACAGTTTTCCCTAACTGCCCCCACCCTAGGGACCCCTTTCGGGCTTTTCCCCCACCGATCCGTCACAACTGGGACTCACTACTGCGGATGCGCACTCGGACTCACTACTGCGGATGCGCGTTTGGGCTCACTACTGCGCATGCGCACACGGGCTCACTACTGTGCATGCGCAGTCCGGCTCAGACCTGCACATGCGCATTCGAGCTCACTTCTGCGCATGCGCACACGCGCGCACTACTGCGCTTGCGCATTCGGACTAACCACTGCTCATGCGCACTGGGACTCACTACTGCGGATGCGCGCTCGGGCTCACTACTGCGCATGCGTGCTCGGGCTCACTACTGCGCATGCGCACTCGGAATAACCACTGCTCATGTGCACTGGGACTCACTACTGCGGATGCGCGCTCGGGCTCACTACTGCGGATGCACAATCGGGTTCACTACTGCGCATGCGCACACCGGCTCACTACTGCGCATGCGCGCACGGGCCCACTACTGCGCATGCGCACTCCGGCTCAGACCTGCCCATGCGCCCTCGGGCACACCACTGCGCATGCGCACACGGACTCACCACTGCGCATGCGCACTCCGGCTCAGACCTGCCCATGCGCATTTGGGCTCACTACTGCGCATGCGCGCTCCGGCTCACTACTGCTCATGCGCACTCGGACTCACTACTGCGGATGCACTATCGGGCTCACTACTGCGCATGCGCACTCCGGGTCAGACATTCACATGCGCACACGGACTCACTACTGTGGATGCGCAATCGGGCTCACTACTGTGCATGCGCACTCGGGGTCACTACTGCTCATGCGCACTCGGACTCACTACTGCTCATGCGCAGACGGACTCACTACTGTGGATGCGCAATCGTGTTCACTACTGTGCATGCGCACTAGGGGTCACTACTGCTCATGCGCACTCAGGCTCACTACTGTGCATGCGCACTCGGGGTCATTACTGCTCATGCGCACTCGGACTCACTACTGCGCATGCGCACACGGGCTCACTACTGCGCATGCGCGCACGGCCCCACTACTGCGCATGCGCACTCCGGCTCAGACCTGCACATGCGCACACGGACTCACTACTGCGGATGCGCAACCGGGCTCACTACTGTGCATGCGCTCTCGGGGTCACTACTGCTCATGCGCACTCGGACTCACTACTGCTCATGCGCACTCGAACTCACTACTGCTCATGCGCACTCGGGGTCACTACTGCTCATGGTCACTCGGACTCACTACTGCTCATGCGCATTCGAGGTCACTACTGCGCATGCGCACTCGGACTCACTACTGTGCATGCGCACTCGGGGTCACTACTGCTCATGCGCACTCGGACTCACTACTGCTCATGCGCGCTCGGGCCCACTACTGCGCATGCGCACTCCGGCTCAGACCTGCACATGCGCACACGGACTCACTACTGCTCAAGCGCACTCGGGCTCACTACTGTGCATGCGCACTCGGGGTCACTACTGCTCATGCGCACTCGGACTCACTACTGTTCATGCGCACTCGGGCTCACTACTGCGCATGCGCGCTCCGGCTCACTACTGCTCCTGCGCACTCGGACTCACTACTGTGGATGCACAATCGGGCTCACTACTGCGCATGCGCACTACGGCTCAGACCTGCACATGCGCACACCGACTCACAACTGTGGATGCGCAATCGGGCTCACTACTGTGCATGAGCAGTCGGGGTCACTACTGCTCATGCGCACTCGGACTCACTACTGCTCAAGCGCACTCGGGCTCACTACTGTGCATGCGCACTCGGAGTCACTACTGCTCATGCGCACTCGGACTCACTACTGTTCATGCGCACTCGGGCTCACTACTGTGCATGCGCACTCGGGGTCACTACTGCTCATGCGGACTCGGACTCACTACTGCTCATGCGCACTCGGGCTCACTACTGTGCATGCGCACTCGGACTCACTACTGCTCATGCGCACACGGGCTCACTACTGTGCATGCGCACTCGGGGTCACTACTGCTCATGCGCACTCGGACTCACTACTGCGCATGCGCACACGGGCTCACTACTGCGCATGCGCGCACGGCCCCACTACTGCGCATGCGCACTCCGGCTCAGACCTGCACATGCGCACACGGACTCACTACTGCGGATGCGCAACCGGGCTCACTACTGTGCATGCGCTCTCAGGGTCACTACTGCTCATGCGCACTCGGACTCACTACTGCTCATGCGCACTCGAACTCACTACTGCTCATGCGCACTCGGGGTCACTACTGCTCATGCGCACTCGGACTCACTACTGCTCATGCGCACTGGGACTCACTACTGCGGATGCGCGCTCGGCCTCACTACTGCGGATGCGCAATCGGGTTCACTACCGCGCATGCGCACACGGGCTCACTACTGCGCATGCGCGCACGAGCCCACTACTGCGCATGCGCACTCCGGCTCAGACCTGCCCATGCGCCCTCGGGCACACCACTGCGCATGCGCACACGGACTCACCACTGCGCATGCGCACTCCGGCTCAGACCTGCCCATGCGCACTCGGGCTCACTACTGCGCATGCGCGCTCGGGATCACTACTGCGCATACGCGCTCGGGGTAGCTACTGCGCATTCGCTCACGGGCTCACACTGTGCATGCACACTCGGGGTCACTACTGCGCATGCGCACACCGGCTCGCTACTGCGCATGCGCACACGGGCTCACTACTGCGCATGCGCAGTCCGGCTCAGACCTGCCCATGCGCACTCGGGCTCACTACTGCGCATGCGTGCTCGGGCTCACTACTGCTCAAGCGCACTCGGACTCACTACTGCTCATGCGCACTCGGGCTCACTACTGTGCATGCGCTCTCGGGGTCACTACTGCTCATGCGCACTCGGACTCACTACTGCTCATGCGCACACGGGGTCACTACTGCCCATGCGCACTCGGTCTCACTACTGCTCATACGCATTCGGGGTCACTACTGCGCATGCGCACTCGGACTAACCACTGCTCATGCGCACTGGGACTCACTACTGCGGATGCGCACTCGGACTCACTACTGCACGTGCGCACTCCGCCTCAGACCTGCACATGCGCATTCGAGCTCACTTCTGCGCATGCGCACACGCGCGAACTACTGCGCTTGCGCACTCGGACTAACAACTGCTCATGCGCACTGGGACTCACTACTGCTCATGCGCACTCGGACTCACTACTGCGGATGCACAATCGGGCTCACTACTGCACGTGCGCACTCCGCCTCAGACCTGCACATACGCACACGGACTCACTACTGCTCATGCGCACTCGGGGACACTACTGTGCATGCGCACACGGGGTCACTACTGCTCATGCGCACTCGGGGACACTACTGCTCATGCGCACTCGGACTCACTACTGCTCATGCGCACTCGGGGTCACTACTGCTCATGCGCACTCGGACTCACTACTGCTCATGCGCATTCGGGGTCACTACTGCGTATGCGCACTCGGACTCACTACTGCGGATGCACAATCGGGCTCACTACTGCACGCGCGCACTCCGCCTCAGACCTGCACATACGCACACGGACTCACTACTGCTCATGCGCACTCGGGGACACTACTGTGCATGCGCACACGGGGTCACTACTGCTCATGCGCACTCGGGGACACTACTGCTCATGCGCACTCGGACTCACTACTGCTCATGCGCGCTCGGGCTCACTACTGCGCATGCGCACACGGGCTCACTACTGCGCATGCGCGCACCGGCCCACTATTGTGCATGCGCACTCCGGCTCAGACCTGCCCATGCGCCCTCGGGCACACCACTGCGCATGCGCACACGGGCTCACTACTGCGCATGCGCAGTCCGGCTCAGACCTGCACATGCGCATTCGAGCTCACTTCTGCGCATGCGCACACGCGCGCACTACTGCGCTTGCGCACTCGGACTAACAACTGCTCATGCGCACTGGGACTCACTACTGCTCATGCGCACTCGGACTCACTACTGCGGATGCACAATCGGGCTCACTACTGCACGTGCGCACTCCGCCGCAGACCTGCACATACGCACACGGACTCACTACTGCTCATGCGCACACGGGGTCACTACTGCACATGCGCTCTCGAACTCACTACTGCTCATGCGCATTCGGGGTCACTACTGCGCATGCGCACTCGGACTCACTACTGCTCATGCGCATTCGGGGTCACTACTGCGTATGCGCACTCGGACTCACTACTGCAGATGCGCACTCCGGCTCAGACCTGCCCATGCGCCCTCGGGCACACCACTGCGCATGCGCACACGGACTCACCACTGCGCATGCGCACTCCGGCTCAGACCTGCCCATGCGCACTCGGGCTCACTACTGCGCATGCGCGCTCGGGATCACTACTGCGCATACGCGCTCGGGGTAGCTACTGCGCATTCGCTCACGGGCTCACACTGTGCATGCACACTCGGGGTCACTACTGCGCATGCGCACACGGGCTCGCTACTGCGCATGCGCACACGGGCTCACTACTGCGCATGCGCAGTCCGGCTCAGACCTGCCCATGCGCACTCGGGCTCACTACTGCGCATGCGTGCTCGGGCTCACTACTGCTCTAGCGCACTCGGACTCACTACTGCTCATGCGCACTCGGGCTCACTACTGTGCATGCGCTCTCGGGGTCACTACTGCTCATGCGCACTCGGACTCACTACTGCTCATGCGCACACGGGGTCACTACTGCCCATGCGCACTCGGTCTCACTACTGCTCATGCGCATTCGGGGTCACTACTGCGCATGCGCACTCGGACTAACCACTGCTCATGCGCACTGGGACTCACTACTGCGGATGCGCACTCGGACTCACTACTGCGGATGCACAATCGGGCTCACTACTGCATGTGCGCAATCCGCCTCAGACCTGCACATGCGCATTCGAGCTCACTTCTGCGCATGCGCACACGCGCGCACTACTGCGCTTGCGCACTCGGACTAACAACTGCTCATGCGCACTGGGACTCACTACTGCTCATGCGCACTCGGACTCACTACTGCGGATGCACAATCGGGCTCACTACTGCACGTGCGCACTCCGCCTCAGACCTGCACATACGCACACGGACTCACTACTGCTCATGCGCACTCGGGGACACTACTGTGCATGCGCACTCGGGGTCACTACTGCTCATGCGCACTCGGGGACACTGCTGCTCATGCGCACTCGGACTCACTACTGCTCATGCGCATTCGGGGTCACTACTGCGTATGCGCACTCGGACTCACTACTGCAGATGCGCGCTCGGGCTCACTACTGCGCATGCGCACACGGGCTCACTACTGCGCATGCGCGCACCGGCCCACTATTGTGCATGCGCACTCCGGCTCAGACCTGCCCATGCGCCCTCGGGCACACCACTGCGCATGCGCACACGGGCTCACTACTGCGCATGCGCAGTCCGGCTCAGACCTGCACATGCGCATTCGAGCTCACTTCTGCGCATGCGCACACGCGCGCACTACTGCGCTTGCGCACTCGGACTAACAACTGCTCATGCGCACTGGGACTCACTACTGCTCATGCGCACTCGGACTCACTACTGCGGATGCACAATCGGGCTCACTACTGCACGTGCGCACTCCGCCTCAGACCTGCACATACGCACACGGACTCACTACTGCTCATGCGCACTCGGGGTCACTACTGCACATGCGCACTCGAACTCACTACTGCTCATGCGCATTCGGGGTCACTACTGCGCATGCGTACTCGGACTCACTACTGCTCATGCGCATTCGGGGTCACTACTGCGTATGCGCACTCGGACTCACTACTGCAGATGCGCGCTCGGGCTCACTACTGCGCATGCGCACACGGGCTCACTACGGCGCATGCGCGCACGGGCCCAACACTGCGCATGCGCACTCCGGCTCAGACCTGCACATGCGCACACGGACTCACTACTGCGGATGCGCAATCGGGCTCACTACAGTGCATGCGCACTCGGGGTCACTACTGCTCATGCGCACTCGGACTCACTACTGCTCATGCGCACTCGGGCCCACTACTGCGCATGCGCACTCCGGCTCAGACCTGCACATGCGCACACGGACTCACTGCTGCGGATGCGCAATCGGGCTCACTACTGTGCATGCGTACTCGGGGTCACTACTGCTCATGCGCACTCGGGGTCACTACTGCTCATGCGCACTCGGGGTCACTACTGCTCATGCGCACACGGGCTCACTACTGTGCATGCGCACTCGGGGTCACTACTGCTCATGCGCACTCGGACTCACTACTGCTCATGCGCACTCGGGCTCACTACTGTGCATGCGCACTCGGGGTCACTACTGCTCATGCGCACTCGGGGTCACTACTGCTCATGCGCACTCGGGGACACTACTGCTCATGCGCACTCGGACTCACTACTGCTCATGCGCACTCGGACTCACTACTGCTCATGCGCATTCGGGGTCACTACTGCGTATGCGCACTCGGACTCACTACTGCAGATGCGCGCTCGGGCTCACTACTGCAGATGCGCGCTCGGGCTCACTACTGCGCATGCGCACACGGGCTCACTACGGCTCATGCGCGCACGGGCCCAACACTGCGCATGCGCACTCCGGCTCAGACCTGCACATGCGCACACGGACTCACTACTGCGGATGCGCAATCGGGCTCACTACTGCGGATGCGCGCTCGGGCCCACTACTGCGCATGCGCACCCGGGCTCACTACTGCGCATGCGCGCACGGAACCACTACTGCGCATGCGCACTCCGGCTCAGACCTGCACATGCGCACACGGACTCACTACTGCGGATGCGCAATCGGGCTCACTACAGTGCATGCGCACTCGGGGTCACTACTGCTCATGCGCACTCGGACTCACTACTGCTCATGCGCACTCGGACTCACTACTGCTCATGCGCACTCGGGCTCACTACTGTGCATGCGCACTCGGGGTCACTACTGCTCATGCGCACTCGGACTCACTACTGCTCATGCGCACTCGGGCTCACTACTGTGCATGCGCACTCGGGGTCACTACTGCTCATGCGCACTCGGACTCACTACTGCTCATGCGCACTCGGGCTCACTACTGTGCATGCGCACTCGGGGTCACTACTGCTCATGCGCACTCGGACTCACTACTGCTCATGCGCACTCGGACTCACTACTGCTCATGCGCACACGGGGTCACTACTGCTCATGCGCACTCGGTCTCACTACTGCTCATGCGCATTCGGGGTCACTACTGAGCATGCGCACTCGGACTAACCGCTGCTCATGCGCACTGGGACTCACTACTGCGGATGCGCACTCGGACTCACTACTGCGGATGCACAATCGGGCTCACTACTGCACGTGCGCACTCCGCCTCAGACCTGCACATACGCACACGGACTCACTACTGCTCATGCGCACTCGGGGTCACTACTGCACATGCGCACTCGAACTCACTACTGCTCATGCGCATTCGGGGTCACTACTGCGCATGCGCACTCGGACTGACAACTGCGGATTATCGCTCGGGCTCACTACTGCGCATGCGCACACGGGCTCACTACTGCGCATGCGCGCACGGGCCCACTACTGCGCATGCGCAGTCCGGCTCAGACCTGCACATGCGCATTCGAGCTCACATCTGCGCATGCGCACACGCGCGCACTACTGCGCTTGCGCACTCGGACTAACAACTGCTCATGCGCACTGGGACTCACTACTGCTCATGCCTTCTCGGTCTCACTACTGTGCATGCGCACTCGGGGTCACTACTGCTCATGCGCACTCGGACTCACTACTGCTCATGCGCACTCGGACTCACTACTGTTCATGCGCACTCGGGCTCACTACTGTGCATGCGCACTCGGGGTCACTACTGCTCATGCGCACTCGGGGACACTACTGCTCATGCGCACTCGGACTCACTACTGCTCATGCGCACTCGGGGTCACTACTGCTCATGCGCACTCGGACTCACTACTGGTCATGCGCATTCGGGGTCACTACTGCGTATGCGCACTCGGACTCACTACTGCAGATGCGCGCTCGGGCTCACTACTGCGCATGCGCACACGGGCTCACTACGGCGCATGCGCGCACGGGCCCAACAATGCGCATGCGCACTCCGGCTCAGACCTGCACATGCGCACACGGACTCACTACTGCGGATGCGCAATCGGGCTCACTACTGCGGATGCGCGCTCGGGCCCACTACTGCGCATGCGCACCCGGGCTCACTACTGCGCATGCGCACCCGGGCTCACTACTGCGCATGCGCGCACGGACCCACTACTGCGCATGCGCACTCCGGCTCAGACCTGCACATGCGCACACGGACTCACTACTGCTCATGCGCACTCGGGCTCACTACTGTTCATGCGCACTCGGGGTCACTACTGCTCATGCGCACTCGGGGACACTACTGCTCATGCGCACTCGGACTCACTACTGCTCATGCGCACTCGGGGTCACTACTGCGGATGCGCGTTTGGGCTCACTACTGCGCATGCGCACACGGGCTCACTACTGCGCATGCGCACTCGGACTCACTACTGCGCATGCGTGCTCGGGCTCACTACTGCGCATGCGCACTCGGAATAACCACTGCTCATGTGCACTGGGACTCACTACTGCGGATGCGCGCTCGGGCTCACTACTGCGGATGCACAATCGGGTTCACTACTGCGCATGCGCACACCGGCTCACTACTGCGCATTCGCGCACGGGCCCACTACTGCGCATGCGCACTCCGGCTCAGACCTGCCCATGCGCCCTCGGGCACACCACTGCGCATGCGCACACGGACTCACCACTGCGCATGCGCACTCCGGCTCAGACCTGCCCATGCGCATTTGGGCTCACTACTGCGCATGCGCGCTCCGGCTCACTACTGCTCATGCGCACACGGACTCACTACTGCGGATGCACTATCGGGCTCACTACTGCGCATGCGCACTCCGGGTCAGACATTCACATGCGCACACGGACTCACTACTGTGGATGCGCAATCGGGCTCACTACTGTGCATGCGCACTCGGGGTCACTACTGCTCATGCGCACTCGGACTCACTACTGCTCATGCGCAGACGGACTCACTACTGTGGATGCGCAATCGTGTTCACTACTGTGCATGCGCACTAGGGGTCACTACTGCTCATGCGCACTCAGGCTCACTACTGTGCATGCGCACTCGGGGTCATTACTGCTCATGCGCACTCGGACTCACTACTGCGCATGCGCACACGGGCTCACTACTGCGCATGCGCGCACGGCCCCACTACTGCGCATGCGCACTCCGGCTCAGACCTGCACATGCGCACACGGACTCACTACTGCGGATGCGCAACCGGGCTCACTACTGTGCATGCGCTCTCGGGGTCACTACTGCTCATGCGCACTCGGACTCACTACTGCTCATGCGCACTCGAACTCACTACTGCTCATGCGCACTCGGGGTCACTACTGCTCATGGTCACTCGGACTCACTACTGCTCATGCGCATTCGAGGTCACTACTGCGCATGCGCACTCGGACTCACTACTGTGCATGCGCACTCGGGGTCACTACTGCTCATGCGCACTCGGACTCACTACTGCTCATGCGCGCTCGGGCCCACTACTGCGCATGCGCACTCCGGCTCAGACCTGCACATGCGCACACGGACTCACTACTGCTCAAGCGCACTCGGGCTCACTACTGTGCATGCGCACTCGGGGTCACTACTGCTCATGCGCACTCGGACTCACTACTGTTCATGCGCACTCGGGCTCACTACTGCGCATGCGCGCTCCGGCTCACTACTGCTCCTGCGCACTCGGACTCACTACTGTGGATGCACAATCGGGCTCACTACTGCGCATGCGCACTACGGCTCAGACCTGCACATGCGCACACCGACTCACAACTGTGGATGCGCAATCGGGCTCACTACTGCGCATGAGCAGTCGGGGTCACTACTGCTCATGCGCACTCGGACTCACTACTGCTCAAGCGCACTCGGGCTCACTACTGTGCATGCGCACTCGGAGTCACTACTGCTCATGCGCACTCGGACTCACTACTGTTCATGCGCACTCGGGCTCACTACTGTGCATGCGCACTCGGGGTCACTACTGCTCATGCGGACTCGGACTCACTACTGCTCATGCGCACTCGGGCTCACTACTGTGCATGCGCACTCGGACTCACTACTGCTCATGCGCACACGGGCTCACTACTGTGCATGCGCACTCGGGGTCACTACTGCTCATGCGCACTCGGACTCACTACTGCGCATGCGCACACGGGCTCACTACTGCGCATGCGCGCACGGCCCCACTACTGCGCATGCGCACTCCGGCTCAGACCTGCACATGCGCACACGGACTCACTACTGCGGATGCGCAACCGGGCTCACTACTGTGCATGCGCTCTCAGGGTCACTACTGCTCATGCGCACTCGGACTCACTACTGCTCATGCGCACTCGAACTCACTACTGCTCATGCGCACTCGGGGTCACTACTGCTCATGCGCACTCGGACTCACTACTGCTCATGCGCACTGGGACTCACTACTGCGGATGCGCGCTCGGCCTCACTACTGCGGATGCGCAATCGGGTTCACTACCGCGCATGCGCACACGGGCTCACTACTGCGCATGCGCGCACGAGCCCACTACTGCGCATGCGCACTCCGGCTCAGACCTGCCCATGCGCCCTCGGGCACACCACTGCGCATGCGCACACGGACTCACCACTGCGCATGCGCACTCCGGCTCAGACCTGCCCATGCGCACTCGGGCTCACTACTGCGCATGCGCGCTCGGGATCACTACTGCGCATACGCGCTCGGGGTAGCTACTGCGCATTCGCTCACGGGCTCACACTGTGCATGCACACTCGGGGTCACTACTGCGCATGCGCACACCGGCTCGCTACTGCGCATGCGCACACGGGCTCACTACTGCGCATGCGCAGTCCGGCTCAGACCTGCCCATGCGCACTCGGGCTCACTACTGCGCATGCGTGCTCGGGCTCACTACTGCTCAAGCGCACTCGGACTCACTACTGCTCATGCGCACTCGGGCTCACTACTGTGCATGCGCTCTCGGGGTCACTACTGCTCATGCGCACTCGGACTCACTACTGCTCATGCGCACACGGGGTCACTACTGCCCATGCGCACTCGGTCTCACTACTGCTCATACGCATTCGGGGTCACTACTGCGCATGCGCACTCGGACTAACCACTGCTCATGCGCACTGGGACTCACTACTGCTCATGCGCACTCGAACTCACTACTGCTCATGCGCACTCGGGGTCACTACTGCTCATGGTCACTCGGACTCACTACTGCTCATGCGCATTCGAGGTCACTACTGCGCATGCGCACTCGGACTCACTACTGCGGATGCACTATCGGGCTCACTACTGCGCATGCGCACTCCGGGTCAGACATTCACATGCGCACACGGACTCACTACTGTGGATGCGCAATCGGGCTCACTACTGTGCATGCGCACTCGGGGTCACTACTGCTCATGCGCACTCGGACTCACTACTGCTCATGCGCAGACGGACTCACTACTGTGGATGCGCAATCGTGTTCACTACTGTGCATGCGCACTAGGGGTCACTACTGCTCATGCGCACTCAGGCTCACTACTGTGCATGCGCACTCGGGGTCATTACTGCTCATGCGCACTCGGACTCACTACTGCGCATGCGCACACGGGCTCACTACTGCGCATGCGCGCACGGCCCCACTACTGCGCATGCGCACTCCGGCTCAGACCTGCACATGCGCACACGGACTCACTACTGCGGATGCGCAACCGGGCTCACTACTGTGCATGCGCTCTCGGGGTCACTACTGC
Organism: Megachile leachella; assembly: GCA_963576845.1. NCBI lineage: Eukaryota > Metazoa > Arthropoda > Insecta > Hymenoptera > Megachilidae > Megachile > Megachile leachella. The sequence continues at coordinate 4,033,594 of OY756247.1, forward strand.
TCATGCGCACTCGGACTCACTACTGCTCATGCGCACTCGAACTCACTACTGCTCATGCGCACTCGGGGTCACTACTGCTCATGGTCACTCGGACTCACTACTGCTCATGCGCATTCGCGGTCACTACTGCGCATGCGCACTCGGACTCACTACTGTGCATGCGCACTCGGGGTCACTACTGCTCATGCGCACTCGGACTCACTACTGCTCATGCGCGCTCGGGCCCACTACTGCGCATGCGCACTCCGGCTCAGACCTGCACATGCGCACACGGACTCACTACTGCTCAAGCGCACTCGGGCTCACTACTGTGCATGCGCACTCGGGGTCACTACTGCTCATGCGCACTCGGACTCACTACTGTTCATGCGCACTCGGGCTCACTACTGCGCATGCGCGCTCCGGCTCACTACTGCTCCTGCGCACTCGGACTCACTACTGTGGATGCACAATCGGGCTCACTACTGCGCATGCGCACTACGGCTCAGACCTGCACATGCGCACACCGACTCACAACTGTGGATGCGCAATCGGGCTCACTACTGCGCATGAGCAGTCGGGGTCACTACTGCTCATGCGCACTCGGACTCACTACTGCTCAAGCGCACTCGGGCTCACTACTGTGCATGCGCACTCGGAGTCACTACTGCTCATGCGCACTCGGACTCACTACTGTTCATGCGCACTCGGGCTCACTACTGTGCATGCGCACTCGGGGTCACTACTGCTCATGCGGACTCGGACTCACTACTGCTCATGCGCACTCGGGCTCACTACTGTGCATGCGCACTCGGACTCACTACTGCTCATGCGCACACGGGCTCACTACTGTGCATGCGCACTCGGGGTCACTACTGCTCATGCGCACTCGGACTCACTACTGCGCATGCGCACACGGGCTCACTACTGCGCATGCGCGCACGGCCCCACTACTGCGCATGCGCACTCCGGCTCAGACCTGCACATGCGCACACGGACTCACTACTGCGGATGCGCAACCGGGCTCACTACTGTGCATGCGCTCTCAGGGTCACTACTGCTCATGCGCACTCGGACTCACTACTGCTCATGCGCACTCGAACTCACTACTGCTCATGCGCACTCGGGGTCACTACTGCTCATGCGCACTCGGACTCACTACTGCTCATGCGCACTGGGACTCACTACTGCGGATGCGCGCTCGGCCTCACTACTGCGGATGCGCAATCGGGTTCACTACCGCGCATGCGCACACGGGCTCACTACTGCGCATGCGCGCACGAGCCCACTACTGCGCATGCGCACTCCGGCTCAGACCTGCCCATGCGCCCTCGGGCACACCACTGCGCATGCGCACACGGACTCACCACTGCGCATGCGCACTCCGGCTCAGACCTGCCCATGCGCACTCGGGCTCACTACTGCGCATGCGCGCTCGGGATCACTACTGCGCATACGCGCTCGGGGTAGCTACTGCGCATTCGCTCACGGGCTCACACTGTGCATGCACACTCGGGGTCACTACTGCGCATGCGCACACCGGCTCGCTACTGCGCATGCGCACACGGGCTCACTACTGCGCATGCGCAGTCCGGCTCAGACCTGCCCATGCGCACTCGGGCTCACTACTGCGCATGCGTGCTCGGGCTCACTACTGCTCAAGCGCACTCGGACTCACTACTGCTCATGCGCACTCGGGCTCACTACTGTGCATGCGCTCTCGGGGTCACTACTGCTCATGCGCACTCGGACTCACTACTGCTCATGCGCACACGGGGTCACTACTGCCCATGCGCACTCGGTCTCACTACTGCTCATACGCATTCGGGGTCACTACTGCGCATACGCACTCGGACTAACCACTGCTCATGCGCACTGGGACTCACTACTGCGGATGCGCACTCGGACTCACTACTGCACGTGCGCACTCCGCCTCAGACCTGCACATGCGCATTCGAGCTCACTTCTGCGCATGCGCACACGCGCGCACTACTGCGCTTGCGCACTCGGACTAACAACTGCTCATGCGCACTGGGACTCACTACTGCTCATGCGCACTCGGACTCACTACTGCGGATGCACAATCGGGCTCACTACTGCACGTGCGCACTCCGCCTCAGACCTGCACATACGCACACGGACTCACTACTGCTCATGCGCACTCGGGGACACTACTGTGCATGCGCACACGGGGTCACTACTGCTCATGCGCACTCGGGGACACTACTGCTCATGCGCACTCGGACTCACTACTGCTCATGCGCACTCGGGGTCACTACTGCTCATGCGCACTCGGACTCACTACTGCTCATGCGCATTCGGGGTCACTACTGCGTATGCGCACTCGGACTCACTACTGCGGATGCACAATCGGGCTCACTACTGCACGTGCGCACTCCGCCTCAGACCTGCACATACGCACACGGACTCACTACTGCTCATGCGCACTCGGGGACACTACTGTGCATGCGCACACGGGGTCACTACTGCTCATGCGCACTCGGGGACACTACTGCTCATGCGCACTCGGACTCACTACTGCTCATGCGCGCTCGGGCTCACTACTGCGCATGCGCACACGGGCTCACTACTGCGCATGCGCGCACCGGCCCACTATTGTGCATGCGCACTCCGGCTCAGACCTGCCCATGCGCCCTCGGGCACACCACTGCGCATGCGCACACGGGCTTACTACTGCGCATGCGCAGTCCGGCTCAGACCTGCACATGCGCATTCGAGCTCACTTCTGCGCATGCGCACACGGGCTCACTACTGTGCATGCGAACTCGGGGTCACTGCTGCTTATGCGCACTCGGGGTCACGACTGCTGATGCGCACTCGGACTCACTACTGCTCATGCGCACTCGGGGTCACTACTGCTCATGCGCACTCGGACTCACTACTGCTCATGCGCATTCGGGGTCACTACTGCGCATGCGCACTCGGACTCACTACTGCGGATGCGCAATCGGGCTCACTACTGCGAATGCGCACCCGGGCTCCCTACTGCGCATGCGCACCCGGGCTCCCTACTGCGCATGCGCGCACGGGCCCACTACTGCGCATGCGCACTCCGGCTCAGACCTGCACATGCGCACACGGACTCACTACTGCGGATGCGCAATCGGGCTCACTACTGTGCATGCGCACTCGGGGTCACTACTGCTCATGCGCACTCGGCCTCACTACTGCTCATGCGCACTCGGGGTCACTACTGCGCATGCGCACTCGGACTCACTACTGCGGATGCGCGCTCGGGCTCACTACTGCGCATGCGCGCACGGGCCCACTACTGCGCATGCGCACTCCGGCTCAGACCTGCCAATGCACCCTCGGGCACACCACTGCGCATGCGCACACGGGCTCACTACTGCGCATGCGCAGTCCGGCCCAGGCCTGCACATGCGCATTCGAGCTCACTTCTGCGCATGCGCACACACCCGCACTACTGCGCTTGCGCACTCGGACTAACCACTGCTCATGCGCACTGGGACTCACTACTGCGGATGCGCGCTCGGGCTCACTACTGCGGATGCGCAATCGGGTTCACTACTGCGCATGAGCACACGGGCTCACTACTGCGCATGCGCGCACTGGCCCACTACTGCGCATGCGCACTACGGCTCAGACCTGCACATGCGCACACGGACTCACTACTGTGGATGCGCAATCGGGCTCACTACTGTGCATGCGTACTCGGGGTCACTACTGCTCATGCGCACTCGGACTCACTACTGCTCATGTGCACTCGGGCTCACTACTGTGCATGCGCACTCGGGGTCACTACTGCTCATGCGCACTCGGACTCACTACTGCTCATGCGCACTCGGGCTCACTACTGTGCATGCGCACTCGGGGTCACTACTGCTCACGCGCACTCGTACTCACTACTGCGGATGCACGCTCGGGCTCACTACTGCGCATGCGCACTCGGAATAACCACTGCTCATGTGCACTGGGACTCACTACTGCGGATGCGCGCTCGGGCTCACTACTGCGGATGCACAATCGGGTTCACTACTGCGCATGCGCACACCGGCTCACTACTGCGCATGCGCGCACGGGCCCACTACTGCGCATGCGCACTCCGGCTCAGACCTGCCCATGCGCCCTCGGGCACACCACTGCGCATGCGCACACGGACTCACCACTGCGCATGCGCACTCCGGCTCAGACCTGCCCATGCGCATTTGGGCTCACTACTGCGCATGCGCGCTCCGGCTCACTACTGCTCATGCGCACTCGGACTCACTACTGCGGATGCACTATCGGGCTCACTACTGCGCATGCGCACTCCGGGTCAGACATTCACATGCGCACACGGACTCACTACTGTGGATGCGCAATCGGGCTCACTACTGTGCATGCGCACTCGGGGTCACTACTGCTCATGCGCACTCGGACTCACTACTGCTCATGCGCAGACGGACTCACTACTGTGGATGCGCAATCGTGTTCACTACTGTGCATGCGCACTAGGGGTCACTACTGCTCATGCGCACTCAGGCTCACTACTGTGCATGCGCACTCGGGGTCATTACTGCTCATGCGCACTCGGACTCACTACTGCGCATGCGCACACGGGCTCACTACTGCGCATGCGCGCACGGCCCCACTACTGCGCATGCGCACTCCGGCTCAGACCTGCACATGCGCACACGGACTCACTACTGCGGATGCGCAACCGGGCTCACTACTGTGCATGCGCTCTCGGGGTCACTACTGCTCATGCGCACTCGGACTCACTACTGCTCATGCGCACTCGAACTCACTACTGCTCATGCGCACTCGGGGTCACTACTGCTCATGGTCACTCGGACTCACTACTGCTCATGCGCATTCGAGGTCACTACTGCGCATGCGCACTCGGACTCACTACTGTGCATGCGCACTCGGGGTCACTACTGCTCATGCGCACTCGGACTCACTACTGCTCATGCGCGCCCGGGCCCACTACTGCGCATGCGCACTCCGGCTCAGACCTGCACATGCGCACACGGACTCACTACTGCTCAAGCGCACTCGGGCTCACTACTGTGCATGCGCACTCGGGGTCACTACTGCTCATGCGCACTCGGACTCACTACTGTTCATGCGCACTCGGGCTCACTACTGCGCATGCGCGCTCCGGCTCACTACTGCTCCTGCGCACTCGGACTCACTACTGTGGATGCACAATCGGGCTCACTACTGCGCATGCGCACTACGGCTCAGACCTGCACATGCGCACACCGACTCACAACTGTGGATGCGCAATCGGGCTCACTACTGCGCATGAGCAGTCGGGGTCACTACTGCTCATGCGCACTCGGACTCACTACTGCTCAAGCGCACTCGGGCTCACTACTGTGCATGCGCACTCGGAGTCACTACTGCTCATGCGCACTCGGACTCACTACTGTTCATGCGCACTCGGGCTCACTACTGTGCATGCGCACTCGGGGTCACTACTGCTCATGCGGACTCGGACTCACTACTGCTCATGCGCACTCGGGCTCACTACTGTGCATGCGCACTCGGACTCACTACTGCTCATGCGCACACGGGCTCACTACTGTGCATGCGCACTCGGGGTCACTACTGCTCATGCGCACTCGGACTCACTACTGCGCATGCGCACACGGGCTCACTACTGCGCATGCGCGCACGGCCCCACTACTGCGCATGCGCACTCCGGCTCAGACCTGCACATGCGCACACGGACTCACTACTGCGGATGCGCAACCGGGCTCACTACTGTGCATGCGCTCTCAGGGTCACTACTGCTCATGCGCACTCGGACTCACTACTGCTCATGCGCACTCGAACTCACTACTGCTCATGCGCACTCGGGGTCACTACTGCTCATGCGCACTCGGACTCACTACTGCTCATGCGCACTGGGACTCACTACTGCGGATGCGCGCTCGGCCTCACTACTGCGGATGCGCAATCGGGTTCACTACCGCGCATGCGCACACGGGCTCACTACTGCGCATGCGCGCACGAGCCCACTACTGCGCATGCGCACTCCGGCTCAGACCTGCCCATGCGCCCTCGGGCACACCACTGCGCATGCGCACACGGACTCACCACTGCGCATGCGCACTCCGGCTCAGACCTGCCCATGCGCACTCGGGCTCACTACTGCGCATGCGCGCTCGGGATCACTACTGCGCATACGCGCTCGGGGTAGCTACTGCGCATTCGCTCACGGGCTCACACTGTGCATGCACACTCGGGGTCACTACTGCGCATGCGCACACCGGCTCGCTACTGCGCATGCGCACACGGGCTCACTACTGCGCATGCGCAGTCCGGCTCAGACCTGCCCATGCGCACTCGGGCTCACTACTGCGCATGCGTGCTCGGGCTCACTACTGCTCAAGCGCACTCGGACTCACTACTGCTCATGCGCACTCGGGCTCACTACTGTGCATGCGCTCTCGGGGTCACTACTGCTCATGCGCACTCGGACTCACTACTGCTCATGCGCACACGGGGTCACTACTGCCCATGCGCACTCGGTCTCACTACTGCTCATACGCATTCGGGGTCACTACTGCGCATGCGCACTCGGACTAACCACTGCTCATGCGCACTGGGACTCACTACTGCGGATGCGCACTCGGACTCACTACTGCACGTGCGCACTCCGCCTCAGACCTGCACATGCGCATTCGAGCTCACTTCTGCGCATGCGCACACGCGCGCACTACTGCGCTTGCGCACTCGGACTAACAACTGCTCATGCGCACTGGGACTCACTACTGCTCATGCGCACTCGGACTCACTACTGCGGATGCACAATCGGGCTCACTACTGCACGTGCGCACTCCGCCTCAGACCTGCACATACGCACACGGACTCACTACTGCTCATGCGCACTCGGGGACACTACTGTGCATGCGCACACGGGGTCACTACTGCTCATGCGCACTCGGGGACACTACTGCTCATGCGCACTCGGACTCACTACTGCTCATGCGCACTCGGGGTCACTACTGCTCATGCGCACTCGGACTCACTACTGCTCATGCGCATTCGGGGTCACTACTGCGTATGCGCACTCGGACTCACTACTGCGGATGCACAATCGGGCTCACTACTGCACGTGCGCACTCCGCCTCAGACCTGCACATACGCACACGGACTCACTACTGCTCATGCGCACTCGGGGACACTACTGTGCATGCGCACACGGGGTCACTACTGCTCATGCGCACTCGGGGACACTACTGCTCATGCGCACTCGGACTCACTACTGCTCATGCGCGCTCGGGCTCACTACTGCGCATGCGCACACGGGCTCACTACTGCGCATGCGCGCACCGGCCCACTATTGTGCATGCGCACTCCGGCTCAGACCTGCCCATGCGCCCTCGGGCACACCACTGCGCATGCGCACACGGGCTCACTACTGCGCATGCGCAGTCCGGCTCAGACCTGCACATGCGCATTCGAGCTCACTTCTGCGCATGCGCACACGGGCTCACTACTGTGCATGCGAACTCGGGGTCACTGCTGCTTATGCGCACTCGGGGTCACGACTGCTGATGCGCACTCGGACTCACTACTGCTCATGCGCACTCGGGGTCACTACTGCTCATGCGCACTCGGACTCACTACTGCTCATGCGCATTCGGGGTCACTACTGCGCATGCGCACTCGGACTCACTACTGCGGATGCGCAATCGGGCTCACTACTGCGAATGCGCACCCGGGCTCCCTACTGCGCATGCGCACCCGGGCTCCCTACTGCGCATGCGCGCACGGGCCCACTACTGCGCATGCGCACTCCGGCTCAGAACTGCACATGCGCACACGGACTCACTACTGCGGATGCGCAATCGGGCTCACTACTGTGCATGCGCACTCGGGGTCACTACTGCTCATGCGCACTCGGCCTCACTACTGCTCATGCGCACTCGGGGTCACTACTGCGCATGCGCACTCGGACTCACTACTGCGGATGCGCGCTCGGGCTCACTACTGCGCATGCGCGCACGGGCCCACTACTGCGCATGCGCACTCCGGCTCAGACCTGCCAATGCACCCTCGGGCACACCACTGCGCATGCGCACACGGGCTCACTACTGCGCATGCGCAGTCCGGCCCAGGCCTGCACATGCGCATTCGAGCTCACTTCTGCGCATGCGCACACACCCGCACTACTGCGCTTGCGCACTCGGACTAACCACTGCTCATGCGCACTGGGACTCACTACTGCGGATGCGCGCTCGGGCTCACTACTGCGGATGCGCAATCGGGTTCACTACTGCGCATGAGCACACGGGCTCACTACTGCGCATGCGCGCACTGGCCCACTACTGCGCATGCGCACTACGGCTCAGACCTGCACATGCGCACACGGACTCACTACTGTGGATGCGCAATCGGGCTCACTACTGTGCATGCGTACTCGGGGTCACTACTGCTCATGCGCACTCGGACTCACTACTGCTCATGCGCACTCGGGCTCACTACTGTGCATGCGCACTCGGGGTCACTACTGCTCACGCGCACTCGTACTCACTACTGCGGATGCACGCTCGGGCTCACTACTGCGCATGCGCACACGGGCTCACTACTGCACATGCGCGCACGGCCCCACTACTGCGCATGCGCACTCCGGCTCAGACCTGCACATGCGCACACGGACTCACTACTGCGGATGCGCAATCGGGCTCACTACTGTGCATGCGCTCTCGGGGTCACTACTGCTCATGCGCACTCGGACTCACTACTGCTCATGCGCACTCGGACTCACTACCGCTCATGCGCACTCGGGGTCACTACTGCGCATGCGCACTCGGACTGACTACTGCGGATGCGCGCTCGGGCTCACTACTGCGCATGCGCACACGGGCTCACTACGGCGCATGCACGCACGGGCCCAACACTGCGCATGCGCACTCCGGCTCAGACCTGCACATGCGCACACGGACTCACTACTGCGGATGCGCAATCGGGCACACTACTGCTCATGCGCACTCGGGCCCACTACTGCGCATGCGCACTCCGGCTCAGAACTGCACATGCGCACACGGACTCACTACTGCGGATGCGCAATCGGGCTCACTACTGTGCATGCGTACTCGGGGTCACTACTGCTCATGCGCACTCGGGGTCACTACTGCTCATGCGCACTCGGACTCACTACTGCTCATGCGCACTCGGGGTCACTACTGCTCATGCGCACACGGGCACACCACTGCGCATGCGCACACGGACTCACCACTGCGCATGCGCACTCCGGCTCAGACCTGCCCATGCGCACTCGGACTCACTTCTGCTCATGCGCACTCGGGGTCACTACTGCTCATGCGCGCTCGGGCTCACTACTGCGCATGCGCACACGGGCTCACTACTGCGCATGCGCGCACGGGCCCACTACTGCGCATGCGCACTCCGGCTCAGACCTGCCCATGCGCCCTCGGGCACACCACTGCGCATGCGCACACGGGCTCACTACTGTGCATGCGCAGTCCGGCTCAGACCTGCACATGCGCATTCGAGCTCACTTCTGCGCATGCGCACACGCGCGCACTACTGCGCTTGCGCACTCGGACTAACGACTGCTCATGCGCACTGGGACTCACTACTGCGGATGCGCGCTCGGGCTCACTACTGCGTATGCGTGCTCGGGCTCACCACTGCGCATGCGCACTCGGACTAACCACTGCTCATGTGCACTGGGACTCACTACTGCGGATGCGCGCTCGGGCTCACTACTGCGGATGCGCAATCGGGTTCACTACTGCGCATGCGCACACCGGCTCACTACTGCGCATGCGCACACGGGCCCACTACTGCGCATGCGCACTCCGGCTCAGACCTGCACATGCGCATTCGAGCTCACTTCTGCGCATGCGCACACGCGCGCACTACTGCGCTTGCGCACTCGGACTAACCACTGCTCATGCGCACTGGGACTCACTACTGCGGATGCGCGCTCGGGCTCACTACTGCGCATGCGTGCTCGGGCTCACTACTGCGCATGCGCGCACGGGCCCACTACTGCGCATGCGCACTCCGGCTCAGACATGCACATGCGCACACGGACTCACTACTGCGGATGCGCAATCGGGCTCACTACTGTGCATGCGTACTCGGGGTCACTACTGCTCATGCGCACTCGGGGTCACTACAGCTCATGCGCACTCGGACTCACTACTGCTCATGCGCACTCGGGGTCACTACTGCTCATGCGCACTCGAACTCACTACTCCTCATGCGCATTCGGGGTCACTACTGCGCATGCGCACTCGGACTCACCACTGCGGATGCGCGCTCGGGCTCACTACTGCGCATGCGCACACGGGCTCACTACTGCGCATGCGCGCACAGGCCCACTACTGCGCATGCGCACTCCGGCTCAGACCTGCCCATGCGCCCTCGGGCACACTACTGCGCATGCGCACTCGGGCTCACTACTGTGCATGCGCAGTCCGGCTCAGACCTGCACATACGCATTCGAGCTCACTTCTGCGCATGCGCACACGCGCGCACTACTGCGCTTGCGCACTCGGACTAACCACTGCTCATGCGCACTGGGACTCACTACTGCGGATGCGCGCTCGAGCTCACTACTGCGCATGCGTGCTCGGGCTCACTACTGCGCATGCGCACTCGGACTAACCACTGCTCATGTGCACTGTGTAACGAGGCATATTTTTCCCCCTTCTTTTTTGGGGGGTAACCTAATTTTTTTTTTGGTTATGCCTCGTTACGATGACCCTCCCGGATTGCCAACCCCCACTCCTCCGCCTGAGCGGATTCCTCGCCACGGGGGGCCAGTGCGTGGTGTGTGTGTGTGTGTTTTTTTTTTCTTTTCTTTCGTGTTACTATTTCCTTTTTTTCTTTTTCTCTTTTATTTATTTATTTTTGCCCTCCCCACTTCCAACCGGCGGCCAGAAGAGTCTGCAGCATCCCCGGTCGCGGAGGAACCCCTCTCTGGGCGATAGAGGCGCGGGATGGGCCCACTACTGAAGGACGTTGGCTGTCCGGTCGCGGCACCACCCCCGTCATCCTCCGCGGGGGGGCGACCGGCAGCCCAGCAGCAGAAAGCGCCAGGCCTGGGGACGAGCTACCCCCGACCGCCACCTCGAGAGGGCCCCAGGACCTGGCTTCCCCAGAGCACCACGGGATGGTCCATCCTCGACGCCGAAATCCCCGGGGTGGGGGAATACCGCGAACCGGGGAAGAAGATCGAAAAGGGAAGAAGTCAGGGAGCCGCCGGAACGCGATAACGCCCCGAGCCTCACGTCTTGCTTACAGTCTTTTATTGCTACTTTGCGCTTTTCTTTTCCGTTTTTTTTTCTTTATTGTACGCGTTAATCGCCGTGTGTGTGTTCTGTTCTCTTTTGCTTTGTGTTCTTTGGTGTGCTGTGTGCGAGTTGCCGCCCCTGGTGTGAGGATTAACGCCCCGACACCGAAAGAAAGGTAGGAGCTTTCTCGCTACCCCGTTCTTTCTTTTTTTTTTGTTATTGATTTGGGCGTGGCGAGGGTGATAGGACCCTTGACCCCTGTGACGAGGACCCTAGAGGCCGCGGACGGTGTAATTCGACACCGTCCCTTCCCCCTAACGCCAAACCGTATTTTCCGTTTCGCGTTTCGCGAATTTCTTCCGCTGTGTTTAAGATCTAGGACCAACGTCCCCTTGTTGTCCACGACCCCTAAGAGGGCGTGCTCCCGCGCGGACGAATCCCCAGCGGAAACGCGACCGAAGCCATTTTGTACTACGCGTGCGTACCGTGTGCCCCCGCGCCGCGATAGCCTCCCTCGCAACTGGCGAGTTAACCCCTTTTCCTTGACCGTTGCCTGTAACGCGTGGGGCCCACCACCGTTTCTTTTGTACCCCCTTTTCTTTTTGCTGGCGTGGCCTATTCAGGCCCAAATAAAACTCTCTTTGTGTTGGATACAATATCGCGGGTCTTTTACTACTTTTTTTTCTTTCCTTTCCTGGCCCCCCTCTGAGTGCCGCTCCCGACAGAGCAGCCGGAAGGGCGATTACCGCGGACGAGTGCATTAGCACTGGCGCCCCGTTAGATAAATCGGCCGTGGGTGAGTGTATCGGTGAGTGGAGGACAGTTTTCCCTAACTGCCCCCACCCTAGGGACCCCTTTCGGGCTTTTCCCCCACCGATCCGTCACAACTGGGACTCACTACTGCGGATGCGCACTCGGACTCACTACTGCGGATGCGCGTTTGGGCTCACTACTGCGCATGCGCACACGGGCTCACTACTGTGCATGCGCAGTCCGGCTCAGACCTGCACATGCGCATTCGAGCTCACTTCTGCGCATGCGCACACGCGCGCACTACTGCGCTTGCGCATTCGGACTAACCACTGCTCATGCGCACTGGGACTCACTACTGCGGATGCGCGCTCGGGCTCACTACTGCGCATGCGTGCTCGGGCTCACTACTGCGCATGCGCACTCGGAATAACCACTGCTCATGTGCACTGGGACTCACTACTGCGGATGCGCGCTCGGGCTCACTACTGCGGATGCACAATCGGGTTCACTACTGCGCATGCGCACACCGGCTCACTACTGCGCATGCGCGCACGGGCCCACTACTGCGCATGCGCACTCCGGCTCAGACCTGCCCATGCGCCCTCGGGCACACCACTGCGCATGCGCACACGGACTCACCACTGCGCATGCGCACTCCGGCTCAGACCTGCCCATGCGCATTTGGGCTCACTACTGCGCATGCGCGCTCCGGCTCACTACTGCTCATGCGCACTCGGACTCACTACTGCGGATGCACTATCGGGCTCACTACTGCGCATGCGCACTCCGGGTCAGACATTCACATGCGCACACGGACTCACTACTGTGGATGCGCAATCGGGCTCACTACTGTGCATGCGCACTCGGGGTCACTACTGCTCATGCGCACTCGGACTCACTACTGCTCATGCGCAGACGGACTCAGTACTGTGGATGCGCAATCGTGTTCACTACTGTGCATGCGCACTAGGGGTCACTACTGCTCATGCGCACTCAGGCTCACTACTGTGCATGCGCACTCGGGGTCATTACTGCTCATGCGCACTCGGACTCACTACTGCGCATGCGCACACGGGCTCACTACTGCGCATGCGCGCACGGCCCCACTACTGCGCATGCGCACTCCGGCTCAGACCTGCACATGCGCACACGGACTCACTACTGCGGATGCGCAACCGGGCTCACTACTGTGCATGCGCTCTCGGGGTCACTACTGCTCATGCGCACTCGGACTCACTACTGCTCATGCGCACTCGAACTCACTACTGCTCATGCGCACTCGGGGTCACTACTGCTCATGGTCACTCGGACTCACTACTGCTCATGCGCATTCGAGGTCACTACTGCGCATGCGCACTCGGACTCACTACTGTGCATGCGCACTCGGGGTCACTACTGCTCATGCGCACTCGGACTCACTACTGCTCATGCGCGCTCGGGCCCACTACTGCGCATGCGCACTCCGGCTCAGACCTGCACATGCGCACACGGACTCACTACTGCTCAAGCGCACTCGGGCTCACTACTGTGCATGCGCACTCGGGGTCACTACTGCTCATGCGCACTCGGACTCACTACTGTTCATGCGCACTCGGGCTCACTACTGCGCATGCGCGCTCCGGCTCACTACTGCTCCTGCGCACTCGGACTCACTACTGTGGATGCACAATCGGGCTCACTACTGCGCATGCGCACTACGGCTCAGACCTGCACATGCGCACACCGACTCACAACTGTGGATGCGCAATCGGGCTCACTACTGTGCATGAGCAGTCGGGGTCACTACTGCTCATGCGCACTCGGACTCACTACTGCTCAAGCGCACTCGGGCTCACTACTGTGCATGCGCACTCGGAGTCACTACTGCTCATGCGCACTCGGACTCACTACTGTTCATGCGCACTCGGGCTCACTACTGTGCATGCGCACTCGGGGTCACTACTGCTCATGCGGACTCGGACTCACTACTGCTCATGCGCACTCGGGCTCACTACTGTGCATGCGCACTCGGACTCACTACTGCTCATGCGCACACGGGCTCACTACTGTGCATGCGCACTCGGGGTCACTACTGCTCATGCGCACTCGGACTCACTACTGCGCATGCGCACACGGGCTCACTACTGCGCATGCGCGCACGGCCCCACTACTGCGCATGCGCACTCCGGCTCAGACCTGCACATGCGCACACGGACTCACTACTGCGGATGCGCAACCGGGCTCACTACTGTGCATGCGCTCTCAGGGTCACTACTGCTCATGCGCACTCGGACTCACTACTGCTCATGCGCACTCGAACTCACTACTGCTCATGCGCACTCGGGGTCACTACTGCTCATGCGCACTCGGACTCACTACTGCTCATGCGCACTGGGACTCACTACTGCGGATGCGCGCTCGGCCTCACTACTGCGGATGCGCAATCGGGTTCACTACCGCGCATGCGCACACGGGCTCACTACTGCGCATGCGCGCACGAGCCCACTACTGCGCATGCGCACTCCGGCTCAGACCTGCCCATGCGCCCTCGGGCACACCACTGCGCATGCGCACACGGACTCACCACTGCGCATGCGCACTCCGGCTCAGACCTGCCCATGCGCACTCGGGCTCACTACTGCGCATGCGCGCTCGGGATCACTACTGCGCATACGCGCTCGGGGTAGCTACTGCGCATTCGCTCACGGGCTCACACTGTGCATGCACACTCGGGGTCACTACTGCGCATGCGCACACCGGCTCGCTACTGCGCATGCGCACACGGGCTCACTACTGCGCATGCGCAGTCCGGCTCAGACCTGCCCATGCGCACTCGGGCTCACTACTGCGCATGCGTGCTCGGGCTCACTACTGCTCAAGCGCACTCGGACTCACTACTGCTCATGCGCACTCGGGCTCACTACTGTGCATGCGCTCTCAGGGTCACTACTGCTCATGCGCACTCGGACTCACTACTGCTCATGCGCACACGGGGTCACTACTGCCCATGCGCACTCGGTCTCACTACTGCTCATACGCATTCGGGGTCACTACTGCGCATGCGCACTCGGACTAACCACTGCTCATGCGCACTGGGACTCACTACTGCGGATGCGCACTCGGACTCACTACTGCACGTGCGCACTCCGCCTCAGACCTGCACATGCGCATTCGAGCTCACTTCTGCGCATGCGCACACGCGCGCACTACTGCGCTTGCGCACTCGGACTAACAACTGCTCATGCGCACTGGGACTCACTACTGCTCATGCGCACTCGGACTCACTACTGCGGATGCACAATCGGGCTCACTACTGCACGTGCGCACTCCGCCTCAGACCTGCACATACGCACACGGACTCACTACTGCTCATGCGCACTCGGGGACACTACTGTGCATGCGCACACGGGGTCACTACTGCTCATGCGCACTCGGGGACACTACTGCTCATGCGCACTCGGACTCACTACTGCTCATGCGCACTCGGGGTCACTACTGCTCATGCGCACTCGGACTCACTACTGCTCATGCGCATTCGGGGTCACTACTGCGTATGCGCACTCGGACTCACTACTGCGGATGCACAATCGGGCTCACTACTGCACGTGCGCACTCCGCCTCAGACCTGCACATACGCACACGGACTCACTACTGCTCATGCGCACTCGGGGACACTACTGTGCATGCGCACACGGGGTCACTACTGCTCATGCGCACTCGGGGACACTACTGCTCATGCGCACTCGGACTCACTACTGCTCATGCGCGCTCGGGCTCACTACTGCGCATGCGCACACGGGCTCACTACTGCGCATGCGCGCACCGGCCCACTATTGTGCATGCGCACTCCGGCTCAGACCTGCCCATGCGCCCTCGGGCACACCACTGCGCATGCGCACACGGGCTCACTACTGCGCATGCGCAGTCCGGCTCAGACCTGCACATGCGCATTCGAGCTCACTTCTGCGCATGCGCACACGCGCGCACTACTGCGCTTGCGCACTCGGACTAACAACTGCTCATGCGCACTGGGACTCACTACTGCTCATGCGCACTCGGACTCACTACTGCGGATGCACAATCGGGCTCACTACTGCACGTGCGCACTCCGCCGCAGACCTGCACATACGCACACGGACTCACTACTGCTCATGCGCACACGGGGTCACTACTGCACATGCGCTCTCGAACTCACTACTGCTCATGCGCATTCGGGGTCACTACTGCGCATGCGCACTCGGACTCACTACTGCTCATGCGCATTCGGGGTCACTACTGCGTATGCGCACTCGGACTCACTACTGCAGATGCGCACTCCGGCTCAGACCTGCCCATGCGCCCTCGGGCACACCACTGCGCATGCGCACACGGACTCACCACTGCGCATGCGCACTCCGGCTCAGACCTGCCCATGCGCACTCGGGCTCACTACTGCGCATGCGCGCTCGGGATCACTACTGCGCATACGCGCTCGGGGTAGCTACTGCGCATTCGCTCACGGGCTCACACTGTGCATGCACACTCGGGGTCACTACTGCGCATGCGCACACGGGCTCGCTACTGCGCATGCGCACACGGGCTCACTACTGCGCATGCGCAGTCCGGCTCAGACCTGCCCATGCGCACTCGGGCTCACTACTGCGCATGCGTGCTCGGGCTCACTACTGCTCTAGCGCACTCGGACTCACTACTGCTCATGCGCACTCGGGCTCACTACTGTGCATGCGCTCTCGGGGTCACTACTGCTCATGCGCACTCGGACTCACTACTGCTCATGCGCACACGGGGTCACTACTGCCCATGCGCACTCGGTCTCACTACTGCTCATGCGCATTCGGGGTCACTACTGCGCATGCGCACTCGGACTAACCACTGCTCATGCGCACTGGGACTCACTACTGCGGATGCGCACTCGGACTCACTACTGCGGATGCACAATCGGGCTCACTACTGCATGTGCGCACTCCGCCTCAGACCTGCACATGCGCATTCGAGCTCACTTCTGCGCATGCGCACACGCGCGCACTACTGCGCTTGCGCACTCGGACTAACAACTGCTCATGCGCACTGGGACTCACTACTGCTCATGCGCACTCGGACTCACTACTGCGGATGCACAATCGGGCTCACTACTGCACGTGCGCACTCCGCCTCAGACCTGCACATACGCACACGGACTCACTACTGCTCATGCGCACTCGGGGACACTACTGTGCATGCGCACTCGGGGTCACTACTGCTCATGCGCACTCGGGGACACTGCTGCTCATGCGCACTCGGACTCACTACTGCTCATGCGCATTCGGGGTCACTACTGCGTATGCGCACTCGGACTCACTACTGCAGATGCGCGCTCGGGCTCACTACTGCGCATGCGCACACGGGCTCACTACTGCGCATGCGCGCACCGGCCCACTATTGTGCATGCGCACTCCGGCTCAGACCTGCCCATGCGCCCTCGGGCACACCACTGCGCATGCGCACACGGGCTCACTACTGCGCATGCGCAGTCCGGCTCAGACCTGCACAAGCGCATTCGAGCTCACTTCTGCGCATGCGCACACGGGCTCACTACTGTGCATGCGAACTCGGGGTCACTGCTGCTTATGCGCACTCGGGGTCACGACTGCTGATGCGCACTCGGACTCACTACTGCTCATGCGCACTCGGGGTCACTACTGCTCATGCGCACTCGGACTCACTACTGCTCATGCGCATTCGGGGTCACTACTGCGCATGCGCACTCGGACTCACTACTGCGGATGCGCAATCGGGCTCACTACTGCGAATGCGCACCCGGGCTCCCTACTGCGCATGCGCACCCGGGCTCCCTACTGCGCATGCGCGCACGGGCCCACTACTGCGCATGCGCACTCCGGCTCAGACCTGCACATGCGCACACGGACTCACTACTGCGGATGCGCAATCGGGCTCACTACTGTGCATGCGCACTCGGGGTCACTACTGCTCATGCGCACTCGGCCTCACTACTGCTCATGCGCACTCGGGGTCACTACTGCGCATGCGCACTCGGACTCACTACTGCGGATGCGCGCTCGGGCTCACTACTGCGCATGCGCGCACGGGCCCACTACTGCGCATGCGCACTCCGGCTCAGAACTGCCAATGCACCCTCGGGCACACCACTGCGCATGCGCACACGGGCTCACTACTGCGCATGCGCAGTCCGGCCCAGGCCTGCACATGCGCATTCGAGCTCACTTCTGCGCATGCGCACACACCCGCACTACTGCGCTTGCGCACTCGGACTAACCACTGCTCATGCGCACTGGGACTCACTACTGCGGATGCGCGCTCGGGCTCACTACTGCGGATGCGCAATCGGGTTCACTACTGCGCATGAGCACACGGGCTCACTACTGCGCATGCGCGCACTGGCCCACTACTGCGCATGCGCACTACGGCTCAGACCTGCACATGCGCACACGGACTCACTACTGTGGATGCGCAATCGGGCTCACTACTGTGCATGCGTACTCGGGGTCACTACTGCTCATGCGCACTCGGACTCACTACTGCTCATGTGCACTCGGGCTCACTACTGTGCATGCGCACTCGGGGTCACTACTGCTCATGCGCACTCGGACTCACTACTGCTCATGCGCACTCGGGCTCACTACTGTGCATGCGCACTCGGGGTCACTACTGCTCACGCGCACTCGTACTCACTACTGCGGATGCACGCTCGGGCTCACTACTGCGCATGCGCACACGGGCTCACTACTGCACATGCGCGCACGGCCCCACTACTGCGCATGCGCACTCCGGCTCAGACCTGCACATGCGCACACGGACTCACTACTGCGGATGCGCAATCGGGCTCACTACTGTGCATGCGCTCTCGGGGTCACTACTGCTCATGCGCACTCGGACTCACTACTGCTCATGCGCACTCGGACTCACTACCGCTCATGCGCACTCGGGGTCACTACTGCGCATGCGCACTCGGACTGACTACTGCGGATGCGCGCTCGGGCTCACTACTGCGCATGCGCACACGGGCTCACTACGGCGCATGCACGCACGGGCCCAACACTGCGCATGCGCACTCCGGCTCAGACCTGCACATGCGCACACGGACTCACTACTGCGGATGCGCAATCGGGCACACTACTGCTCATGCGCACTCGGGCCCACTACTGCGCATGCGCACTCCGGCTCAGAACTGCACATGCGCACACGGACTCACTACTGCGGATGCGCAATCGGGCTCACTACTGTGCATGCGTACTCGGGGTCACTACTGCTCATGCGCACTCGGGGTCACTACTGCTCATGCGCACTCGGACTCACTACTGCTCATGCGCACTCGGGGTCACTACTGCTCATGCGCACACGGGCACACCACTGCGCATGCGCACACGGACTCACCACTGCGCATGCGCACTCCGGCTCAGACCTGCCCATGCGCACTCGGACTCACTTCTGCTCATGCGCACTCGGGGTCACTACTGCTCATGCGCGCTCGGGCTCACTACTGCGCATGCGCACACGGGCTCACTACTGCGCATGCGCGCACGGGCCCACTACTGCGCATGCGCACTCCGGCTCAGACCTGCCCATGCGCCCTCGGGCACACCACTGCGCATGCGCACACGGGCTCACTACTGTGCATGCGCAGTCCGGCTCAGACCTGCACATGCGCATTCGAGCTCACTTCTGCGCATGCGCACACGCGCGCACTACTGCGCTTGCGCACTCGGACTAACGACTGCTCATGCGCACTGGGACTCACTACTGCGGATGCGCGCTCGGGCTCACTACTGCGTATGCGTGCTCGGGCTCACCACTGCGCATGCGCACTCGGACTAACCACTGCTCATGTGCACTGGGACTCACTACTGCGGATGCGCGCTCGGGCTCACTACTGCGGATGCGCGCTCGGGCTCACTACTGCGCATGCGCACACGGGCTCACTACTGCGCATGCGCGCACAGGCCCACTACTGCGCATGCGCACTCCGGCTCAGACCTGCCCATGCGCCCTCGGGCACACTACTGCGCATGCGCACTCGGGCTCACTACTGTGCATGCGCAGTCCGGCTCAGACCTGCACATACGCATTCGAGCTCACTTCTGCGCATGCGCACACGCGCGCACTACTGCGCTTGCGCACTCGGACTAACCACTGCTCATGCGCACTGGGACTCACTACTGCGGATGCGCGCTCGAGCTCACTACTGCGCATGCGTGCTCGGGCTCACTACTGCGCATGCGCACTCGGACTAACCACTGCTCATGTGCACTGTGTAACGAGGCATATTTTTCCCCCTTCTTTTTTGGGGGGTAACCTAATTTTTTTTTTGGTTATGCCTCGTTACGATGACCCTCCCGGATTGCCAACCCCCACTCCTCCGCCTGAGCGGATTCCTCGCCACGGGGGGCCAGTGCGTGGTGTGTGTGTGTGTGTTTTTTTTTTCTTTTCTTTCGTGTTACTATTTCCTTTTTTTCTTTTTCTCTTTTATTTATTTATTTTTGCCCTCCCCACTTCCAACCGGCGGCCAGAAGAGTCTGCAGCATCCCCGGTCGCGGAGGAACCCCTCTCTGGGCGATAGAGGCGCGGGATGGGCCCACTACTGAAGGACGTTGGCTGTCCGGTCGCGGCACCACCCCCGTCATCCTCCGCGGGGGGGCGACCGGCAGCCCAGCAGCAGAAAGCGCCAGGCCTGGGGACGAGCTACCCCCGACCGCCACCTCGAGAGGGCCCCAGGACCTGGCTTCCCCAGAGCACCACGGGATGGTCCATCCTCGACGCCGAAATCCCCGGGGTGGGGGAATACCGCGAACCGGGGAAGAAGATCGAAAAGGGAAGAAGTCAGGGAGCCGCCGGAACGCGATAACGCCCCGAGCCTCACGTCTTGCTTACAGTCTTTTATTGCTACTTTGCGCTTTTCTTTTCCGTTTTTTTTTCTTTATTGTACGCGTTAATCGCCGTGTGTGTGTTCTGTTCTCTTTTGCTTTGTGTTCTTTGGTGTGCTGTGTGCGAGTTGCCGCCCCTGGTGTGAGGATTAACGCCCCGACACCGAAAGAAAGGTAGGAGCTTTCTCGCTACCCCGTTCTTTCTTTTTTTTTTGTTATTGATTTGGGCGTGGCGAGGGTGATAGGACCCTTGACCCCTGTGACGAGGACCCTAGAGGCCGCGGACGGTGTAATTCGACACCGTCCCTTCCCCCTAACGCCAAACCGTATTTTCCGTTTCGCGTTTCGCGAATTTCTTCCGCTGTGTTTAAGATCTAGGACCAACGTCCCCTTGTTGTCCACGACCCCTAAGAGGGCGTGCTCCCGCGCGGACGAATCCCCAGCGGAAACGCGACCGAAGCCATTTTGTACTACGCGTGCGTACCGTGTGCCCCCGCGCCGCGATAGCCTCCCTCGCAACTGGCGAGTTAACCCCTTTTCCTTGACCGTTGCCTGTAACGCGTGGGGCCCACCACCGTTTCTTTTGTACCCCCTTTTCTTTTTGCTGGCGTGGCCTATTCAGGCCCAAATAAAACTCTCTTTGTGTTGGATACAATATCGCGGGTCTTTTACTACTTTTTTTTCTTTCCTTTCCTGGCCCCCCTCTGAGTGCCGCTCCCGACAGAGCAGCCGGAAGGGCGATTACCGCGGACGAGTGCATTAGCACTGGCGCCCCGTTAGATAAATCGGCCGTGGGTGAGTGTATCGGTGAGTGGAGGACAGTTTTCCCTAACTGCCCCCACCCTAGGGACCCCTTTCGGGCTTTTCCCCCACCGATCCGTCACAACTGGGACTCACTACTGCGGATGCGCACTCGGACTCACTACTGCGGATGCGCGTTTGGGCTCACTACTGCGCATGCGCACACGGGCTCACTACTGTGCATGCGCAGTCCGGCTCAGACCTGCACATGCGCATTCGAGCTCACTTCTGCGCATGCGCACACGCGCGCACTACTGCGCTTGCGCATTCGGACTAACCACTGCTCATGCGCACTGGGACTCACTACTGCGGATGCGCGCTCGGGCTCACTACTGCGCATGCGTGCTCGGGCTCACTACTGCGCATGCGCACTCGGAATAACCACTGCTCATGTGCACTGGGACTCACTACTGCGGATGCGCGCTCGGGCTCACTACTGCGGATGCACAATCGGGTTCACTACTGCGCATGCGCACACCGGCTCACTACTGCGCATGCGCGCACGGGCCCACTACTGCGCATGCGCACTCCGGCTCAGACCTGCCCATGCGCCCTCGGGCACACCACTGCGCATGCGCACACGGACTCACCACTGCGCATGCGCACTCCGGCTCAGACCTGCCCATGCGCATTTGGGCTCACTACTGCGCATGCGCGCTCCGGCTCACTACTGCTCATGCGCACTCGGACTCACTACTGCGGATGCACTATCGGGCTCACTACTGCGCATGCGCACTCCGGGTCAGACATTCACATGCGCACACGGACTCACTACTGTGGATGCGCAATCGGGCTCACTACTGTGCATGCGCACTCGGGGTCACTACTGCTCATGCGCACTCGGACTCACTACTGCTCATGCGCAGACGGACTCACTACTGTGGATGCGCAATCGTGTTCACTACTGTGCATGCGCACTAGGGGTCACTACTGCTCATGCGCACTCAGGCTCACTACTGTGCATGCGCACTCGGGGTCATTACTGCTCATGCGCACTCGGACTCACTACTGCGCATGCGCACACGGGCTCACTACTGCGCATGCGCGCACGGCCCCACTACTGCGCATGCGCACTCCGGCTCAGACCTGCACATGCGCACACGGACTCACTACTGCGGATGCGCAACCGGGCTCACTACTGTGCATGCGCTCTCGGGGTCACTACTGCTCATGCGCACTCGGACACACTACTGCTCATGCGCACTCGAACTCACTACTGCTCATGCGCACTCGGGGTCACTACTGCTCATGGTCACTCGGACTCACTACTGCTCATGCGCATTCGAGGTCACTACTGCGCATGCGCACTCGGACTCACTACTGTGCATGCGCACTCGGGGTCACTACTGCTCATGCGCACTCGGACTCACTACTGCTCATGCGCGCTCGGGCCCACTACTGCGCATGCGCACTCCGGCTCAGACCTGCACATGCGCACACGGACTCACTACTGCTCAAGCGCACTCGGGCTCACTACTGTGCATGCGCACTCGGGGTCACTACTGCTCATGCGCACTCGGACTCACTACTGTTCATGCGCACTCGGGCTCACTACTGCGCATGCGCGCTCCGGCTCACTACTGCTCCTGCGCACTCGGACTCACTACTGTGGATGCACAATCGGGCTCACTACTGCGCATGCGCACTACGGCTCAGACCTGCACATGCGCACACCGACTCACAACTGTGGATGCGCAATCGGGCTCACTACTGTGCATGAGCAGTCGGGGTCACTACTGCTCATGCGCACTCGGACTCACTACTGCTCAAGCGCACTCGGGCTCACTACTGTGCATGCGCACTCGGAGTCACTACTGCTCATGCGCACTCGGACTCACTACTGTTCATGCGCACTCGGGCTCACTACTGTGCATGCGCACTCGGGGTCACTACTGCTCATGCGGACTCGGACTCACTACTGCTCATGCGCACTCGGGCTCACTACTGTGCATGCGCACTCGGACTCACTACTGCTCATGCGCACACGGGCTCACTACTGTGCATGCGCACTCGGGGTCACTACTGCTCATGCGCACTCGGACTCACTACTGCGCATGCGCACACGGGCTCACTACTGCGCATGCGCGCACGGCCCCACTACTGCGCATGCGCACTCCGGCTCAGACCTGCACATGCGCACACGGACTCACTACTGCGGATGCGCAACCGGGCTCACTACTGTGCATGCGCACTCGGGGTCACTACTGCTCATGCGTACTCGGACTCACTACTGCTCATGCGCACTCGGGCTCACTACTGTGCATGCGCACTCGGGGTCACTACTGCTCATGCGCACTCGGACTCACTACTGCTCATGCGCACTCGGGCTCACTACTGTGCATGCGCACTCGGGGTCACTACTGCTCATGCGCACTCGGGGTCACTACTGCTCATGCGCACTCGGGGACACTACTGCTCATGCGCACTCGGACTCACTACTGCTCATGCGCACTCGGGGTCACTACTGCTCATGCGCACTCGGACTCACTACTGCTCATGCGCACTCGAACTCACTACTGCTCATGCGCACTCGGGGTCACTACTGCTCATGCGCACTCGGACTCACTACTGCTCATGCGCACTGGGACTCACTACTGCGGATGCGCGCTCGGCCTCACTACTGCGGATGCGCAATCGGGTTCACTACCGCGCATGCGCACACGGGCTCACTACTGCGCATGCGCGCACGAGCCCACTACTGCGCATGCGCACTCCGGCTCAGACCTGCCCATGCGCCCTCGGGCACACCACTGCGCATGCGCACACGGGGTCACTACTGCTCATGCGCACTCGGTCTCACTACTGCTCATGCGCATTCGGGGTCACTACTGCGCATGCGCACTCGGACTAACCACTGCTCATGCGCACACGGGCTCACTACTGTGCATGCGCACACCGGCTCACTACTGCGCATGCGCGCTCCGGCTCACTACTGCTCATGCGCACTCGGACTCACTACTGCGGATGCACAATCGGGCTCACTACTGCGCATGCGCACTACGGCTCAGACCTGCACATGCGCACACGGACTCACTACTGTGGATGCGCAATCGGGCTCACTACTGTGCATGCGCACTCGGGGTCACTACTGCTCATGCGTACTCGGACTCACTACTGCTCATGCGCACTCGGGCTCACTACTGTGCATGCGCACTCGGGGTCACTACTGCTCATGCGCACTCGGACTCACTACTGCTCATGCGCACTCGGGCTCACTACTGTGCATGCGCACTCGGGGTCACTACTGCTCATGCGCACTCGGGGTCACTACTGCTCATGCGCACTCGGGGACACTACTGCTCATGCGCACTCGGACTCACTACTGCTCATGCGCACTCGGGGTCACTACTGCTCATGCGCACTCGGACTCACTACTGCTCATGCGCATTCGGGGTCACTACTGCGTATGCGCACTCGGACTCACTACTGCAGATGCGCGCTCGGGCTCACTACTGCAGATGCGCGCTCGGGCTCACTACTGCGCATGCGCACACGGGCTCACTACGGCTCATGCGCGCACGGGCCCAACACTGCGCATGCGCACTCCGGCTCAGACCTGCACATGCGCACACGGACTCACTACTGCGGATGCGCAATCGGGCTCACTACTGCGGATGCGCGCTCGGGCCCACTACTGCGCATGCGCACCCGGGCTCACTACTGCGCATGCGCGCACGGAACCACTACTGCGCATGCGCACTCCGGCTCAGACCTGCACATGCGCACACGGACTCACTACTGCGGATGCGCAATCGGGCTCACTACAGTGCATGCGCACTCGGGGTCACTACTGCTCATGCGCACTCGGACTCACTACTGCTCATGCGCACTCGGACTCACTACTGCTCATGCGCACTCGGGCTCACTACTGTGCATGCGCACTCGGGGTCACTACTGCTCATGCGCACTCGGACTCACTACTGCTCATGCGCACTCGGGCTCACTACTGTGCATGCGCACTCGGGGTCACTACTGCTCATGCGCACTCGGACTCACTACTGCTCATGCGCACTCGGGCTCACTACTGTGCATGCGCACTCGGGGTCACTACTGCTCATGCGCACTCGGACTCACTACTGCTCATGCGCACTCGGACTCACTACTGCTCATGCGCACACGGGGTCACTACTGCTCATGCGCACTCGGTCTCACTACTGCTCATGCGCATTCGGGGTCACTACTGAGCATGCGCACTCGGACTAACCGCTGCTCATGCGCACTGGGACTCACTACTGCGGATGCGCACTCGGACTCACTACTGCGGATGCACAATCGGGCTCACTACTGCACGTGCGCACTCCGCCTCAGACCTGCACATACGCACACGGACTCACTACTGCTCATGCGCACTCGGGGTCACTACTGCACATGCGCACTCGAACTCACTACTGCTCATGCGCATTCGGGGTCACTACTGCGCATGCGCACTCGGACTGACAACTGCGGATTATCGCTCGGGCTCACTACTGCGCATGCGCACACGGGCTCACTACTGCGCATGCGCGCACGGGCCCACTACTGCGCATGCGCAGTCCGGCTCAGACCTGCACATGCGCATTCGAGCTCACATCTGCGCATGCGCACACGCGCGCACTACTGCGCTTGCGCACTCGGACTAACAACTGCTCATGCGCACTGGGACTCACTACTGCTCATGCCTTCTCGGTCTCACTACTGTGCATGCGCACTCGGGGTCACTACTGCTCATGCGCACTCGGACTCACTACTGCTCATGCGCACTCGGACTCACTACTGTTCATGCGCACTCGGGCTCACTACTGTGCATGCGCACTCGGGGTCACTACTGCTCATGCGCACTCGGGGACACTACTGCTCATGCGCACTCGGACTCACTACTGCTCATGCGCACTCGGGGTCACTACTGCTCATGCGCACTCGGACTCACTACTGGTCATGCGCATTCGGGGTCACTACTGCGTATGCGCACTCGGACTCACTACTGCAGATGCGCGCTCGGGCTCACTACTGCGCATGCGCACACGGGCTCACTACGGCGCATGCGCGCACGGGCCCAACAATGCGCATGCGCACTCCGGCTCAGACCTGCACATGCGCACACGGACTCACTACTGCGGATGCGCAATCGGGCTCACTACTGCGGATGCGCGCTCGGGCCCACTACTGCGCATGCGCACCCGGGCTCACTACTGCGCATGCGCACCCGGGCTCACTACTGCGCATGCGCGCACGGACCCACTACTGCGCATGCGCACTCCGGCTCAGACCTGCACATGCGCACACGGACTCACTACTGCTCATGCGCACTCGGGCTCACTACTGTTCATGCGCACTCGGGGTCACTACTGCTCATGCGCACTCGGGGACACTACTGCTCATGCGCACTCGGACTCACTACTGCTCATGCGCACTCGGGGTCACTACTGCTCATGCGCACTCGGACTCACTACTGCTCATGCGCATTCGGGGTCACTACTGCGTATGCGCACTCGGACTCACTACTGGTCATGCGCATTCGGGGTCACTACTGCGTATGCGCACTCGGACTCACTACTGCAGATGCGCGCTCGGGCTCACTACTGCGCATGCGCACACGGGCTCACTACGGCGCATGCGCGCACGGGCCCAACAATGCGCATGCGCACTCCGGCTCAGACCTGCACATGCGCACACGGACTCACTACTGCGGATGCGCAATCGGGCTCACTACTGCGGATGCGCGCTCGGGCCCACTACTGCGCATGCGCACCCGGGCTCACTACTGCGCATGCGCACCCGGGCTCACTACTGCGCATGCGCGCACGGACCCACTACTGCGCATGCGCACTCCGGCTCAGACCTGCACATGCGCACACGGACTCACTACTGCTCATGCGCACTCGGGCTCACTACTGTTCATGCGCACTCGGGGTCACTACTGCTCATGCGCACTCGGGGACACTACTGCTCATGCGCACTCGGACTCACTACTGCTCATGCGCACTCGGGGTCACTACTGCTCATGCGCACTCGGACTCACTACTGCTCATGCGCATTCGGGGTCACTACTGCGTATGCGCACTCGGACTCACTACTGCAGATGCGCGCTCGGGCTCACTACTGCGCATGCGCACACGGGCTCACTACGGCGCATGCGCGCACGGGCCCAACACTGCGCATGCGCACTCCGGCTCAGACCTGCACATGCGCACACGGACTCACTACTGCGGATGCGCAATCGGGCTCACTACTGCGGATGCGCGCTCGGGCCCACTACTGCGCATGCGCACCCGGGCTCACTACTGCGCATGCGCGCACGGACCCACTACTGCGCATGCGCACTCCGGCTCAGACCTGCACATGCGCACACGGACTCACTACTGCGGATGCGCAATCGGGCTCACTACAGTGCATGCGCACTCGGGGTCACTACTGCTCATGCGCACTCGGGGTCACTACTGCTCATGCGCACTCGGACTCACTACTGCTCATGCGCACTCGGGGTCACTACTGTGAATGCGCACTCGGGGTCACTACTGCTCATGCGCACACGGACTCACTACTGCTCATGCGCACACGGGCCCACTACTGCGCATGCGCGCACGGGCCCACTACAGCGCATGCGCACTCCGGCTCAGACCTGCCCATGCGCCCTCGGGCACACCACTGCGCATGCGCACACGGGCTCACTACTGCGCATGCGCAGTCCGACTCAGACCTGCACATGCGTATACGAGCTGACTTCTGCGCATGTGCACACGCGCGCACGACTGCGCTTGCGCACTCGGACTAACCACTGCTCATGCGCACTGGGACTCACTACTGCGGATGCGCGCTCGGGCTCACTACTGCGGATGCGCAATCGGGTTCACTACTGCGCATGCGCAGACGGGCTCACTACTGCGCATGCGCGCACGAGCCCACTACTGCGCATGCGCACTCCGGCTCAGACCTGCCCATGCGCCCTCGGGTACACCACTGCGCATGCGCACACGGACTCACCACTGCGCATGCGCACTCCGGCTCAGACCTGCCCATGCGCACTCGGGCTCACTACTGCGCATGCGCGCTCCGGCTCACTACTGCTCATGCGCACTCGGACTCACTACTGCGGATGCACAATCGGGCTCACTACTGCGCATGCACACTACGGCTCAGACCTGCACATGCGCACACGGGCTCACTACTGCGCATGCGCACACGGACTCACCACTGCGCATGCGCACTCCGGCTCAGACCTGCTCATGCGCACTCGGGCTCACTACTGCGCATGCGCACTCGGACTAACCACTGCTCATGCGCACTGGGACTCACTACTGCGGATGCGCACTCGGACTCACTACTGCTGATGCGCACTGGGGCTCACTACTGCGCATACGCGCTCGGTGTCGCTACTGCGCATTCGCTCACGGGCTCACACTGTGCATGCACACTTGGGGTCACTACTGCGCATGCGCACTCTGGCTCACTACTGCGCATGCGCACTCCGGTCAGGCCTGTGCATGCGCACTCAGGCACACTATTGCGCATGCGCACTCCGGTTCACTACTGCTCATGCGCACTCGGTCTCACTACTGCGGATGAACAATCGGGCTCACTACTACGCATGCGCACTCCGGCTCAGACCTGCACATGCGCACAAGGACCCACTACTGCGGATGCGCAATCGGGCTCACTACTGTGCATGCGCACTCGGGGTCACTACTGCTCATGCGCACTCGGACCCACTACTGCTCATGCGCACTCGGGGTCACTACTGCGCATGCGCACTCGGACTTACTACTGCTCATGCGCACTCGGGCTCACTACTGTGCATGCGCACTCGGGGTCACTACTGCTCATGCGCACTCGGACTCACTACTGCTCATGCGCACTCGGACTCACTACTGCGCATGCGCACTCGAACTCACTACTGCTCATGCGCATTCGGGGTCACTACTGCGCATGCGCACTCGGACTGACAACTGCGGATTATCGCTCGGGCTCACTACTGCGCATGCGCACACGGGCTCACTACTGCGCATGCGCGCACGGGCCCACTACTGCGCATGCGCAGTCCGGCTCAGACCTGCACATGCGCATTCGAGCTCACTTCTGCGCATGCGCACACGCGCGCACTACTGCGCTTGCGCACTCGGACTAACAACTGCTCATGCGCACTGGGACTCACTACTGCTCATGCCCTCTCGGTCTCACTACTGTGCATGCGCACTCGGGGTCACTACTGCTCATGCGCACTCGGACTCACTACTGCTCATGCGCACTCGGACTCACTACTGCTCATGCGCACTCGGGGTCACTACTGCTCATGCGCACTCGGACTCACTACTGCTCATGCGCATTCGGGGTCACTACTGCGTATGCGCACTCGGACTCACTACTGCAGATGCGCGCTCGGGCTCACTACTGCAGATGCGCGCTCGGGCTAACTACTGCGCATGCGCACACGGGCTCACTACGGCGCATGCGCGCACGGGCCCAACACTGCGCATGCGCACTCCGGCTCAGACCTGCACATGCGCACACGGACTCACTACTGCGGATGCGCAATCGGGCTCACTACAGTGCATGCGCACTCGGGGTCACTACTGCTCATGCGCACTCGGACTCACTACTGCTCATGCGCACTCGGGCCCACTACTGCGCATGCGCACTCCGGCTCAGACCTGCACATGCGCACACGGACTCACTGCTGCGGATGCGCAATCGGGCTCACTACTGTGCATGCGTACTCGGGGTCACTACTGCTCATGCGCACTCGTGGTCACTACTGCTCATGCGCACTCGAACTCACTACTGCTCATGCGCACTCGGGGTCACTACTGCTCATGCGCTCTCGGACTCACTACTGCTCATGCGCACTCGGGGTCACTACTGCTCATGCGCACACGGGCCCACTACTGCGCATGCGCAGTCCGACTCAGACCTGCACATGCGTATTCGAGCTGACTTCTGCGCATGCGCACACGCGCGCACTACTGCGCTTGCGCACTCGGACTAACCACTGCTCATGCGCACTGGGACTCACTACTGCGGATGCGCGCTCGGGCTCACTACTGCGGATGCGCAATCGGGTTCACTACTGCGGATGCGCAATCGGGTTCACTACTGCCCATGCGCACACGGCCTCACTACTGCGCATGCGCACACGGACTCACCACTGCGCATGCGCACTCCGGCTCAGACCTGCCCATGCGCACTCGGGCTCACTACTGCGCATGCGCGCTCCGGCTCACTACTGCTCATGCGCACTCGGACTCACTACTGCGGATGCACAATCGGGCTCACTACTGCGCATGCGCACTACGGCTCAGACCTGCACATGCGCACACGGACTCACTACTGTGGATGTGCAATCGGGCTCACTACTGCTCGTGCGCACTCGGACTCACTACTGCTCATGCGCACTCGGGCTCACTACTGTGCATGCGCACTCGGGGTCACTACTGCTCATGCGCATTCGGGGTCACTACTGCGCATGCGCGCTCGGACTAACCACTGCTCATGCGCACACGGGCTCACTACTGTGCATGCGCACTCCGGCTCACTACTGCGCATGCGCGCTCCGGCTCACTACTGCTCATGCGCACTCGGACTCACTACTGCGGATGCACAATCGGGCTCACTACTGCGCATGCGCACTACGGCTCAGACCTGCACATGCGCACACGGACTCACTACTGTGGATGCGCAATCGGGCTCACTACTGTGCATGCGCACTCGGGGTCACTACTGCTCATGCGTACTCGGACTCACTACTGCTCATGCGCACTCGGGCTCACTACTGTGCATGCGCACTCGGGGTCACTACTGCTCATGCGCACTCGGACTCACTACTGCTCATGCGCACTCGGGCTCACTACTGTGCATGCGCAATCGGGGTCACTACTGCTCATGCGCACTCGGACTCGCTACTGCTCATGCGCACTCGGACTCACTACTGCTCATGCGCACTCGGGCTCACTACCGTGCATGCGCGCTCGGGGTCACTACTGCTCATGCGCACTCGGACTCACTACTGCTCATGCGCACTCGGGCTCACTACTGTGCATGCGCACTCGGGGTCACTAATGCTCGTGCGCACTCGGACTCACTACTGCTCATGCGCACTCGGGCTTACTACTGTGCATGCGCACTCGGGGTCACTACTGCTCATGCGCACTCGGACTCACTACTGCTCATGCGCACTCGGACTCACTACTGCTCATGCGCACACGGGGTCACTACTGCTCATGCGCACTCGGTCTCACTACTGCTCATGCGCATTCGGGGTCACTACTGCGCATGCGCACTCGGACTAACCACTGCTCATGCGCACACGGGCTCACTACTGTGCATGCGCACTCCGGGTCACTACTGCGCATGCGCGCTGCGGCTCACTACTGCTCATGCGCACTCGGACTCACTACTGCGGATGCACAATCGGGCTCACTACTGCGCATGCGCACTACGGCTCAGACCTGCACATGCGCACACGGACTCACTATTGTGGATGCGCAATCGGGCTCACTACTGTGCATGCGCACTCGGGGTCACTACTGCTCATGCGTACTCGGACTCACTACTGCTCATGCGCACTCGGGCTCACTACTGTGCATGCGCACTCGGGGTCACTACTGCTCATGCGCACTGGGACTCACTACTGCTCATGCGCACTCGGGCTCACTACTGTGCATGCGCACTCGGGGTCACTACTGCTCATGCGCACTCGGACTCACTACTGCTCATGCGCACTCGGACTCACTACTGCTCATGCGCACTCGGGCTCACTACCGTGCATGCGCACTCGGGGTCACTACTGCTCATGCGCACTCGGACTCACTACTGCTCATGCGCACTCGGGCTCACTACTGTGCATGCGCACTCGGGGTCACTACTGCTCATGCGCACTCGGACTCGCTACTGCTCATGCGCACTCGGACTCACTACTGCTCATGCGCACTCGGGCTCACTACCGTGCATGCGCGCTCGGGGTCACTACTGCTCATGCGCACTCGGACTCACTACTGCTCATGCGCACTCGGGCTCACTACTGTGCATGCGCTCTCGGGGTCACTACTGCTCATGCGCACTCGGACTCACTACTGCTCATGCGCACACGGGGTCACTACTGCTCATGCGCACTCGGTCTCACTACTGCTCATGCGCATTCGGGGTCACTACTGAGCATGCGCACTCGGACTAACCGCTGCTCATGCGCACTCGGACTCACTACTGCGGATGCACAATCGGGCTCACTACTGCACGTGCGCACTCCGCCTCAGACCTGCACATACGCACACGGACTCACTACTGCTCATGCGCACTCGGGGTCACTACTGCACATGCGCACTCGAACTCACTACTGCTCATGCGCATTCGGGGTCACTACTGCGCATGCGCACTCGGACTGACAACTGCGGATTATCGCTCGGGCTCACTACTGCGCATGCGCACACGGGCTCACTACTGCTCATGCGCACTCGGTCTCACTACTGCTCATGCGCACTCGGCCTCACTACTGCGGATGCACAATCGGGCTCACTACTGCGCATGCGCACTACGGCTCAGACCTGCACATGCGCACACGGACTCACTACTGTGGATGCGCAATCGGGCTCACTACTGTGCATGCGCACTCGGGGTCACTACTGCTCATGCGTACTCGGACTCACTACTGCTCATGCGCACTCGGGCTCACTACTGTGCATGCGCACTCGGGGTCACTACTGCTCATGCGCACTCGGACTCACTACTGCTCATGCGCACTCGGGCTCACTACTGTGCATGCGCACTCGGGGTCACTACTGCTCATGCGCACTCGGCCTCACTACTGCGGATGCACAATCGGGCTCACTACTGCGCATGCGCACTACGGCTCAGACCTGCACATGCGCACACGGACTCACTACTGTGGATGCGCAATCGGGCTCACTACTGTGCATGCGCACTCGGGGTCACTACTGCTCATGCGTACTCGGACTCACTACTGCTCATGCGCACTCGGACTCACTACTGCGGATGCACAATCGGGCTCACTACTGCACGTGCGCACTCCGCCTCAGACCTGCACATACGCACACGGACTCACTACTGCTCATGCGCACTCGGGGTCACTACTGCACATGCGCACTCGAACTCACTACTGCTCATGCGCATTCGGGGTCACTACTGCGCATGCGCACTCGGACTGACAACTGCGGATTATCGCTCGGGCTCACTACTGCGCATGCGCACACGGGCTCACTACTGCGCATGCGCGCACGGGCCCACTACTGCGCATGCGCAGTCCGGCTCAGACCTGCACATGCGCATTCGAGCTCACTTCTGCGCATGCGCACACGCGTGCACTACTGCGCTTGCGCACTCGGACTAACAACTGCTCATGCGCACTGGGACTCACTACTGCTCATGCCCTCTCGGTCTCACTACTGTGCATGCGCACTCGGGGTCACCACTGCTCATGCGCACTCGGGCTCACTACTGTGCATGCGCACTCGGGGTCACTACTGCTCATGCGCACTCGGGGACACTACTGCTCATGCGCACTCGGACTCACTACTGCTCATGCGCACTCGGGGTCACTACTGCTCATGCGCACTCGGACTCACTACTGCTCATGCGCATTCGGGGTCACTACTGCGTCTGCGCACTCGGACTCACTACTGCAGATGCGCGCGCGGGCTCACTACTGCGCATGCGCACACGGGCTCACTACGGCGCATGCGCGCACGGGCCCAACACTGCGCATGCGCACTCCGGCTCAGACCTGCACATGCGCACACGGACTCACTACTGCGGATGCGCAATCGGGCTCACTACTGCGGATGCGCGCTCGGGCCCACTACTGCGCATGCGCACCCGGGCTCAATACTGCGCATGCGCGCACGGACCCACTACTGCGCATGCGCACTCCGGCTCAGACCTGCACATGCGCACACGGACTCACTACTGCGGATGCGCAATCGGGCTCACTACTGCGGATGCGCGCTCGGGCTCACTACAGTGCATGCGCACTCGGGGTCACTACTGCTCATGCGCACTCGGGGTCACTACTGCCCATGCGCCCTCGGGCACACCACTGCGCATGCGCACACGGGCTCACTACTGCGCATGCGCAGTCCGACTCAGACCTGCACATGCGTATACGAGCTGACTTCTGCGCATGCGCACACGCGCGCACTACTGCGCTTGCGCACTCGGACTAACCACTGCTCATGCGCACTGGGACTCACTACTGCGGATGCGCGCTCGGGCTCACTACTGCGGATGCGCAATCGGGTTCACTACTGCGCATGCGCAGACGGGCTCACTACTGCGCATGCGCGCACGAGCCCACTACTGCGCATGCGCACTCCGGCTCAGACCTGCCCATGCGCCCTCGGGTACACCACTGCGCATGCGCTCACGGACTCACCACTGCGCATGCGCACTCCGGCTCAGACCTGCCCATGCGCACTCGGGCTCACTACTGCGCATGCGCGCTCCGGCTCACTACTGCTCATGCGCACTCGGACTCACTACTGCGGATGCACAATCGGCCTCACTACTGCGCATGCACACTACGGCTCAGACCTGCACATGCGCACACGGTCTCACTACTGTGGATGCGCAATCGGGCTCACTACTGCTCATGCGCACTCGGACTCACTACTGCTCATGCGCACTCGGGCTCACTACTGTGCATGCGCACTCCGGCTCAGACCTGCCCATGCGCCCTCGGGTACACCACTGCGCATGCGCACACGGACTCACCACTGCGCATGCGCACTCCGGCTCAGACCTGCTCATGCGCACTCGGGCTCACTACTGTGCATGCGCACTCGGGGTCACTACTGCTCATGCGCACTCCGGCTATCTACTACTCATGCGAACTCGGACTCACTACTGCGGATGCGCACTCAGGTTCACTACAGCTCATACGCACTCCGGCTCACTACTGCTCATGCGAACTCGGACTCACTACTGC
The DNA here is from genome assembly GCA_963576845.1 of Megachile leachella. Lineage (NCBI taxonomy): Eukaryota > Metazoa > Arthropoda > Insecta > Hymenoptera > Megachilidae > Megachile > Megachile leachella. The sequence goes on from OY756247.1 coordinate 4,069,140, forward strand.
GGATGCGCAATCGGGCTCACTACTGCGCATGCGCAATCGGTCTCACTACTGCGGATGCGCACACGGTCTCATTACTGCGCATGCGCACTCCGGGTCACTATGCCCATGCGCACTCGGGGTCACTACTGCAGATGCTCATTCGGGTTCACTACTGCGCATGCACACATGGGCTCACTACTGTGCATGCGCACGCGGGGTCACTACTACGCTTGCACACATCGGCTCACTACTGTGCATGCGCACGCGGGGTCAGTACTGCGCATGCGCAGTCGGGCTCACTACTGCGCATGCGCGCTCGGGGTCGCTACTGCGCATGCGCAAACCGGCTCAGACAAGAACATGCGCACGCGCGCTCACATCTGCGCATGCGCACACGGGCGCACTACTGCGCATGCGCGCACGGGCGCACTACTCCGCATGCGCACACAGGCTCACTACTGTGCATGCGCGCTCGGGGTCGCTACTGCGCACGCGCACGCCGGCTCAGACCTGCACATGCGCACGCGAGCTCACATCTGCGCATGCGCACACGGGTGCACTACTGCGCATGCGCACACGGGCTCACTACTGTGCATGCGCACTCGGGGTCACTACAGCTCATGCGCACTCGGACTCACTACTGCCCATGCGCACTCGGGCTCACTACTGCGCATGCGCGCTCGGGGTCGCTACTGCGCATGCGCAAACCGGCTCAGACCTGCACATGCGCACTCGAGTTCACTTCTGCGCATGCGCACACGGGTGCACTACTGCGCATGCGCACACGGGCTCACTACTGCGCATGCGCACTCGGACTCACTACTGCTCATACGCACTCCGGCTATCTACTACTCATGCGAACTCGGACTCACTACTGCGAATGCGCAATCAGGCTCACTACTGCGCACGCGCACTCCAGCTGAGACCGGCACATGCGCACTCGGGGTCACTACTGCGCATGCGCACTCAGGTTCACTACTGCTCATACGCACTCCGGCTCACTACTGCTCATGCGAACTCGCACTCACTACTGCGGATGCGCAATCGGGCTCACTACTGCGCATGCGCAATCGGTCTCACAACTGCGGATGCGCAATCGGGCTCACTACAGTGCATGGGCACACGGGCTCACTACTGCGCATGCGCACTCCGGGTCACTACTGCGCATGGGCACACGGGCTCACTACTGCGCATGCGCACTCCGGGTCACTAGTGCTCATGTGCACTCGGGCACACTACTGCGGATGCGCACTCCCGCTCACTACTGCGCATGGGCACACGGGCTCACTGCTGCACATGCGCACTCCAGGTCACTACTGCGCATGCGCACTCCAGCTGAGACCGGCACATGCGCACTCGGGGTCACTACTGCGCATGCGCACTCAGGCTCACTACTGCTCATACGCACTCCGGCTCACTACTGCTCATGCGAACTCGGACTCACTACTGCGGATGCGCAATCGGTCTCACTACTGCGCATGCGCACCCGGTTACACTACTGCGGATGCGCACTCGGGGTCACTACTGCTCATACGCACTCCGGCTCACTACTGCTCATGCGAACTCGGACTCACTACTGCGGATGCGCAATCGGGCTCACTACTGCGCATGCGCACTCGGGCTCACGACTGTGCATGCGCGCTCGGGCTCGCTACTGCGCATGCGCACTCGGGGTCACTACTGCTCATGCGCACTCGGGCTCAGTACTGCGCATGCGGACTCCAGCTGAGACCGGCACATGCGCACTCGGGGTCACTACTGCGCAAGCGCACTCAGGCTCACTGCTGCTCATACGCACTCCGGCTCACTACTGCTCATGCGAACTCGGAATCACTACTGCGGATGCGCAATCGGTCCCACTACGGCGCATGCGCACTCGGGCTCACTACTGCGCATGCGCGCTCCGGCTCGCTACTGCGTATGCGCACTCGAGGTCACTACTGCTCATGCGCACTCGGGCTCACTACTGCGCATGCGGACTCCAGCTGAGACCGGCACATGCGCACTCGGGCTCACTACTGCGCATGCCCACTCGGGCACAGTACTGCGGATGCGCACTCCGGCTCACTACTGCGCATGGGCACACGGGCTCACTACTGCGCATGCGCACTCCGGGTCACTACTGCTCATGCGCACCCGGGCTCATTACTGCGCATGCACACACGGGCTCACTACTGCGCATACGCACTCCGGTTCAAACTCGCACATGCGCTCTCGAGCTCACTTCTGCGCATGAGCACACGGCCGCACTACTGCGCATGCGCACACGGGCTCACTACTGTGCATGCGCACTCGGGGTCACTACTGCTCATGCGCACTCGGACTCACTACTGCTCATGCGCAATCGAGCTCTCTACTGCGCATGCGCACTCGGACTCACTACTGCACATGCGATCTCGGACTCGCTACTGCGGATGCGCAATCGGGCTCACTATTGCGCATGCGCACTCGGGATCACTACTGCGCATGCGCACTCGGGCTCTCTACTGCGCATGCGCACTCGGACTCACTACTGCACATGCGATCTCAGACTCGCTACTGCGGATGCGCGCACGGGCTTACTACTGCGCATGCGAACACGGGCTCACCACAGCGCATGCGCACTCGTGCCCACTTCTGCGCATGCGCACACGCGCGCACTACTGCGCATGCGCACGCTGGGTCACTACTGCACATGCGATCTCGGACTCGCTACTGTGGATGCGCAATCGGGCTCACTACTGCGCATGCGCAATCGGTCTCACTACTGCGGATGCGCAATCGGGATCACTACTGCGCCTGCGCACCCGGGGTCACCACTGCAGAAGCGCAATCGGGCTCACTACTGCGCATGCGCACTCGGGTTCACTGCTGCGCATGCGCACACGGACTCACTACTGCGGATGCGCCATCGGGCTCACTACTGTGCATGCGCACTCCGCCTCAGACCTGCACATGCGCACCCGAGCTCACTACTGCGCATGCGCGCTCGGGGTCGCTACTGCGCATGCGCACACCGGCTCAGACCTGCACATGCGACCTCGAGTTCACTTCTGCGCATGCGCACACGGGTGCACTACTGCGAATGCGCACACGGGCTCACTACTGCGCATGCGCACTCGGACTCACTACTGCTCATACGCACTCCGGCTATCTACTACTCATGCGAACTCGGACTCACTACTGCGGATGCGCACTCAGGTTCACTACTGCTCATACGCACTCCGGCTCACTACTGCTCATGCGAACTCGGACTCACTACTGCGGATGCGCAATCGGGCTCACTACTGCGCATGCGCAATCGGTCTCACTACTGGGGATGCGCACACGGTCTCATTACTGCGCATGCGCACTCCGGGTCACTACTGCCCATGCGCACTCGGGGTCACTACTGCAGATGCGCATTCGGGTTCACTACTGCGCATGCACACATGGGCTCACTACTGTGCATGCGCACGCGGGGTCACTACTACGCTTGCACACATCGGCTCACTACTGTGCATGCGCACGCGGGGTCAGTACTGCGCATGCGCAGTCGGGCTCACTACTGCGCATGCGCGCTCGGGGTCGCTACTGCGCATGCGCAAACCGGCTCAGACAAGAACATGCGCACGCGCGCTCACATCTGCGCATGCGCACACGGGCGCACTACTGCGCATGCGCGCACGGGCGCACTACTCCGCATGCGCACACAGGCTCACTACTGTGCATGCGCGCTCGGGGTCGCTACTGCGCACGCGCACGCCGGCTCAGACCTGCACATGCGCACGCGAGCTCACATCTGCGCATGCGCACACGGGTGCACTACTGCGCATGCGCACACGGGCTCACTACTGCGCATGCGCACTCGGACTCACTACTGCTCATACGCACTCCGGCTATTTACTACTCATGCGAACTCGGACTCACTACTGCGGGTGCGCAATCGGGCTCACTACTGCGCATGCGCAATCGGTCTCACAACTGCGGATGCGCAATCGGGCTCACTACTGCGCATGGGCACACGGGCTCACTACTGCGCATGCGCACTCCGGGTCACTACTGCTCATGGGCACTCGGGCTCACTACTGCGCATGCGGACTCGGACTCACTACTGCACATGCGATCTCGGACTCGCTACTGCGGATGCGCGCACGGGCTTACTACTGCAGATGCGCAATCGGGCTCACTACTGCGCATGCGCTGTCCGGCTCAGACCTGCACGTGCGCTCTCGAGCTCACTGCTGCGCATGCGCACTCGGGGTCACTCCTGCGCACGCTCGCTCGGGGTCACTACTGCGCACGCTCGCTCGGGGTCACTACTGCGCACGCTCGCTCGGGGTCACAACTGCGCACGCTCGCTCGGGGTCACTACTGCGCACGCTCGCTCGGGGTCACAACTGCGCATGCGCAATCGGGTTCACTACTGCTCATGCGCAATCGGGCTCTCTACTGCGCATGCGCACTCGGACTCACTACTGCACATGCGATCTCGGACTCGCTTCTGCGGATGCGCAATCGGGCTCACTACTGCGCATGCGCAATCGGTCTTACTACTGCGGATGCGCAATCGGGCTCACTACTGCGCATGCGCACTCGGGATCACTACTGCGCATGCGCACTCGGGCTCACTACTGCGGATGCGCCCTCAGGCTCACTACTGCGCATCCGCACACGGGCTCACTACTGCGCATGGGCACTCGGACTCACTACTGCTCATGCGCACTCGGGCTCACTACTGCGCATGCGCGCTAGGGGTCGCTATTGCGGATGCGCACACCGGCTCAGACGTGCACATGCCCACTCGAGCTCACTTCTGCGAATGCGCACACGGGCTCACTACTGTGCATGCGCACTCGGGGTCACTACTGCTCATGCGCACTCGGACTCACTACTGCTCATACGCACTCCGGCTCACTACTGCGCATGCGCGCTCGGACTCACTACTGCTCATACGCACTCCGGCTATCTACTACTCATGCGAACTCGGACTCACTACTGCGGATGCGCAATCAGGCTCACTACTGCGCACGCGCACTCCAGCTGAGACCGGCACATGCGCACTCGGGGTCACTACTGCGCATGCGCACACGGGCTCACTACTGTGCATGCGCACTCGGGGTCACTACAGCTCATGCGCACTCGGACTCACTACTGCCCATGCGCACTCGGGCTCACTACTGCGCATGCGCGCTCGGGGTCGCTACTGCGCATGCGCACACCGGCTCAGACCAGCACATGCGCACTCGAGTTCACTTCTGCGCATGCGCACACGGGTGCACTACTGCGCATGCGCACACGGGCTCACTACTGCGCATGCGCACTCGGACTCACTACTGCTCATACGCACTCCGGCTATCTACTACTCATGCGAACTCGGACTCACTACTGCGGATGCGCAATCAGGCTCACTACTGCGCACGCGCACTCCAGCTGAGACCGGCACATGCGCACTCGGGGTCACTACTGCGCATGCGCACTCAGGTTCACTACTGCTCATACGCACTCCGGCTCACTACTGCTCATGCGAACTCGCACTCACTACTGCGGATGCGCAATCGGGCTCACTACTGCGCATGCGCAATCGGTCTCACAACTGCGGATGCGCAATCGGGCTCACTACAGTGCATGGGCACACGGGCTCACTACTGCGCATGCGCACTCCGGGTCACTACTGCGCATGGGCACACGGGCTCACTACTGCGCATGCGCACTCCGGGTCACTAGTGCTCATGCGCACTCGGGCACACTACTGCGGATGCGCACTCCGGCTCACTACTGCGCATGCGCACTCAGGCTCACTACTGCTCATACGCACTCCGGCTCACTACTGCTCATGCGAACTCGGACTCACTACTGCGGATGCGCAATCGGTCTCACTACTGCGCATGCGCACCCGGTTACACTACTGCAGATGCGCACTCGGGGTCACTACTGCTCATACGCACTCCGGCTCACTACTGCTCATGCGAACTCGGACTCACTACTGCGGATGCGCAATCGGGCTCACTACTGCGCATGCGCACTCGGGCTCACGACTGTGCATGCGCACTCGGGGTCACTACTGCTCATGCGCACTCGGGCTCAGTACTGCGCATGCGGACTCCAGCTGAGACCGGCACATGCGCACTCGGGGTCACTACTGCGCCAGCGCACTCAGGCTCACTGCTGCTCATACGCACTCCGGCTCACTACTGCTCATGCGAACTCGGAATCACTACTGCGGATGCGCAATCGGTCCCACTACTGCGCATGCGCACTCGGGCTCACTACTGCGCATGCGCGCTCGGGCTCGCTACTGCGTATGCGCACTCGAGGTCACTACTGCTCATGCGCACTCGGGCTCACTACTGCGCATGCGGACTCCAGCTGAGACCGGCACATGCGCACTCGGGCTCACTACTGCGCATGCCCACTCGGGCACAGTACTGCGGATGCGCACTCCGGCTCACTACTGCGCATGGGCACACGGGCTCACTACTGCGCATGCGCACTCCGGGTCACTACTGCTCATGCGCACCCGGGCTCATTACTGCGCATGCACACACGGGCTCACTACTGCGCATACGCACTCCGGTTCAAACTCGCACATGCGCTCTCGAGCTCACTTCTGCGCATGAGCACACGGCCGCACTACTGCGCATGCGCACACGGGCTCACTACTGTGCATGCGCACTCGGGGTCACTACTGCTCATGCGCACTCGGACTCACTACTGCGCATGCGAACACGGGCTCACCACAGCGCATGCGCACTCGTGCTCACTTCTGCGCATGCGCACACGCGCGCACTACTGCGCATGCGCACGCTGTGTCACTACTGCACATGCGATCTCGGACTCGCTACTGCGGATGCGCAATCGGGCTCACTACTGCGCATGCGCAATCGGTCTCACTACTGCGGATGCGCAATCGGGATCACTACTGCGCCTGCGCACCCGGGGTTACCACTGCAGAAGCGCAATCGGGCTCACTACTGCGCATGCGCAATCGGTCTCACTACTGCGGATGCGCAATCGGGCTCACTACTGCGCATGCGCACTCGGGATCACTACTGCGCATCCGCACTCGGGCTCACGACTGTGCATGCGCACTCGGGGTCACTACTGCGCATGCGCACTCAGGTTCACTACTGCTCATACGCACTCCGGCTCACTGCTGCTCATGCGAACTCGGACTCACTACTGCGGATGCGCAATCGGGCTCACTACTGCGCATGCCCAATCGGTCTCACAACTGCGGATGCGCAATCGGGCTCACTACTGCGCATGGGCACACGGGCTCACTACTGCGCATGCGCACTCCGGGTCACTACTGCGCATGGGCACACGGGCTCACTACTGCGCATGCGCACTCCGGGTCACTAGTGCTCATGCGCACTCGGGCACACTACTGCGGATGCGCACTCCGGCTCACTACTGCGCATGGGCACACGGGCTCACTGCTGCACATGCGCACTCCAGGTCACTACTGCGCATGCGCACTCCAGCTGAGACCGGCACATGCGCACTCGGGGTCACTACTGCGCATGCGCACTCAGGCTCACTACTGCTCATACGCACTCCGGCTCACTACTGCTCATGCGAACTCGGACTCACTACTGCGGATGCGCAATCGGTCTCACTACTGCGCATGCGCACTCGGGCTCACGACTGTGCATGCGCGCTCGGGCTCGCTACTGCGCATGCGCACTCGGGGTCACTACTGCTCATGCGCACTCGGGCTCAGTACTGCGCATGCGGACTCCAGCTGAGACCGACACATGCGCACTCGGGGTCACTACTGCGCATGCGCACTCAGGCTCACTGCTGCTCATACGCACTCCGGCTCACTACTGCTCATGCGAACTCGGAATCACTACTGCGGATGCGCAATCGGTCCCACTACTGCGCATGCGCACTCGGGCTCACTACTGCGCATGCGCGCTCGGGCTCGCTACTGCGCATGCGCACTCGGGGTCACTACTGCTCATGCGCACTCGGGCTCACTACTGCGCATGCGGACTCCAGCTGAGACCGGCACATGCGCACTCGGGCTCACTACTGCGCATGTGCACACGGGCACACTACTGCGCATGCGCACTCCGGGTGACTACTGCGCATGCCCACTCGCGGGGACCGAGATGCCTACAGGGGCAACCCTGGCTCGGTCGTGGGTTGGACCATCGCGGGGGCAGTGGTTTAAAAGCCGCATGCTGCCTAGAGGGCCTGCTTGTCGGGCCCTCGGCGGGTGAGCTGCGTCCCAACAGCTCGGGTACCAGCCTGTCTTAGCTGGTAGAGTGCTGGAAAGTCACTCGGCCCCACCAGAGGTCGGTTACCAGGACCCGTAGAGCCTGGTGCCATTTCTGGTAGTCCTTGCTTCGGCGGGGACGCGCTAATTGGGCGTATCCCAATTCCGCGCCCATGGGGGCCGTGTAGTAGAGCTGTAATGGCGGGAACTGCACGTAAAACACACACAGATAATCTCTGCGCATGCCCACTCGGGCACAGTACTGCGGATGCGCACTCCGGCTCACTACTGCGCATGGGCGCACGGGCTCACTACTGCGCATGCGCACTCCGGGTCACTACTGCTCATGCGCACTCGGGCTCATTGCTGCGCATGCACACACGGGCTCACTACTGCGCATACGCACTCCGGCTCAAACTCGCACATGCGCTCTCGAGCTCACTTCTGCGCATGAGCACACGGCCGCACTACTGCGCATGCGCACACGGGCTCACCACTGTGCATGCGCACTCGGGGTCACTACTGCTCATGCGCACTCGGACTCACTACTGCTCATGCGCAATCGAGCTCTCTACTGCGCATGCGCACTCGGACTCACTACTGCACATGCGATCTCGGACTCGCTACTGCGGATGCGCGCACGGGCTTACTACTGCGCATGCGAACACGGGCTCACCACAGCGCATGCGCACTCGTCCTCACTTCTGCGCATGCGCACTCGGGGTCACTACTGCGCACGCTCGCTCGGGGTCACTACTGCGCACGCTCGCTCGGGGTCACAACTGCGCATGCGCAATCGGGTTCACTACTGCTCATGCGCAATCGGGCTCTCTACTGCGCATGCGCACTCGGACTCACTACTGCACATGCGATCTCGGACTCGCTACTGCGGATGCGCAATCGGGCTCACTACTGCTCATGCGAACTCGGACTCACTACTGCGGATGCGCAATCGGTCTCACTACTGCGCATGCGCACTCGGTTACACTACTGCGGATGCGCACTCGGGGTCACTACTGCGGATGCGCGCTCAGGCTCACTACTGCGCATCCGCACACGGGCTCACTACTGCGCATGCGTACTCGGACTCACTACTGCTCATGCGCACTCGGGCTCACTACTGCGCATGAGCGCTAGGAGTCGCTACTGCGCATGCGCACTCGGGGTCACTACTGCTCCTGCGCACTCGTGCTCAGTACTGCGCATGCGGACTCCAGCTGAGACGGGCACATGCGCACTCGGGGTCACTACTGCGCATGCGCACTCAGGCTCACTGCTGCTCATACGCACTCCGGCTCACTACTGCTCATGCGAACTCGGACTCACTACTGCGGATGCGCAATCGGTCCCACTACTGCGCATGCGCACTCGGGCACACTACTGCGCATGCGCGCTCGGGCTCGCTACTGCGCATGCGCACTCGGGGTCACTACTGCTCATGCGCACTCGGGCTCACTACTGCGCATGCGGACTCCAGCTGAGACCGGCACATGCGCACTCGGTCTCACTACTGCGCATGCCCACTCGGGCACAGTACTGCGGATGCGCACTCCGGCTCACTACTGCGCATGGGCACACGGGCTCACTACTGCGCATGCGCACTCCGGGTCACTACTGCTCATGCGCACCCGGGCTCATTACTGCGCATGCACACACGGGCTCACTACTGCGCATACGCACTCCGGCTCAAACTCGCACATGCGCTCTCGAGCTCACTTCTGCGCATGAGCACACGGCCGCACTACTGCACATGCGCACACGGGCTCACTACTGTGCATGCGCACTCGGGGTCACTACTGCTCATGCGCACTCGGACTCACTACTGCTCATGCGCAATCGAGCTCTCTACTGCGCATGCGCACTCGGACTCACTACTGCACATGCGATCTCGGACTCGCTACTGCGGATGCGCAATCGGCCTCACTATTGCGCATGCGCACTCGGGATCACTACTGCGCATGCGCACTCGGGCTCTCTACTGCGCATGCGCACTCGGACTCACTACTGCACATGCGATCTCGGACTCGCTACTGCAGATGCGCGCACGGGCTTACTACTGCGCATGCGAACACGGGCTCACCACAGCGCATGCGCACTCGTGCTCACTTCTGCGCATGCGCACACGCGCGCACAACTGCGCATGCGCACGCTGGTTCACTACTGCACATGCGATCTCGGACTCGCTACTGCGGATGCGCAATCGGGCTCACTACTGCGCATGCGCAATCGGTCTCACTACTGCGGATGCGCAATCGGGCTCACTACTGCGCATGCGCACTCGGGATCACTACTGCGCATGCGCACTCGGGCTCACTACTGCGGATGCGCGCTCAGGCTCACTACTGCGCATCCGCACACGGGCTCACTACTGCGCATGCGCACTCGGACTCACTACTGCTCATGCGCACTCGGGCTCACTACTGCGCATGCGCGCTAGGGGTCGCTATTGCGGATGCGCATACCGGCTCAGACCTGCACATGCCCACTCGAGCTCACTTCTGCGCATGCGCACACGGGCTCACTACTGCGCATGCGCACTCGGACTCACTACTGCTCATGCGCACTCGGGCTCACTACTGCGCATGCGCGCTAGGGGTCGCTATTGCGGATGCGCACGCCGGCTCAGACCTGCACATGCCCACTCGAGCTCACTTCTGCGCATGCGCACACGGGCTCACTACTGTGCATGCGCAATCGGGCTCACTACTGCGCATGCGCAATCGGTCTCACTACTGCGGATGCGCAATCGGGCTCACTACTGCGCATGCGCACTCGGGGTCACTACAGCTCATGCGCACTCGGACTCACTACTGCTCATGCGCACTCGGGCTCACTACTGCGCATGCGCGCTAGGGGTCGCTATTGCGGATGCGCACACCGGCTCAGACCTGCACATGCCCACTCGAGCTCACTTCTGCGCATGCGCACACGGGCTCACTACTGTGCATGCGCACTCGGGGTCACTACTGCTCATGCGCACTCGGACTCACTACTGCTCATACGCACTCCGGCTTGCTACTGCTCATGCGAACTCGGACTCACTACTGCGGATGCGCAATCAGGCTCACTACTGCGCATGCGCACTCCAGCTGAGACCGGCACATGCGCACTCGGGGTTACTAATGCGCATGCGCACTCGGGATCACTACGGCGCATGCGCATACGGGCTCACTACTGTGCATGCGCACTCCGGCTATCTACTACTCATGCGAACTCGGACTCACTACTGCGGATGCGCAATCAGGCTCACTACTGCGCACGCGCACTCCAGCTGAGACCGGCACATGCGCCCTCGGGGTCACTACTGCGCATGCGCACACGGGCTCACTACTGTGCATGCGCACTCCGGCTATCTACTACTCATGCGAACTCGGACTCACTACTGGGAATGCGCAATCAGGCTCACTTCTGCGCATGCGCACTCGGGGTCACTACAGCTCATGCGCACTCGGACTCACTACTGCCCACGCGCACTCGGGCTCACTACTGCGCATGCGCGCTCGGGGTCGCTACTGCGCATGCGCACACCGGCTCAGACCTGTACATGCGCACTCGAGTTCATTTCTGCGCATGCGCACACGGGTGCACTACTGCGCATGCGCACACGGGCTCACTACTGCGCATGCGCACTCGGACTCACTACTGCTCATACGCACTCCGGCTATCTACTACTCATGCGAACTCGGACTCACTACTGCGGATGCGCAATCAGGCTCACTACTGCGCACGCGCACTCCAGCTGAGACCGGCACATGCGCACTCGGGGTCACTACTGCTCATGCGCACTCGGGCTCACTACTGCGCATGCGCGCTAGGGGTCGCTATTGCGGATGCGCACACCGGCTCAGACCTGCACATGCCCACTCGAGCTCACTTCTGCGCATGCGCACACGGGCTCACTACTGTGCATGCGCAATCGGGCTCACTACTGCGCATGCGCAATCGGTCTCACTACTGCGGATGCGCAATCGGGCTCACTACTGCGCATGCGCACTCGGGATCACTACTGCGCATGCGCACTCGGGCTCACTACTGCGCATGCGCACTCGGGGTCACTACTGCTCATGCGCACTCGGGCTCACTACTGCGCATGCGGACTCCAGCTGAGACCGGCACATGCGCACTCGGGCTCACTACTGCGCATTCCCACTCGGGCACAGTACTGTGGATGCGCACTCCGGCTCACTACTGCGCATGGGCACATGGGCTCACTACTGCGCATGCGCACTCCGGGTCACTACTGCTCATGCGCACCCGGGCTCACTACTGCGGATGCGCAATCGGGCTCCTACTGCTCACACGCACTCCGGCTATCTACTGCTCATGCGAACTCGGACTCACTACTGCGGATGCGCAATCAGGCTCACTACTGCGCACGCGCACTCCAGCTGAGACCGGCACATGTGCACTCGGGGTTACAACTGCGCATGCGCATTCGGGATCACTACGGCGCATGCGCACACGGGCTCACTACTGTGCATGCGCACTCAGGCTCACTACTGCTCATACGCACTCCGGCTCACTACTGCTCATGCGAACTCGGACTCACTACTGCGGATGCGCAATCGGGCTCCTACTGCGCATGCGCACTCGGGATCACTACGGCGCATGCGCACTCGGGCACACTACTGCGGGTGCGCACTCCGGCTCACTACTGCGCATGGGCACACGGGCTCGCTACTGCACATGCGCACTCCAGGTCACTACTGCTCATGCGCACTCGGGCTCACTACTGCGCATGCGCGCTCGGGCTCGCTACAGTGCATGCGCACTCGGGGTCACCACTGCAGATGCGCAATCGGACTCACTACTGCCCATGCGCACTCGGGGTCACTACTGCGCATGCGCACTCGGGCTCACTACCGTGCATGCGCACTCAGGGTCACTACTGCTCATGCGCACTCAGGCTCACTACTGCTCATACGCACTCGGGCTCACTACTGCGCATGCGCACTCGGGCTCACTACTGCTCATGCGCACTCGGGGTCACTACTGCGCATGCGCACGCAGGCTCACTACTGCTCATACGCACTCCGGCTCACTACTGCTCATGCGAACTTGGACTCACTACTGCGGATGCGCAATCGGTCCCACGACTGCGCATGCGCACTCGGGCTCACTACTGCGCATGCGCGCTCGGTCTCGCTACTGCGCATGCGCACTCGGGGTCACTACTGCTCATGCGCACTCGGGCTCACTACTGCGCATGCGGACTCCAGCTGAGACCGGCACATGCGCACTCGGGCTCACTACTGCGCATGCGCGCTCGGGCTCGCTACTGTGCATGCGAACTCGGGCTCACCACTGCAGGTGCGCAATCGGACTCACTACTGCCCATGCGCACTCGGGGTCACTACTGCGCATGCGCACTTGGGCTCACTACTGTGCATGCGCACTCGGGGTCGCTACTGCGCATGCGCACACCGGCTCAGACCTGCACATGCGCACTCGAGTTCACTTCCGCGCATGCGCACACGGGTGCACTACTGCGCATGCGCACACGGGCTCACTACTGCGCATGCGCACTCGGGGTCACTACTGCTCACGCGCACTCGGACTCACTACTGCTCATACGCACTCCGGCTATCTACTGCTCATGCGAACTCGGACCCACTACTGCGGATGCGCAATCAGGCTCACTACTGCGCACGCGCACTCCAGCTGAGACCGGCACATGCGCACTCGGGGTCACTACTGCGCATGCGCACTCAGGTTCACTACTGCTCATACGCACTCCGGCTCACTACTGCTCATGCGAACTCGGACTCACTACTGCGGGTGCGAACTCGGACTCACTACTGCGGATGCGCAATCGGGCTCACTACTGCGCATGCGCACTCGGACTCACTACTGCTCATGCGAACTCGGACTCACTACTGCGGATGCGCAATCGGGCTCACTATTGCGCATGCGCTCTCGGGCTCACTACTGCGCATGCGCGCTCGGGCTCGCTACTGTGCATGCGAACTCGGGGTCACCACTGCAGATGCGCAATCGGACTCACTACTGCCCGTGCGCACTCGGGGTCACTACTGCGCATGCGCACTTGGGCTCACTACTGCTCATACGCACTCCGGCTATCTACTGCTCATGCGAACTCGGACTCACTACTGCGGATGCGCAATCAGGCTCACTACTGCGCACGCGCACTCCAGCTGAGACCGGCACATGCGCACTCGGGGTCACTACTGCGCATGCGCACTCAGGTTCACTACTGCTCATACGCACTCCGGCTCACTACTGCTCATGCGAACTCGGACTCACTACTGCGGGTGCGAACTCGGACTCACTACTGCGGATGCGCAATCGGGCTCACTACTGCGCATGCGAACTCGGACTCACTACTGCGGGTGCGAACTCGGACTCACTACTGCGGATGCGCAATCGGGCTCACTACTGCGCATGCGCACTCGGACTCACTACTGCTCATACGCACTCCGGCTCACTACTGCGCATGCGCACTCGGACTCACTACTGCTCATACGCACTCCGGCTATCTACTACTCATGCGAACTCGGACTCACTACTGCGGATGCGCAATCAGGCTCACTACTGCGCACGCGCACTCCAGCTGAGACCGGCACATGCGCACTCGGGGTCACTACTGCGCATGCGCACACGGGCTCACTACTGTGCATGCGCACTCGGGGTCACTACAGCTCATGCGCACTCGGACTCACTACTGCCCATGCGCACTCGGGCTCACTACTGCGCATGCGCGCTCGGGGTCGCTACTGCGCATGCGCACACCGGCTCAGACCAGCACATGCGCACTCGAGTTCACTTCTGCGCATGCGCACACGGGTGCACTACTGCGCATGCGCACACGGGCTCACTACTGCGCATGCGCACTCGGACTCACTACTGCTCATACGCACTCCGGCTATCTACTACTCATGCGAACTCGGACTCACTACTGCGGATGCGCAATCAGGCTCACTACTGCGCACGCGCACTCCAGCTGAGACCGGCACATGCGCACTCGGGGTCACTACTGCGCATGCGCACTCAGGTTCACTACTGCTCATACGCACTCCGGCTCACTACTGCTCATGCGAACTCGCACTCACTACTGCGGATGCGCAATCGGGCTCACTACTGCGCATGCGCAATCGGTCTCACAACTGCGGATGCGCAATCGGGCTCACTACAGTGCATGGGCACACGGGCTCACTACTGCGCATGCGCACTCCGGGTCACTACTGCGCATGGGCACACGGGCTCACTACTGCGCATGCGCACTCCGGGTCACTAGTGCTCATGCGCACTCGGGCACACTACTGCGGATGCGCACTCCGGCTCACTACTGCGCATGCGCACTCAGGCTCACTACTGCTCATACGCACTCCGGCTCACTACTGCTCATGCGAACTCGGACTCACTACTGCGGATGCGCAATCGGTCTCACTACTGCGCATGCGCACCCGGTTACACTACTGCAGATGCGCACTCGGGGTCACTACTGCTCATACGCACTCCGGCTCACTACTGCTCATGCGAACTCGGACTCACTACTGCGGATGCGCAATCGGGCTCACTACTGCGCATGCGCACTCGGGCTCACGACTGTGCATGCGCACTCGGGGTCACTACTGCTCATGCGCACTCGGGCTCAGTACTGCGCATGCGGACTCCAGCTGAGACCGGCACATGCGCACTCGGGGTCACTACTGCGCCAGCGCACTCAGGCTCACTGCTGCTCATACGCACTCCGGCTCACTACTGCTCATGCGAACTCGGAATCACTACTGCGGATGCGCAATCGGTCCCACTACTGCGCATGCGCACTCGGGCTCACTACTGCGCATGCGCGCTCGGGCTCGCTACTGCGTATGCGCACTCGAGGTCACTACTGCTCATGCGCACTCGGGCTCACTACTGCGCATGCGGACTCCAGCTGAGACCGGCACATGCGCACTCGGGCTCACTACTGCGCATGCCCACTCGGGCACAGTACTGCGGATGCGCACTCCGGCTCACTACTGCGCATGGGCACACGGGCTCACTACTGCGCATGCGCACTCCGGGTCACTACTGCTCATGCGCACCCGGGCTCATTACTGCGCATGCACACACGGGCTCACTACTGCGCATACGCACTCCGGTTCAAACTCGCACATGCGCTCTCGAGCTCACTTCTGCGCATGAGCACACGGCCGCACTACTGCGCATGCGCACACGGGCTCACTACTGTGCATGCGCACTCGGGGTCACTACTGCTCATGCGCACTCGGACTCACTACTGCGCATGCGAACACGGGCTCACCACAGCGCATGCGCACTCGTGCTCACTTCTGCGCATGCGCACACGCGCGCACTACTGCGCATGCGCACGCTGTGTCACTACTGCACATGCGATCTCGGACTCGCTACTGCGGATGCGCAATCGGGCTCACTACTGCGCATGCGCAATCGGTCTCACTACTGCGGATGCGCAATCGGGATCACTACTGCGCCTGCGCACCCGGGGTTACCACTGCAGAAGCGCAATCGGGCTCACTACTGCGCATGCGCAATCGGTCTCACTACTGCGGATGCGCAATCGGGCTCACTACTGCGCATGCGCACTCGGGATCACTACTGCGCATCCGCACTCGGGCTCACGACTGTGCATGCGCACTCGGGGTCACTACTGCGCATGCGCACTCAGGTTCACTACTGCTCATACGCACTCCGGCTCACTGCTGCTCATGCGAACTCGGACTCACTACTGCGGATGCGCAATCGGGCTCACTACTGCGCATGCCCAATCGGTCTCACAACTGCGGATGCGCAATCGGGCTCACTACTGCGCATGGGCACACGGGCTCACTACTGCGCATGCGCACTCCGGGTCACTACTGCGCATGGGCACACGGGCTCACTACTGCGCATGCGCACTCCGGGTCACTAGTGCTCATGCGCACTCGGGCACACTACTGCGGATGCGCACTCCGGCTCACTACTGCGCATGGGCACACGGGCTCACTGCTGCACATGCGCACTCCAGGTCACTACTGCGCATGCGCACTCCAGCTGAGACCGGCACATGCGCACTCGGGGTCACTACTGCGCATGCGCACTCAGGCTCACTACTGCTCATACGCACTCCGGCTCACTACTGCTCATGCGAACTCGGACTCACTACTGCGGATGCGCAATCGGTCTCACTACTGCGCATGCGCACTCGGGCTCACGACTGTGCATGCGCGCTCGGGCTCGCTACTGCGCATGCGCACTCGGGGTCACTACTGCTCATGCGCACTCGGGCTCAGTACTGCGCATGCGGACTCCAGCTGAGACCGACACATGCGCACTCGGGGTCACTACTGCGCATGCGCACTCAGGCTCACTGCTGCTCATACGCACTCCGGCTCACTACTGCTCATGCGAACTCGGAATCACTACTGCGGATGCGCAATCGGTCCCACTACTGCGCATGCGCACTCGGGCTCACTACTGCGCATGCGCGCTCGGGCTCGCTACTGCGCATGCGCACTCGGGGTCACTACTGCTCATGCGCACTCGGGCTCACTACTGCGCATGCGGACTCCAGCTGAGACCGGCACATGCGCACTCGGGCTCACTACTGCGCATGTGCACACGGGCACACTACTGCGCATGCGCACTCCGGGTGACTACTGCGCATGCCCACTCGCGGGGACCGAGATGCCTACAGGGGCAACCCTGGCTCGGTCGTGGGTTGGACCATCGCGGGGGCAGTGGTTTAAAAGCCGCATGCTGCCTAGAGGGCCTGCTTGTCGGGCCCTCGGCGGGTGAGCTGCGTCCCAACAGCTCGGGTACCAGCCTGTCTTAGCTGGTAGAGTGCTGGAAAGTCACTCGGCCCCACCAGAGGTCGGTTACCAGGACCCGTAGAGCCTGGTGCCATTTCTGGTAGTCCTTGCTTCGGCGGGGACGCGCTAATTGGGCGTATCCCAATTCCGCGCCCATGGGGGCCGTGTAGTAGAGCTGTAATGGCGGGAACTGCACGTAAAACACACACAGATAATCTCTGCGCATGCCCACTCGGGCACAGTACTGCGGATGCGCACTCCGGCTCACTACTGCGCATGGGCGCACGGGCTCACTACTGCGCATGCGCACTCCGGGTCACTACTGCTCATGCGCACTCGGGCTCATTGCTGCGCATGCACACACGGGCTCACTACTGCGCATACGCACTCCGGCTCAAACTCGCACATGCGCTCTCGAGCTCACTTCTGCGCATGAGCACACGGCCGCACTACTGCGCATGCGCACACGGGCTCACCACTGTGCATGCGCACTCGGGGTCACTACTGCTCATGCGCACTCGGACTCACTACTGCTCATGCGCAATCGAGCTCTCTACTGCGCATGCGCACTCGGACTCACTACTGCACATGCGATCTCGGACTCGCTACTGCGGATGCGCGCACGGGCTTACTACTGCGCATGCGAACACGGGCTCACCACAGCGCATGCGCACTCGTCCTCACTTCTGCGCATGCGCACTCGGGGTCACTACTGCGCACGCTCGCTCGGGGTCACTACTGCGCACGCTCGCTCGGGGTCACAACTGCGCATGCGCAATCGGGTTCACTACTGCTCATGCGCAATCGGGCTCTCTACTGCGCATGCGCACTCGGACTCACTACTGCACATGCGATCTCGGACTCGCTACTGCGGATGCGCAATCGGGCTCACTACTGCTCATGCGAACTCGGACTCACTACTGCGGATGCGCAATCGGTCTCACTACTGCGCATGCGCACTCGGTTACACTACTGCGGATGCGCACTCGGGGTCACTACTGCGGATGCGCGCTCAGGCTCACTACTGCGCATCCGCACACGGGCTCACTACTGCGCATGCGTACTCGGACTCACTACTGCTCATGCGCACTCGGGCTCACTACTGCGCATGAGCGCTAGGAGTCGCTACTGCGCATGCGCACTCGGGGTCACTACTGCTCCTGCGCACTCGTGCTCAGTACTGCGCATGCGGACTCCAGCTGAGACGGGCACATGCGCACTCGGGGTCACTACTGCGCATGCGCACTCAGGCTCACTGCTGCTCATACGCACTCCGGCTCACTACTGCTCATGCGAACTCGGACTCACTACTGCGGATGCGCAATCGGTCCCACTACTGCGCATGCGCACTCGGGCACACTACTGCGCATGCGCGCTCGGGCTCGCTACTGCGCATGCGCACTCGGGGTCACTACTGCTCATGCGCACTCGGGCTCACTACTGCGCATGCGGACTCCAGCTGAGACCGGCACATGCGCACTCGGTCTCACTACTGCGCATGCCCACTCGGGCACAGTACTGCGGATGCGCACTCCGGCTCACTACTGCGCATGGGCACACGGGCTCACTACTGCGCATGCGCACTCCGGGTCACTACTGCTCATGCGCACCCGGGCTCATTACTGCGCATGCACACACGGGCTCACTACTGCGCATACGCACTCCGGCTCAAACTCGCACATGCGCTCTCGAGCTCACTTCTGCGCATGAGCACACGGCCGCACTACTGCACATGCGCACACGGGCTCACTACTGTGCATGCGCACTCGGGGTCACTACTGCTCATGCGCACTCGGACTCACTACTGCTCATGCGCAATCGAGCTCTCTACTGCGCATGCGCACTCGGACTCACTACTGCACATGCGATCTCGGACTCGCTACTGCGGATGCGCAATCGGCCTCACTATTGCGCATGCGCACTCGGGATCACTACTGCGCATGCGCACTCGGGCTCTCTACTGCGCATGCGCACTCGGACTCACTACTGCACATGCGATCTCGGACTCGCTACTGCAGATGCGCGCACGGGCTTACTACTGCGCATGCGAACACGGGCTCACCACAGCGCATGCGCACTCGTGCTCACTTCTGCGCATGCGCACACGCGCGCACTACTGCGCATGCGCACGCTGGTTCACTACTGCACATGCGATCTCGGACTCGCTACTGCGGATGCGCAATCGGGCTCACTACTGCGCATGCGCAATCGGTCTCACTACTGCGGATGCGCAATCGGGCTCACTACTGCGCATGCGCACTCGGGATCACTACTGCGCATGCGCACTCGGGCTCACTACTGCGGATGCGCGCTCAGGCTCACTACTGCGCATCCGCACACGGGCTCACTACTGCGCATGCGCACTCGGACTCACTACTGCTCATGCGCACTCGGGCTCACTACTGCGCATGCGCGCTAGGGGTCGCTATTGCGGATGCGCATACCGGCTCAGACCTGCACATGCCCACTCGAGCTCACTTCTGCGCATGCGCACACGGGCTCACTACTGCGCATGCGCACTCGGACTCACTACTGCTCATGCGCACTCGGGCTCACTACTGCGCATGCGCGCTAGGGGTCGCTATTGCGGATGCGCACACCGGCTCAGACCTGCACATGCCCACTCGAGCTCACTTCTGCGCATGCGCACACGGGCTCACTACTGTGCATGCGCAATCGGGCTCACTACTGCGCATGCGCAATCGGTCTCACTACTGCGGATGCGCAATCGGGCTCACTACTGCGCATGCGCACTCGGGGTCACTACAGCTCATGCGCACTCGGACTCACTACTGCTCATGCGCACTCGGGCTCACTACTGCGCATGCGCGCTAGGGGTCGCTATTGCGGATGCGCACACCGGCTCAGACCTGCACATGCCCACTCGAGCTCACTTCTGCGCATGCGCACACGGGCTCACTACTGTGCATGCGCACTCGGGGTCACTACTGCTCATGCGCACTCGGACTCACTACTGCTCATACGCACTCCGGCTTGCTACTGCTCATGCGAACTCGGACTCACTACTGCGGATGCGCAATCAGGCTCACTACTGCGCATGCGCACTCCAGCTGAGACCGGCACATGCGCACTCGGGGTTACTAATGCGCATGCGCACTCGGGATCACTACGGCGCATGCGCATACGGGCTCACTACTGTGCATGCGCACTCCGGCTATCTACTACTCATGCGAACTCGGACTCACTACTGCGGATGCGCAATCAGGCTCACTACTGCGCACGCGCACTCCAGCTGAGACCGGCACATGCGCCCTCGGGGTCACTACTGCGCATGCGCACACGGGCTCACTACTGTGCATGCGCACTCCGGCTATCTACTACTCATGCGAACTCGGACTCACTACTGGGAATGCGCAATCAGGCTCACTTCTGCGCATGCGCACTCGGGGTCACTACAGCTCATGCGCACTCGGACTCACTACTGCCCACGCGCACTCGGGCTCACTACTGCGCATGCGCGCTCGGGGTCGCTACTGCGCATGCGCACACCGGCTCAGACCTGTACATGCGCACTCGAGTTCATTTCTGCGCATGCGCACACGGGTGCACTACTGCGCATGCGCACACGGGCTCACTACTGCGCATGCGCACTCGGACTCACTACTGCTCATACGCACTCCGGCTATCTACTACTCATGCGAACTCGGACTCACTACTGCGGATGCGCAATCAGGCTCACTACTGCGCACGCGCACTCCAGCTGAGACCGGCACATGCGCACTCGGGGTCACTACTGCTCATGCGCACTCGGGCTCACTACTGCGCATGCGCGCTAGGGGTCGCTATTGCGGATGCGCACACCGGCTCAGACCTGCACATGCCCACTCGAGCTCACTTCTGCGCATGCGCACACGGGCTCACTACTGTGCATGCGCAATCGGGCTCACTACTGCGCATGCGCAATCGGTCTCACTACTGCGGATGCGCAATCGGGCTCACTACTGCGCATGCGCACTCGGGATCACTACTGCGCATGCGCACTCGGGCTCACTACTGCGCATGCGCACTCGGGGTCACTACTGCTCATGCGCACTCGGGCTCACTACTGCGCATGCGGACTCCAGCTGAGACCGGCACATGCGCACTCGGGCTCACTACTGCGCATTCCCACTCGGGCACAGTACTGTGGATGCGCACTCCGGCTCACTACTGCGCATGGGCACATGGGCTCACTACTGCGCATGCGCACTCCGGGTCACTACTGCTCATGCGCACCCGGGCTCACTACTGCGGATGCGCAATCGGGCTCCTACTGCTCACACGCACTCCGGCTATCTACTGCTCATGCGAACTCGGACTCACTACTGCGGATGCGCAATCAGGCTCACTACTGCGCACGCGCACTCCAGCTGAGACCGGCACATGTGCACTCGGGGTTACAACTGCGCATGCGCATTCGGGATCACTACGGCGCATGCGCACACGGGCTCACTACTGTGCATGCGCACTCAGGCTCACTACTGCTCATACGCACTCCGGCTCACTACTGCTCATGCGAACTCGGACTCACTACTGCGGATGCGCAATCGGGCTCCTACTGCGCATGCGCACTCGGGATCACTACGGCGCATGCGCACTCGGGCACACTACTGCGGGTGCGCACTCCGGCTCACTACTGCGCATGGGCACACGGGCTCGCTACTGCACATGCGCACTCCAGGTCACTACTGCTCATGCGCACTCGGGCTCACTACTGCGCATGCGCGCTCGGGCTCGCTACAGTGCATGCGCACTCGGGGTCACCACTGCAGATGCGCAATCGGACTCACTACTGCCCATGCGCACTCGGGGTCACTACTGCGCATGCGCACTCGGGCTCACTACCGTGCATGCGCACTCAGGGTCACTACTGCTCATGCGCACTCAGGCTCACTACTGCTCATACGCACTCGGGCTCACTACTGCGCATGCGCACTCGGGCTCACTACTGCTCATGCGCACTCGGGGTCACTACTGCGCATGCGCACGCAGGCTCACTACTGCTCATACGCACTCCGGCTCACTACTGCTCATGCGAACTTGGACTCACTACTGCGGATGCGCAATCGGTCCCACGACTGCGCATGCGCACTCGGGCTCACTACTGCGCATGCGCGCTCGGTCTCGCTACTGCGCATGCGCACTCGGGGTCACTACTGCTCATGCGCACTCGGGCTCACTACTGCGCATGCGGACTCCAGCTGAGACCGGCACATGCGCACTCGGGCTCACTACTGCGCATGCGCGCTCGGGCTCGCTACTGTGCATGCGAACTCGGGCTCACCACTGCAGGTGCGCAATCGGACTCACTACTGCCCATGCGCACTCGGGGTCACTACTGCGCATGCGCACTTGGGCTCACTACTGTGCATGCGCACTCGGGGTCGCTACTGCGCATGCGCACACCGGCTCAGACCTGCACATGCGCACTCGAGTTCACTTCCGCGCATGCGCACACGGGTGCACTACTGCGCATGCGCACACGGGCTCACTACTGCGCATGCGCACTCGGGGTCACTACTGCTCACGCGCACTCGGACTCACTACTGCTCATACGCACTCCGGCTATCTACTGCTCATGCGAACTCGGACCCACTACTGCGGATGCGCAATCAGGCTCACTACTGCGCACGCGCACTCCAGCTGAGACCGGCACATGCGCACTCGGGGTCACTACTGCGCATGCGCACTCAGGTTCACTACTGCTCATACGCACTCCGGCTCACTACTGCTCATGCGAACTCGGACTCACTACTGCGGGTGCGAACTCGGACTCACTACTGCGGATGCGCAATCGGGCTCACTACTGCGCATGCGCACTCGGACTCACTACTGCTCATGCGAACTCGGACTCACTACTGCGGATGCGCAATCGGGCTCACTATTGCGCATGCGCTCTCGGGCTCACTACTGCGCATGCGCGCTCGGGCTCGCTACTGTGCATGCGAACTCGGGGTCACCACTGCAGATGCGCAATCGGACTCACTACTGCCCGTGCGCACTCGGGGTCACTACTGCGCATGCGCACTTGGGCTCACTACTGCTCATACGCACTCCGGCTATCTACTGCTCATGCGAACTCGGACTCACTACTGCGGATGCGCAATCAGGCTCACTACTGCGCACGCGCACTCCAGCTGAGACCGGCACATGCGCACTCGGGGTCACTACTGCGCATGCGCACTCAGGTTCACTACTGCTCATACGCACTCCGGCTCACTACTGCTCATGCGAACTCGGACTCACTACTGCGGATGCGCAATCGGGCTCACTACTGCGCATGCGCAATAGGTCTCACTACTGCGGATGCGCAATCGGGTTCACTACTGCGCATGCGCACTCGGGGTCACTACTGCGCATGCGCACTCAGGCTCACTACTGCTCATACGCACTCCGGCTCACTACTGCTCATGCGAACTCGGACTCACTACCGCTCATGCGAACTCGGACTCACTACTGCGGATGCGCAATCGGGCTCACTACTGCGCATGCGCAATCAGTCTCACTACTACGGATGCGCAATCGGGCTCACTACTGCGCATGCGCACTCGGGGTCACTACTGCGGATGCGCCCTCGGGGTTACTATTGCGCATGCGCACTCGGGCACACTACTGCGGATGCGCAATCGGTCCCACTACTGCGCATGCGCACTCGGTTACACTACTGCGGATGCGCACTCGGGGTCACTACTGCTCATACGCACTCCGGCTCACTACTGCTCATGCGAACTCGGACTCACTACTGCGGATGCGCAATCGGACTCACTACTGCGCATGCGCTCTCGGGCTCACTACTGCGCATGCGCGCTCGGGCTCGCTACTGTGCATTCGAACTCGGGGTCACCACTGCAGATGCGCAATCGGACTCACTACTGCCCATGCGCATTCGGGGTCACTACTGCGCATGCGCACTTGGGCTCACTACTGCTCATACGCACTCCGGCTATCTACTGCTCATGCGAACTCGGACTCACTACTGCGGATGCGCAATCAGGCTCACTACTGCGCACGCGCACTCCAGCTGAGACCGGCACATGCGCACTCGGGGTCACTACTGCGCATGCGCACTCAGGTTCACTACTGCTCATACGCACTCCGGCTCACTACTGCTCATGCGAACTCGGACTCACTACTGCGGATGCGCAATCGGGCTCACTACTGCGCATGCGCAATAGGTCTCACTACTGCGGATGCGCAATCGGGTTCACTACTGCGCATGCGCACTCGGGGTCACTACTGCGCATGCGCACTCAGGCTCACTACTGCTCATACGCACTCCGGCTCACTACTGCTCATGCGAACTCGGACTCACTACCGCTCATGCGAACTCGGACTCACTACTGCGGATGCGCAATCGGGCTCACTACTGCGCATGCGCAATCAGTCTCACTACTGCGGATGCGCAATCGGGCTCACTACTGCGCATGCGCACTCGGGGTCACTACTGCGGATGCGCCCTCGGGGTCACTATTGCGCATGCGCACTCGGGCACACTACTGCGGATGCGCAATCGGTCCCACTACTGCGCATGCGCACTCGGTTACACTACTGCGGATGCGCACTCGGGGTCACTACTGCTCATACGCACTCCGGCTCACTACTGCTCATGCGAACTCGGACTCACTACTGCGGATGCGCAATCGGACTCACTACTGCGCATGCCCACTCGAGCACACTACTGCTCATACGCACTCCGGCTCACTACTGCTCATGCGAACTCGGACTCACTACTGCGGATGCGCAATCGGGCTCCTACTGCGCATGCGCACTCGGACTCACTACTGCTCATACGCACTCCGACTCAGTACTGCTCATGCGAACTCGGACTCACTACTGCGCATGCGCACTCGGGGTCACTACTGCTCATGCGCACTCGGACTCACTACTGCGGATACGCAATCGGGCCCACTACTGCGCGTGCGCACTAGGGCTCACGACTGTGCATGCACACTCAGGCTCACTACTGCTCATACGCACTCCGGCTCACTACTGCTCATGTGAACTCGGACTCACTACTGCGGATGCGCAATCGGTCTCACTACTGCGCATGCGCACTCGGTTACACTACTGCGGATGCGTACTCGGGGTCACTACTGCTCATACGCACTCCGGCTCACTACTGCTCATGCGAACTCGGACTCACTACTGCGGATACGCAATCGGGCTCACTACTGCGGATGCGCAATCGGTCTCACTACTGCGCATGCGCACTCGGTTACACTACTGCGGATGCGTACTCGGGGTCACTACTGCTCATACACACTCCGGCTATCTACTGCTCATGCGAACTCGGACTCACTACTGCGGATGCGCAATCGGGCTCACTACTGCGCATGCGCGCTCGGGCTCGCTACTGCGCATGCGCACACGGGCACACTACTACGCATGCGCACTCCGGGTGACCACTGCGCATGCCCACTCGGGCACACTACTGCGGATGCGCACTCCGGCTCACTACTGCGCATGGGCACACGGGCTCACTACTGCGCATGCGCACTCCGGGTCACTACTGCTCATGCGCACTCGGGCTCACTACTGCGCATGCGCACTCGGGGTCACTACTGCTCATGCGCACTCGGACTCACTACTGCTCATACGCAATCCGGCTATCTACTGCTCATGCGAACTCGGACTCACTACTGCGGATGCGCAATCAGGCTCACTACTGCGCATGCGCACTCCAGCTGAGACCGGCACATGCGCACTCGGGGTCACTACTGCGCATGCGCACTCAGGCTCACTACTGCTCATACGCACTCCGGCTCACTACTGCTCATGCGAACTCGGACTCACTACTGCGGATGCGCAATCGGGCTCACTACTGCGCATGCGCACTCGGGCTCACGACTGTGCATTCGCGCTCGGGCTCGCTACTGCGCATGCGCACTCGGTGTCACTACTGCTCATGCGCACTCGGGCTCATTACTGCGCATGCGGACTCCAGCTGAGACCGGCACATGCGCACTCGGGCTCACTACTGCGCATGCGCACTCGGGGTCACTACTGCTCATGCGCACTCGGACTCACTACTGCTCATACGCACTCCGGCTATCTACTGCCCATGCGAACTCGGACTCACTACTGCGGATGCGCAATCAGGCTCACTACTGCGCACGCGCACTCCAGCTGAGACCGGCACATGCGCACTCGGGGTCACTACTGCGCATGCACACTCAGGTTCACTACTGCTCATACGCACTCCGGCTCACTACTGCTCATGCGAACTCGGACTCACTACTGCGGATGCGCAATCGGGCTCACTACTGCGCATGCGCAATAGGTCTCACTACTGCGGATGCGCAATCGGGTTCACTAATGCGCATGCGCACTCGGGGTTACAACTGCGCATGCGCACTCGGGATCACTACGGCGCATGCGCACACGGGCTCACTACTGTGCATGCGCACTCAGGCTCACTACTGCTCATACGCACTCCGGCTCACTACTGCTCATGCGAACTCGGACTCACTACTGCGGATGCGCAATCGGGCTCACTACTGCGCATGCGCAATCAGTCTCACTACTGCGGATGCGCAATCGGGCTCACTACTGCGCATGCGCACTCGGGGTCACTACTGCGCATGCGCCCTCGGGGTCACTATTGCGCATGCGCACTCGGGCACACTACTGCGGGTGCGCACTCCGGCTCACTACTGCGCATGGGCACACGGGCTCACTACTGCACATGCGCACTCCAGGTCACTACTGCTCATGCGCACTCGGGCTCACTACTGCGCATGCGCGCTCGGGCTCGCTACAGTGCATGCGCACTCGGGGTCACCACTGCAGATGCGCAATCGGACTCACTACTGCCCATGCGCACTCGGGGTCACTACTGCGCATGCGCACTCGGGCTGACTACCGTGCATGCGCACTCAGGGTCACTACTGCTCATGCGCACTCAGGCTCACTACTGCTCATACGCACTCGGGCTCACTACTGCGCATGCGCACTCGGGCTCACTACTGCTCATGCGCACTCGGGGTCACTACTGCGCATGCGCACGCAGGCTCACTACTGCTCATACGCACTCCGGCTCACTACTGCTCATGCGAACTCGGACTCACTACTGCGGATGCGCAATCGGTCCCACTACTGCGCATGCGCACTCGGGCTCACTACTGCGCATGCGCGCTCGGTCTCGCTACTGCGCATGCGCATTCGGGGTCACTACTGCTCATGCGCACTCGGGCTCACTACTGCGCATGCGGACTCCAGCTGAGACCGGCACGTGCGCACTCGGGCTCACTACTGCGCATGCGCCCTCGGGCTCGCTACTGTGCATGCGCACTCGGGCTCACTACTGCGCATGCGCGCTCGGGGTCGCTACTGCGCATGCGCACACCGGCTCAGACCTGCACATGCGCACTCGAGTTCACTTCTGCGCATGCGCACACGGGTGCACTACTGCGCATGCGCACACGGGCTCACTACTGCGCATGCGCACTCGGGGTCACTACTGCTCATGCGCACTCGGACTCACTACTGCTCATACGCACTCCGGCTATCTACTGCTCATGCGAACTCGGACTCACTACTGCGGTTGCGCAATCAGGCTCACTACTGCGCACGCGCACTCCAGCTGAGACCGGCACATGCGCACTCGGGGTCACTACTCTGCACGCGCACTCAGGTTCACTACTGCTCATACGCACTCCGGCGCACTACTGCTCATGCGAACTCGGACTCACTACTGCGGGTGCGAACTCGGACTCACTACTGCGGATGCGCAATCGGGCTCACTACTGCGCATGCGCACTCGGACTCACTACTGCTCATACGCACTCCGGCTCACTACTGCTCATGCGAACACGGACTCACCACTGCAGAAGCGCAATCGGGCTCACTACTGCGCATGCGCACACGGGGTCACTACTGCGGATGCGTACTCCGGGTCACTAATGCTCATGCGCACTCGGGCTCACTACTGCGCATGCGCGCTCGGGCTCGCTACTGTGCATGCGAACTCGGGGTCACCACTGCAGATGCGCAATCGGACTCACTACTGCCCATGCGCACTCGGGGTCACTACTGCGCATGCGCACTTGGGCTCACTACTGTGCATGCGCACTCGGGGTCACTACTGCGCATCCGCACTCGGGCTCACTACTGCCGATGCGCGTTCAGGCTCACTACTGCGCATCCGCACACGGGCTCACTTCTGCGCATGCGCACTCGGGGTCATTACAGCTCATGCGCACTCGGACTCACTACTGCTCATGCGCACTCGGGGTCACTACTGCGCATGCGCCCTCGGGGTCACTATTGCGCATGCGCACTCGGGCACACTACTGCGGATGCGCAATGGGTCCCACTACTGCGCATGCGCACTCGGTTACACTACTGCGGATGCGCACTCGGGGTCACTACTGCTCATACGCACTCCGGCACACTACTGCTCATGCGAACTCGGACTCACTACTGCGGATGCGCAATCGGGCTCACTACTGCGCATGCCCACTCGGACTCACTACTGCTCATACGCCATCCGGCTATCTACTGCTCATGCGAACTCGGACTCACTACTGCGGATGGGCAAACAGGCTCACTACTGCGCATGCGCACTCCAGCTGAGACCGGCACATGCGTACTCGGGGTCACTACTGCGCATGCGCACTCAGGCTCACTACTGCTCATACGCACTCCGGCTCACTACTGCTCACGCGAACTCGGACTCACTACTGCGGATGCGCAATCAGGCTCACTACTGCGCATGCGCACTCCAGCTGAGACCGGCACATGCGCACTCGGGGTCACTACTACGCATGCGCACTCGGGGTCACTATTGCGCATACGCACTCGGGCACACTACTGCGGATGCGCACTCCGGCTCACTACTGCGCATGGGCACACGGGCTCACTACTGCACATGCGCACTCCAGGTCACTACTGCTCATGCGCACTCGGGCTCACTACTGCGCATGCGCGCTCGGGCTCGCTACTGTGCGTGCGCACTCGGGGTCACCGCTGCAGATGCGCAATCGGACTCACTACTGAACATGCGCACTCGGGGTCACTACTGCGCATGCGCACTCGGGCTCACTACCGTGCATGCGCACTCGGGGTCACAACTGCGGATGCGCACTCGGGGTCACTACTGCAAATGCGCACTCGGGTTCACTACTGCGCATGCGCACCCGGGTACACTACTGCGGATGCGCACTCGGGGTCACTACTGTTCATACGCACTCCGACTCAGTACTGCTCATGCGAACTCGGACTCACTACTGCGGATGCGCAATCGGGCTCACTACTGCGCATGCGCGATCGGGGTCGCTACTGCGCATGCGCACACCGGCTCAGACCTGCACATGCGCACTCGAGCTCACTTCTGCGCATGCGCACACGGGTGCACTACTGCGCATGCGCACACGGGCTCACTACTGCGCATGCGCACTGGGACTCACTACTGCTCATACGCACTCCGGCTATCTACTGCTCATGCGAACTCGGACTCACTACTGCGGATGCGCAATCAGGCTCACTACTGCGCATGCGCACTCCAGCTGAGACCGGCACATGCGCACTCGGGGTCACTACTGCGCATGCGCACTCAGGCTCACTACTGCTCATACGCACTCCGGCTCACTACTGCTCATGCGAACTCGGACTCACTACTGCGGATGCGCAATCGGGCTCACTACTGCGCATGCGCAATCGGTCTCACTACTGCGGATGCGCAATCGGGATCACTACTGCGCATGCGCACTCAGGCTCACTACTGCTCATACGCACTCCGGCTCACTACTGCTCATGTGAACTCGGACTCACTACTGCGGATGCGCAATCGGTCTCACTACTGCGCATGCGCACTCGGTTACACTACTGCGGATGCGTACTCGGTCTCACTACTGCGCATGGGCACACAGCCTTACTACTGCGCATGCGCACTCCGGGTCACTACCGCTCATGGGCACTCGGGCTCACTACTGCGCATGCGCACTCGGGGTCACTACTGCTCATGCGCACTCGGACTCACTACTGCTCATACGCACTCCGGCTATCTACTGCTCATGCGAACTCGGACTCACTACTGCGGATGCGCAATCAGGCTCACTACTGCGCATGCGCACTCCAGCTGAGACCGGCACATGCGCACTCCGGCTCACTACTGCGCATGGGCACACGGGCTCACTACTGCGCATGCGCACTCCGGGTCACTACTGCTCATGCGCACTCGGACTCACTACTGCCCATGCGCAATCGGGCTCTCTACTGCGCATGCGCACTCGGACTCACTACTCCACATGCGATCTCGGACTCGCTACTGCGGATGCGCAATCGGGCTCGCTACTGCGCATGCGCACTCGGGATCACTACTGTGCATGCGCACTCGGGCTCACTACTGCGGATGCGCGCTCAGGCTCACTACTGCGCATCCGCACACTGGCTCACTTCTGCGCATGCGCACTCGGACTCACTACTGCTCATACGCACTCCGGCTCGCTACTGCTCATGCGAACTCGGACTCACTACTGCGCATGCGCTCTCGGGCTCACTACTGCGCATGCGCGTTCGGGCTCGCTACTGCGCCTGCGCACCCGGGGTCACCACTGCAGAAGCGCAATCGGGCTCACTACTGCGGATGCGTACTCCGGGTCACTAATGCTCATGCGCACTCGGGCTCACTACTGCGCATGCGCGCTCGGGCTCGCTACTGTGCATGCGAACTCGGGGTCACCACTGCAGATGCGCAATCGGACTAACTACTGCCCATGCGCACTCGGGGTCACTACTGCGCATGCGCACTTGGGCTCACTACTGCGCATGCGCACTCAGGCTCACTACTGCGCATGCGCGCTCGGGGTCGCTGCTGCGCATGCGCACACCGGCTCAGACCTGCACATGCGCACACGAGTTCACTTCTGCGCATGCGCACACGGGTGCACTACTGCGCATGCACACACGGGCTCACTACTGCGCATGCGCACTCGGGGTCACTACTGCTCATACGCACTCGGACTCACTACTGCTCATACGCACTCCGGCTATCTACTACTCATGCGAACTCGGACTCGCTACTGCGGATGCGCAATCGGGCTCGCTACTGCGCATGCGCACTCGGGATCACTACTGCGCATGCGCGCTCGGGCTCGCTACTGCGTATGCGCACTCGAGGTCACTACTGCTCATGCGCACTCGGGCTCACTACTGCGCATGCGGACTCCAGCTGAGACCGGCACATGCGCACTCGGGCTCACTACTGCGCATGTGCACACGGGCACACTACTGCGCATGCGCACTCCGGGTGACTACTGCGCATGCCCACTCGCGGGGACCGAGATGCCTACAGGGGCAACCCTGGCTCGGTCGTGGGTTGGACCATCGCGGGGGCAGTGGTTTAAAAGCCGCATGCTGCCTAGAGGGCCTGCTTGTCGGGCCCTCGGCGGGTGAGCTGCGTCCCAACAGCTCGGGTACCAGCCTGTCTTAGCTGGTAGAGTGCTGGAAAGTCACTCGGCCCCACCAGAGGTCGGTTACCAGGACCCGTAGAGCCTGGTGCCATTTCTGGTAGTCCTTGCTTCGGCGGGGACGCGCTAATTGGGCGTATCCCAATTCCGCGCCCATGGGGGCCGTGTAGTAGAGCTGTAATGGCGGGAACTACACGTAAAACACACACAGATAATCTCTGCGCATGCCCACTCGGGCACAGTACTGCGGATGCGCACTCCGGCTCACTACTGCGCATGGGCGCACGGGCTCACTACTGCGCATGCGCACTCCGGGTCACTACTGCTCATGCGCACTCGGGCTCATTGCTGCGCATGCACACACGGGCTCACTACTGCGCATACGCACTCCGGCTCAAACTCGCACATGCGCTCTCGAGCTCACTTCTGCGCATGAGCACACGGCCGCACTACTGCGCATGCGCACACGGGCTCACCACTGTGCATGCGCACTCGGGGTCACTACTGCTCATGCGCACTCGGACTCACTACTGCTCATGCGCAATCGAGCTCTCTACTGCGCATGCGCACTCGGACTCACTACTGCACATGCGATCTCGGACTCGCTACTGCGGATGCGCGCACGGGCTTACTACTTTTTTTTTTTTTTT
This sequence comes from Megachile leachella, assembly GCA_963576845.1. Lineage (NCBI taxonomy): Eukaryota > Metazoa > Arthropoda > Insecta > Hymenoptera > Megachilidae > Megachile > Megachile leachella. Next base: position 4,102,135 of record OY756247.1, read on the forward strand.
TTTTTTTTTTACGAGGGGAAATCTTCAACATAAGACACCCCCACTCCCCGGGGGAGGAGCGGGGGTAGTGTGGGATTTTTACCCACTAAAACCCCTCGGTGGTGCCCACCCTCGGCGGCATGGTGGGTCATGGGGTCTTGCGGTATTCATCACCACGACCCACCAAAATGCCGCCATGCGACGATTCCGTCGCCCTTCTCGTGGGGAGCAGAAGGCTCCCCACCAACAACAACCCACCCCCATTGGAGCCGAGCGCGCCACCACGGTCGCCCTCGTCTCCGCCCCTCGGGCCGCGTGCAATGGGATCATGGGCCCCCGCCCATGACCCCTGCGGTCCTGGCGGCCTAGGTCAATCCCGAGGATCTCCGACACCCTCGGACCAAGACCGCCGACACTCACACGAGGGGATGAGGACCCACGCCGGGGAGGGCGGCGCGATCCCCGTCCCACCACTCCTCTCCACATAATACTACACATGCACACTCACATACGCACAACACACCCACACACACACTATCACTCACCATTCACGCCATGCGGGCGACGCGGAGAAGCCGCGCCGCCCACTACCCTCAGGAGGGCGCCCGAGAAGCGGGTCGCCCTCTCCGTCTCCTTCTTCTCACAATCATTCCACGTCTCTCTCTCTCACGCTCCGCCTCCTCCTTCCGCGAGATCACCGTCTCGCAGAAGGAGGCGACGGCCTTCCATGCTACCTCACTACTCAACATTCGCTCGATCACCTCTCCCAGACACGCAGCATCGCACTCCAGCTCACACTCCAGGAGGTGCCTCTGCAGAGCAAAGGCAGGGCACCTCCCCAACACATGCTGGGCATCATCGCATTCCGCCCCACACTCGTAACAATTGGGTGATCGTTGCCTACCGATCCGGCACAGGTACTCCCCGAAGCAACCATGCCCGGTGAGCACCTGCGTGATCCGGAACGAGAGCCTACCGTGGCCGCGGTCCATCCACTGCTCAAGTCGCGGAAGGACCGCCCCGACAGCGCGCTTCCCCACGGCCCCGCTGGAGGATAAATCCTCCTTCCAGCGGGAGACAGCAGCGCGTCGGGCCTGGAGCCGGACCTCTTCGACGCTGGGTCCTGGCTGGGCACCCTCTACAATTCCCTCCTGTCGGAGGGTGCAGCGGTATCTGTATACCGCTGCCTCCACCTCGGCGCAGTAGCGCCAGGGAATTACCCCAGCCAGAACCATAGCCGACTCGTAGGAGACCGTGCGGTACCCCATCACCACCCTGACCGCCAGCCGCCGCTCCACTTTTCGCAAGACACCTTGCGAGCGGCGCCTGGCAGCCAGGTCGGCAGCCCAAACTGGGGCGCCGTATAGGGCCATACTCCGCACGACCCCCATATAGAGTCGGCGCACCTTCTCACTCGGGCCCCGCAGGTTGGGCAATATGCGCGCCAACGCGCCCGCAACACGCTCCAACCTGGGGGCCAACGCGTCGAAGTGGGGTCCGAAACTCCAGTGGCTGTCCAGTCGGAGTCCGAGATACCTCATCTCGGACCCGATCTGGACATCAGCCCCGCCTACCCGGACCAACGCACCGGGCGGAGGGCGGTCCCTACGCCTATGGCAGAAGGCCATGGCCTCAGTCTTGTGGGGAGCCACCTCCAACCCGAGCGCCCGGATCTCGGCAACGACCACCGCCGCACCCAACTCCGCGAGACGGCTGGTCCTCCAGAAATCTCGCCCCACTGCCAGGATGTGCGTATCATCTGCGAAACACGTCAGATACAATCCTGGTGGCAGTGGGGCCCTCAGAGCGGGGTCGTACCCCACGATCCACAGGTGCGGCCCAAGAACCGCACCCTGGGGCACGCCCCGCTCAACTTTCCAACTCCTCTCGGCGCCCGACCGATCTTTGCACACGACCCACCTCTCGCGGAGATAGTCCTCTATGATCGACTTTATCTCCGGTGGCACATGGTGCCTCTCTAGCCCTTCTATTATTGCCCTGTGGGGCAGGGTGTTAAATGCGTTGACTATATCAAGCGATATAGCCACCGCCACCCCGCCCCTGGACGTGGCCGACTGGGCGATGTCTCTAACTCGCCGAATGGCGTCAATTGTGCTTCGACCCCTTCTAAAGCCGTATTGCCAGTCGGCCACGTCCGGACCATCTCCGGAGAGGTGATCTGTCAATCTCTTCGCTATCACTGTTTCAAAGATCTTACCGACCACGTTTAATAAAACTATCGGCCGGTACGCCGAGGGCTCTCCTTCCGGTCTCCCGTCTTTCTTAAGGAGGACCAGCCGTCCCTTCTTCCATTCCTCTGGAAACTTACTCTGCTTCAAGCAGGCGCTGAAGAGGCCTCTAAGTCTGTATCCCAAAAATGGGAGTGCCAAGGCCCAAGCCCGGCCCGGGATGCCGTCAGGGCCTGGCGCGGTGTTCCGCGCGCTTACCCTCTTGACGGCATAAACGAGCTCCTCGTCAGAGACCCCCATGTCGTCGGTCCACTGAAGGTGTCCCGACGACCCGGGACGCGTCATGGGACTAGGATCCCGGGGAAACAAAGTTTCCACGACGCGCCCCAGTAAATGGGGGTCGAGGCTCTCCGCAACCGGCGGGGCATAAGGCCTTAACTTGCCCATGACAAGCTTATATGGGCGGCCCCACCGGTCCCGCTCAAGAGAGCCGAGGAACTCGTCCCAGGCTCGGTCCTTGGCCTCCCTGATGGCTTTCTTGTAGGCCATTACCCCCTCCCGGTAACAGCCCCAAAGTTGCTGCTCCCTCGCGGGGTCGCGGTTGCGTCTCCGTCGGGCGCGCCGGTACCGGCGACGCAGTGGGACGCATGCCTCGCGCAACTGCGCGATCTCCCCCGTCCACCAGTACGCCGCCCGACGGGGGCAAGGGGTGGCCCGGGGCATCGCCACATCGCAGATATCCTGCATGGTGCCCCGGAACCACTGAGCCTCGCCCTCGACGTCCGCGACCTCTCTAGCCGGTGAAGCCGGCCAGCTAACCGCGAGGGCCGCAGCCACCATCATATCACTGTCTAGCCTCTTCAGCGCCCATCTTGGCGGCAGTGGGCGTCCACCCCGGCGGCGCCGGGTCTCGGAGGAGAACTTGATTCTAATAAAGAGATGATCGCTTAATGTTTCAGTCTCCTCCTCGACCCGCCAGCTCGCAACCATGCGCGCGACCTCAGGGGAGCCCCAGGACAAGTCCACCACAGACTCCCCCTGCGGCCGCACGCAGGTGCTCGCCGAGCCCCTGTTAAGTAACAGGAGCCCTTGCGCCGCCGCCCAATCCAGTGTTGCCCGGCCTCTCGCGTCGGTCCTCGGGGAACCCCATTCGCGAGCATGCGCGTTGAAGTCCCCGAGGACCAAAACGCGTTGGGTGGGGCAACGCGACGCTAACTGCCCCACCCTGTCCAGCAATTCCTCATACTGTGCGAGAGGCCAGCTGGGTGGTGCGTAAACGCCCACTACCGCCACATCCCCCCATCTAACCGCGACGGCTCCCCTTGCCGCTGCTATCGCGGTGCAGGGGGGGGAGCCGGATTTACCACGCGACACTACGGCAATAGACGCGTCCCGGCCCTCCGCGTCCGCGAACCAGTTCGGCTGGTCCGGGACGCGGTAGGGCTCGGCCACAACCCCCAACGAACAATCCCACTCGGCGAGGGCGTGGAGAAACAGGTCCTGTGCCCCCGCCGAGTGGTTCGCGTTAAATTGCAGTACGGGGCTCAATGGCCCCATCACTTGGCCGCCTCCTCTGCCACCTCCATGGCGCTTTCATCAGCCGCTGCGGCCTCCTCAGTGGTAGCGTCCTCTGTGGCTTTTTGATCCACCTTCTTGTTCATGTTCTCCATCTCCTTTTCTGGTTCCGCGGCTTTTGTGGCTGATGCCGCTACCCTCTTCCTCTTTGGTTGTGGGGCGCACCCCGCCGCGCCTAGGCGATGTGCGCTTGGCCGTCCTAAGTCGCTGCAGAGGGGGCACTTCAGCTTGTTGCTGCAGTTTGCAGCTTTGTGCCCCCCCTCGCCGCAGGCATAGCATCTGCCGGAGCGGTCATCCTTTTCCCCGCATTGCTGGGCCGTGTGCCCCCTTTGGAGGCAGCGGTAGCAATGCATCGGTCGGGTCGCTAATACCTCGACCCGAGCCGATGTCCAACCGATGCGTACGCGCCCCGCCGCCTCAGCCTTCTTTGCTATGGCAAGGGGGCACCGGACCCACGCGGTGCCCATCGTGTTCCGTCCTCTTCGAATTTCCCCGACCTTGATTTCATCGGGACGGCACTCTCCCATCTCGGCCAGTACGGACGCTACCTCCTCCTTCTCAATTGATTCGTCCAGGTTCAAAAGACGAATTTCGGCCATCTTCGTCGGATTCGCTATCCTAACCTCTGACCCCTGAAACACCTCCTTGAGTTGGTTGGCCAGATTGGCTGCCTTCACCTTGTTCTCTTGCCCCGGTATGCCCAAAACAAGACCTCCGGTGGCCGCCTTTCGGATCTTGATTTCCGTGATCCCCATTTCCGACAGCTTTTGGGGGGGAATGGCCTCTCTCGCTTTCTTGAGCACCTGGGAGTATGAAGACTCTCCCCCAGGTGCCACAGTCAGAGTCACCGCGGCCGTTCGCGGTGGCCGCGGTACCCTGACCCTCTTCTTCGGCTCCGGCCTAGTGCCCGCTGTTCTCGGTGCGGCCTGTGGCCGGTTTGGCAACCTCTTCGGAGCTGGTGCTGTTCCTGCCGCTCGCTGGGCGTTCTTCTTCGCCGCCTGCTTTGCCTTGCGGCCCAGGACCTCGGTCCACAATTCTTTCCGCGCTTTCGGTGGTGCCTCGGCTGCGGCTGGTGTCGTAGTTGGTGCTGCGATCGGGGCCCCTCTCTTTGCCGCTTCCAAGCGCGCCGCGACCGACCGCGGGGCTGCCCTGGGCTGGGGTCGCGGTGGAACACTTCGCTGTGCGCCCTTGCTCGGCGCTCTGTCCTTCTTTTTCTCCTTGCGCAGTTCGGCGGAGAGGTCCTCCACCTTCTGCAGGAGCATAGCAACGATGCCCTCCAGGCCGGTGCCAGGGGCGTCACTTTTGCCCGTCTCCTCAGTCTTCTCCGGCCTCCTTTTATTCTCCCTCGTTGGAGGCTGTGAGGTCTGCACCTCAGGCCTCTCCTCTTGCGGTCGCCGCCACTCCTCTACCTCCATCGGGGCCTCTGAAGCCGCCTCAGTCACCTCCACTGGCGACACTATCTCCGGCGGGGGGCTGGAGGTCTGTACTACCAGCCTCCTTTTTACATCGTCGCGGTCCGTGTCGGTTGACGACGACAGTTCCCGCCTTCGTGTCTTCCTTGTGTTTCGACCTGCGGGTATTGTGGGGGGCGACGCCATCATAGCTGTTGCCCCTTTTAGCCTCTCCACTTCCTGTCGGAGGGTGGCCATATCCTCTGCCATCTTCCTCCTTTCTTCCTCAGCTTCTTTCAGGAGCCTTCGAAGCTGTTCCTTCTCTTCGTCCTCTTGTGAGGGCCGTGATGTCGTAGTCGATGTGCGCGGCGACTTCCGAATGGGCTCCTCTCCCTCCGATCTTCCGGCCGCCTGCCTCTTCGCCAGCTCCGTCATGAGCCCCTCTATATAGTTAGTGGAGACTCGGAGCTGGCGAACGCTCGTCCCTTTGAGGTTGGACGAGGCTTTCACCACCCGGCGGATGAGGTTCGTATACCTCAGCAGCTCCGCCTGTAGGTCGACCGTTGTGAGGTGTTTCACCTCTCCCATAACCTCCTCCACATCGGGAATAGGTTTGCTGCCCTTGCTAGGTTTGGGCAGGGGGCCGCTCAGGTCAAAGACCCCAAGTTCCCGGTTTAATTCCAGCTCGCGCCGTTTGGCTTCGTTGAGCCTCTCCTTCGCGGCTGCAAGCCCCACGTACTCGCCAGTGGTTGGGGGCCTACCTCTCCTCTCACGTTCTTCTCCCTGGCTTTTCCGGGAAAACTCAATGGACATGATGGACGAGTCTGAGTCATATCCATCCTCCTCATCAGTCGGCGCACTCCTCCTTGTATGCCGCCTCCCCGGAACAGGCGTGGTGTCGCGACTCCGGTCCTTGATTTGCGGCGGTGCACACTCCGTTTCGGAGGATCTTCTTCTCGCCCTCGTCTGTCGGATGAAGGTGACACCCGACGATTCCGACCCGGAACGCTCCGCTGTCGGCTCCTTCTTCACTGTTGCTCCTGCTGCGGCGGATGTAGTTGAGCAGGACGCTCCATCTTGGGGCTGCTCCTCTGCCCCACGCACTCTAACTTTGTGCGGTTTCAATACTTCTGTGCACCTCACCACTGGAATCATCAGTGTGGGGCACCCTTCCCTTCTCCTGGAGCTCTCCCCTTCTTCGGTTTTTTGGCCGCTTTTAAAGATGGCGGCCACATCTTGAGGTTTTGTGTTTAAATTTGAGCTTTCCATAATGAATCCCACGAGCGTGGTCGGAAGGGAAGTCACCCCGGGCAGAGCCGCCTTACCCGGGGAAGCCTGGATACTCGGGGGGGTCGGCAGGTACCCCCGAGGGAACCGTTAGAGACTGCCTCTGCTTAACGTCTGGGCAGCCACGCAGTCCTCGGCACGGTTGCCTTAACACCTTGACTTCAGACGTACAACGCGCCCCGGCCGTCCCCGTTTTCAATCCTCCGTGCGAGCCTTACCGGCTAGGGAGGCCCTGCCAGGGTCCGAAGACCCCGCCGGCATCGCCTCGACACATCATCGGACCTACTTAGAAACGACCGGAGCACCCCTTTTATGCGGACTCGTACCGCAAGGCAGGGGATACCGTGGCCGTATTCCGCCCCGCGAACCACACAGCGGATTTTTTATAGAGGGTTACTCCTCGCGAGGCCAGCCGGTTAAGGCAAGCCTCCCCGTTCCTGCGAAACATGACCACAGGCTTACGGTATGAGCATAGGCCCTCCCTAAACTGGAGGACCCGCCGTTCTCCCGTTAGCATAGAGGCCCTCACCCTTATGAAGCCAATCGCCGAAACGATTGATTTCCGAAGGGCATAGAGTGCCTCTATCCCAGCGTACACCACGAGGAGGTGGGAGATCCGACTTGGGCACACTGCCACCATTCGCACGCCACGGGCTTACTACTGCGCATGCGAACACGGGCTCACCACAGCGCATGCGCACTCGTCCTCACTTCTGCGCATGCGCACTCGGGGTCACTACTGCGCACGCTCGCTCGGGGTCACTACTGCGCACGCTCGCTCGGGGTCACAACTGCGCATGCGCAATCGGGTTCACTACTGCTCATGCGCAATCGGGCTCTCTACTGCGCATGCGCACTCGGACTCACTACTGCACATGCGATCTCGGACTCGCTACTGCGGATGCGCAATCGGGCTCACTACTGCTCATGCGAACTCGGACTCACTACTGCGGATGCGCAATCGGTCTCACTACTGCGCATGCGCACTCGGTTACACTACTGCGGATGCGCACTCGGGGTCACTACTGCGGATGCGCGCTCAGGCTCACTACTGCGCATCCGCACACGGGCTCACTACTGCGCATGCGTACTCGGACTCACTACTGCTCATGCGCACTCGGGCTCACTACTGCGCATGAGCGCTAGGAGTCGCTACTGCGCATGCGCACTCGGGGTCACTACTGCTCCTGCGCACTCGTGCTCAGTACTGCGCATGCGGACTCCAGCTGAGACGGGCACATGCGCACTCGGGGTCACTACTGCGCATGCGCACTCAGGCTCACTGCTGCTCATACGCACTCCGGCTCACTACTGCTCATGCGAACTCGGACTCACTACTGCGGATGCGCAATCGGTCCCACTACTGCGCATGCGCACTCGGGCACACTACTGCGCATGCGCGCTCGGGCTCGCTACTGCGCATGCGCACTCGGGGTCACTACTGCTCATGCGCACTCGGGCTCACTACTGCGCATGCGGACTCCAGCTGAGACCGGCACATGCGCACTCGGTCTCACTACTGCGCATGCCCACTCGGGCACAGTACTGCGGATGCGCACTCCGGCTCACTACTGCGCATGGGCACACGGGCTCACTACTGCGCATGCGCACTCCGGGTCACTACTGCTCATGCGCACCCGGGCTCATTACTGCGCATGCACACACGGGCTCACTACTGCGCATACGCACTCCGGCTCAAACTCGCACATGCGCTCTCGAGCTCACTTCTGCGCATGAGCACACGGCCGCACTACTGCACATGCGCACACGGGCTCACTACTGTGCATGCGCACTCGGGGTCACTACTGCTCATGCGCACTCGGACTCACTACTGCTCATGCGCAATCGAGCTCTCTACTGCGCATGCGCACTCGGACTCACTACTGCACATGCGATCTCGGACTCGCTACTGCGGATGCGCAATCGGCCTCACTATTGCGCATGCGCACTCGGGATCACTACTGCGCATGCGCACTCGGGCTCTCTACTGCGCATGCGCACTCGGACTCACTACTGCACATGCGATCTCGGACTCGCTACTGCAGATGCGCGCACGGGCTTACTACTGCGCATGCGAACACGGGCTCACCACAGCGCATGCGCACTCGTGCTCACTTCTGCGCATGCGCACACGCGCGCACTACTGCGCATGCGCACGCTGGTTCACTACTGCACATGCGATCTCGGACTCGCTACTGCGGATGCGCAATCGGGCTCACTACTGCGCATGCGCAATCGGTCTCACTACTGCGGATGCGCAATCGGGCTCACTACTGCGCATGCGCACTCGGGATCACTACTGCGCATGCGCACTCGGGCTCACTACTGCGGATGCGCGCTCAGGCTCACTACTGCGCATCCGCACACGGGCTCACTACTGCGCATGCGCACTCGGACTCACTACTGCTCATGCGCACTCGGGCTCACTACTGCGCATGCGCGCTAGGGGTCGCTATTGCGGATGCGCATACCGGCTCAGACCTGCACATGCCCACTCGAGCTCACTTCTGCGCATGCGCACACGGGCTCACTACTGCGCATGCGCACTCGGACTCACTACTGCTCATGCGCACTCGGGCTCACTACTGCGCATGCGCGCTAGGGGTCGCTATTGCGGATGCGCACACCGGCTCAGACCTGCACATGCCCACTCGAGCTCACTTCTGCGCATGCGCACACGGGCTCACTACTGTGCATGCGCAATCGGGCTCACTACTGCGCATGCGCAATCGGTCTCACTACTGCGGATGCGCAATCGGGCTCACTACTGCGCATGCGCACTCGGGGTCACTACAGCTCATGCGCACTCGGACTCACTACTGCTCATGCGCACTCGGGCTCACTACTGCGCATGCGCGCTAGGGGTCGCTATTGCGGATGCGCACACCGGCTCAGACCTGCACATGCCCACTCGAGCTCACTTCTGCGCATGCGCACACGGGCTCACTACTGTGCATGCGCACTCGGGGTCACTACTGCTCATGCGCACTCGGACTCACTACTGCTCATACGCACTCCGGCTTGCTACTGCTCATGCGAACTCGGACTCACTACTGCGGATGCGCAATCAGGCTCACTACTGCGCATGCGCACTCCAGCTGAGACCGGCACATGCGCACTCGGGGTTACTAATGCGCATGCGCACTCGGGATCACTACGGCGCATGCGCATACGGGCTCACTACTGTGCATGCGCACTCCGGCTATCTACTACTCATGCGAACTCGGACTCACTACTGCGGATGCGCAATCAGGCTCACTACTGCGCACGCGCACTCCAGCTGAGACCGGCACATGCGCCCTCGGGGTCACTACTGCGCATGCGCACACGGGCTCACTACTGTGCATGCGCACTCCGGCTATCTACTACTCATGCGAACTCGGACTCACTACTGGGAATGCGCAATCAGGCTCACTTCTGCGCATGCGCACTCGGGGTCACTACAGCTCATGCGCACTCGGACTCACTACTGCCCACGCGCACTCGGGCTCACTACTGCGCATGCGCGCTCGGGGTCGCTACTGCGCATGCGCACACCGGCTCAGACCTGTACATGCGCACTCGAGTTCATTTCTGCGCATGCGCACACGGGTGCACTACTGCGCATGCGCACACGGGCTCACTACTGCGCATGCGCACTCGGACTCACTACTGCTCATACGCACTCCGGCTATCTACTACTCATGCGAACTCGGACTCACTACTGCGGATGCGCAATCAGGCTCACTACTGCGCACGCGCACTCCAGCTGAGACCGGCACATGCGCACTCGGGGTCACTACTGCTCATGCGCACTCGGGCTCACTACTGCGCATGCGCGCTAGGGGTCGCTATTGCGGATGCGCACACCGGCTCAGACCTGCACATGCCCACTCGAGCTCACTTCTGCGCATGCGCACACGGGCTCACTACTGTGCATGCGCAATCGGGCTCACTACTGCGCATGCGCAATCGGTCTCACTACTGCGGATGCGCAATCGGGCTCACTACTGCGCATGCGCACTCGGGATCACTACTGCGCATGCGCACTCGGGCTCACTACTGCGCATGCGCACTCGGGGTCACTACTGCTCATGCGCACTCGGGCTCACTACTGCGCATGCGGACTCCAGCTGAGACCGGCACATGCGCACTCGGGCTCACTACTGCGCATTCCCACTCGGGCACAGTACTGTGGATGCGCACTCCGGCTCACTACTGCGCATGGGCACATGGGCTCACTACTGCGCATGCGCACTCCGGGTCACTACTGCTCATGCGCACCCGGGCTCACTACTGCGGATGCGCAATCGGGCTCACTACTGCGCATGCGCAATCAGTCTCACTACTACGGATGCGCAATCGGGCTCACTACTGCGCATGCGCACTCGGGGTCACTACTGCGGATGCGCCCTCGGGGTCACTATTGCGCATGCGCACTCGGGCACACTACTGCGGATGCGCAATCGGTCCCACTACTGCGCATGCGCACTCGGTTACACTACTGCGGATGCGCACTCGGGGTCACTACTGCTCACGCGCACTCGGACTCACTACTGCTCATACGCACTCCGGCTATCTACTGCTCATGCGAACTCGGACCCACTACTGCGGATGCGCAATCAGGCTCACTACTGCGCACGCGCACTCCAGCTGAGACCGGCACATGCGCACTCGGGGTCACTACTGCGCATGCGCACTCAGGTTCACTACTGCTCATACGCACTCCGGCTCACTACTGCTCATGCGAACTCGGACTCACTACTGCGGGTGCGAACTCGGACTCACTACTGCGGATGCGCAATCGGGCTCACTACTGCGCATGCGCACTCGGACTCACTACTGCTCATGCGAACTCGGACTCACTACTGCGGATGCGCAATCGGGCTCACTATTGCGCATGCGCTCTCGGGCTCACTACTGCGCATGCGCGCTCGGGCTCGCTACTGTGCATGCGAACTCGGGGTCACCACTGCAGATGCGCAATCGGACTCACTACTGCCCGTGCGCACTCGGGGTCACTACTGCGCATGCGCACTTGGGCTCACTACTGCTCATACGCACTCCGGCTATCTACTGCTCATGCGAACTCGGACTCACTACTGCGGATGCGCAATCAGGCTCACTACTGCGCACGCGCACTCCAGCTGAGACCGGCACATGCGCACTCGGGGTCACTACTGCGCATGCGCACTCAGGTTCACTACTGCTCATACGCACTCCGGCTCACTACTGCTCATGCGAACTCGGACTCACTACTGCGGATGCGCAATCGGGCTCACTACTGCGCATGCGCAATAGGTCTCACTACTGCGGATGCGCAATCGGGTTCACTACTGCGCATGCGCACTCGGGGTCACTACTGCGCATGCGCACTCAGGCTCACTACTGCTCATACGCACTCCGGCTCACTACTGCTCATGCGAACTCGGACTCACTACCGCTCATGCGAACTCGGACTCACTACTGCGGATGCGCAATCGGGCTCACTACTGCGCATGCGCAATCAGTCTCACTACTACGGATGCGCAATCGGGCTCACTACTGCGCATGCGCACTCGGGGTCACTACTGCGGATGCGCCCTCGGGGTCACTATTGCGCATGCGCACTCGGGCACACTACTGCGGATGCGCAATCGGTCCCACTACTGCGCATGCGCACTCGGTTACACTACTGCGGATGCGCACTCGGGGTCACTACTGCTCATACGCACTCCGGCTCACTACTGCTCATGCGAACTCGGACTCACTACTGCGGATGCGCAATCGGACTCACTACTGCGCATGCGCTCTCGGGCTCACTACTGCGCATGCGCGCTCGGGCTCGCTACTGTGCATTCGAACTCGGGGTCACCACTGCAGATGCGCAATCGGACTCACTACTGCCCATGCGCATTCGGGGTCACTACTGCGCATGCGCACTTGGGCTCACTACTGCTCATACGCACTCCGGCTATCTACTGCTCATGCGAACTCGGACTCACTACTGCGGATGCGCAATCAGGCTCACTACTGCGCACGCGCACTCCAGCTGAGACCGGCACATGCGCACTCGGGGTCACTACTGCGCATGCGCACTCAGGTTCACTACTGCTCATACGCACTCCGGCTCACTACTGCTCATGCGAACTCGGACTCACTACTGCGGATGCGCAATCGGGCTCACTACTGCGCATGCGCAATAGGTCTCACTACTGCGGATGCGCAATCGGGTTCACTACTGCGCATGCGCACTCGGGGTCACTACTGCGCATGCGCACTCAGGCTCACTACTGCTCATACGCACTCCGGCTCACTACTGCTCATGCGAACTCGGACTCACTACCGCTCATGCGAACTCGGACTCACTACTGCGGATGCGCAATCGGGCTCACTACTGCGCATGCGCAATCAGTCTCACTACTGCGGATGCGCAATCGGGCTCACTACTGCGCATGCGCACTCGGGGTCACTACTGCGGATGCGCCCTCGGGGTCACTATTGCGCATGCGCACTCGGGCACACTACTGCGGATGCGCAATCGGTCCCACTACTGCGCATGCGCACTCGGTTACACTACTGCGGATGCGCACTCGGGGTCACTACTGCTCATACGCACTCCGGCTCACTACTGCTCATGCGAACTCGGACTCACTACTGCGGATGCGCAATCGGACTCACTACTGCGCATGCCCACTCGAGCACACTACTGCTCATACGCACTCCGGCTCACTACTGCTCATGCGAACTCGGACTCACTACTGCGGATGCGCAATCGGGCTCCTACTGCGCATGCGCACTCGGACTCACTACTGCTCATACGCACTCCGACTCAGTACTGCTCATGCGAACTCGGACTCACTACTGCGCATGCGCACTCGGGGTCACTACTGCTCATGCGCACTCGGACTCACTACTGCGGATACGCAATCGGGCCCACTACTGCGCGTGCGCACTAGGGCTCACGACTGTGCATGCACACTCAGGCTCACTACTGCTCATACGCACTCCGGCTCACTACTGCTCATGTGAACTCGGACTCACTACTGCGGATGCGCAATCGGTCTCACTACTGCGCATGCGCACTCGGTTACACTACTGCGGATGCGTACTCGGGGTCACTACTGCTCATACGCACTCCGGCTCACTACTGCTCATGCGAACTCGGACTCACTACTGCGGATACGCAATCGGGCTCACTACTGCGGATGCGCAATCGGTCTCACTACTGCGCATGCGCACTCGGTTACACTACTGCGGATGCGTACTCGGGGTCACTACTGCTCATACACACTCCGGCTATCTACTGCTCATGCGAACTCGGACTCACTACTGCGGATGCGCAATCGGGCTCACTACTGCGCATGCGCGCTCGGGCTCGCTACTGCGCATGCGCACACGGGCACACTACTACGCATGCGCACTCCGGGTGACCACTGCGCATGCCCACTCGGGCACACTACTGCGGATGCGCACTCCGGCTCACTACTGCGCATGGGCACACGGGCTCACTACTGCGCATGCGCACTCCGGGTCACTACTGCTCATGCGCACTCGGGCTCACTACTGCGCATGCGCACTCGGGGTCACTACTGCTCATGCGCACTCGGACTCACTACTGCTCATACGCAATCCGGCTATCTACTGCTCATGCGAACTCGGACTCACTACTGCGGATGCGCAATCAGGCTCACTACTGCGCATGCGCACTCCAGCTGAGACCGGCACATGCGCACTCGGGGTCACTACTGCGCATGCGCACTCAGGCTCACTACTGCTCATACGCACTCCGGCTCACTACTGCTCATGCGAACTCGGACTCACTACTGCGGATGCGCAATCGGGCTCACTACTGCGCATGCGCACTCGGGCTCACGACTGTGCATTCGCGCTCGGGCTCGCTACTGCGCATGCGCACTCGGTGTCACTACTGCTCATGCGCACTCGGGCTCATTACTGCGCATGCGGACTCCAGCTGAGACCGGCACATGCGCACTCGGGCTCACTACTGCGCATGCGCACTCGGGGTCACTACTGCTCATGCGCACTCGGACTCACTACTGCTCATACGCACTCCGGCTATCTACTGCCCATGCGAACTCGGACTCACTACTGCGGATGCGCAATCAGGCTCACTACTGCGCACGCGCACTCCAGCTGAGACCGGCACATGCGCACTCGGGGTCACTACTGCGCATGCACACTCAGGTTCACTACTGCTCATACGCACTCCGGCTCACTACTGCTCATGCGAACTCGGACTCACTACTGCGGATGCGCAATCGGGCTCACTACTGCGCATGCGCAATAGGTCTCACTACTGCGGATGCGCAATCGGGTTCACTAATGCGCATGCGCACTCGGGGTTACAACTGCGCATGCGCACTCGGGATCACTACGGCGCATGCGCACACGGGCTCACTACTGTGCATGCGCACTCAGGCTCACTACTGCTCATACGCACTCCGGCTCACTACTGCTCATGCGAACTCGGACTCACTACTGCGGATGCGCAATCGGGCTCACTACTGCGCATGCGCAATCAGTCTCACTACTGCGGATGCGCAATCGGGCTCACTACTGCGCATGCGCACTCGGGGTCACTACTGCGCATGCGCCCTCGGGGTCACTATTGCGCATGCGCACTCGGGCACACTACTGCGGGTGCGCACTCCGGCTCACTACTGCGCATGGGCACACGGGCTCACTACTGCACATGCGCACTCCAGGTCACTACTGCTCATGCGCACTCGGGCTCACTACTGCGCATGCGCGCTCGGGCTCGCTACAGTGCATGCGCACTCGGGGTCACCACTGCAGATGCGCAATCGGACTCACTACTGCCCATGCGCACTCGGGGTCACTACTGCGCATGCGCACTCGGGCTGACTACCGTGCATGCGCACTCAGGGTCACTACTGCTCATGCGCACTCAGGCTCACTACTGCTCATACGCACTCGGGCTCACTACTGCGCATGCGCACTCGGGCTCACTACTGCTCATGCGCACTCGGGGTCACTACTGCGCATGCGCACGCAGGCTCACTACTGCTCATACGCACTCCGGCTCACTACTGCTCATGCGAACTCGGACTCACTACTGCGGATGCGCAATCGGTCCCACTACTGCGCATGCGCACTCGGGCTCACTACTGCGCATGCGCGCTCGGTCTCGCTACTGCGCATGCGCATTCGGGGTCACTACTGCTCATGCGCACTCGGGCTCACTACTGCGCATGCGGACTCCAGCTGAGACCGGCACGTGCGCACTCGGGCTCACTACTGCGCATGCGCCCTCGGGCTCGCTACTGTGCATGCGCACTCGGGCTCACTACTGCGCATGCGCGCTCGGGGTCGCTACTGCGCATGCGCACACCGGCTCAGACCTGCACATGCGCACTCGAGTTCACTTCTGCGCATGCGCACACGGGTGCACTACTGCGCATGCGCACACGGGCTCACTACTGCGCATGCGCACTCGGGGTCACTACTGCTCATGCGCACTCGGACTCACTACTGCTCATACGCACTCCGGCTATCTACTGCTCATGCGAACTCGGACTCACTACTGCGGTTGCGCAATCAGGCTCACTACTGCGCACGCGCACTCCAGCTGAGACCGGCACATGCGCACTCGGGGTCACTACTCTGCACGCGCACTCAGGTTCACTACTGC
The DNA here is from genome assembly GCA_963576845.1 of Megachile leachella. Classification (NCBI taxonomy): domain Eukaryota; kingdom Metazoa; phylum Arthropoda; class Insecta; order Hymenoptera; family Megachilidae; genus Megachile; species Megachile leachella. Next base: position 4,118,190 of record OY756247.1, read on the forward strand.
TCATACGCACTCCGGCGCACTACTGCTCATGCGAACTCGGACTCACTACTGCGGGTGCGAACTCGGACTCACTACTGCGGATGCGCAATCGGGCTCACTACTGCGCATGCGCACTCGGACTCACTACTGCTCATACGCACTCCGGCTCACTACTGCTCATGCGAACACGGACTCACCACTGCAGAAGCGCAATCGGGCTCACTACTGCGCATGCGCACACGGGGTCACTACTGCGGATGCGTACTCCGGGTCACTAATGCTCATGCGCACTCGGGCTCACTACTGCGCATGCGCGCTCGGGCTCGCTACTGTGCATGCGAACTCGGGGTCACCACTGCAGATGCGCAATCGGACTCACTACTGCCCATGCGCACTCGGGGTCACTACTGCGCATGCGCACTTGGGCTCACTACTGTGCATGCGCACTCGGGGTCACTACTGCGCATCCGCACTCGGGCTCACTACTGCCGATGCGCGTTCAGGCTCACTACTGCGCATCCGCACACGGGCTCACTTCTGCGCATGCGCACTCGGGGTCATTACAGCTCATGCGCACTCGGACTCACTACTGCTCATGCGCACTCGGGGTCACTACTGCGCATGCGCCCTCGGGGTCACTATTGCGCATGCGCACTCGGGCACACTACTGCGGATGCGCAATGGGTCCCACTACTGCGCATGCGCACTCGGTTACACTACTGCGGATGCGCACTCGGGGTCACTACTGCTCATACGCACTCCGGCACACTACTGCTCATGCGAACTCGGACTCACTACTGCGGATGCGCAATCGGGCTCACTACTGCGCATGCCCACTCGGACTCACTACTGCTCATACGCCATCCGGCTATCTACTGCTCATGCGAACTCGGACTCACTACTGCGGATGGGCAAACAGGCTCACTACTGCGCATGCGCACTCCAGCTGAGACCGGCACATGCGTACTCGGGGTCACTACTGCGCATGCGCACTCAGGCTCACTACTGCTCATACGCACTCCGGCTCACTACTGCTCACGCGAACTCGGACTCACTACTGCGGATGCGCAATCAGGCTCACTACTGCGCATGCGCACTCCAGCTGAGACCGGCACATGCGCACTCGGGGTCACTACTACGCATGCGCACTCGGGGTCACTATTGCGCATACGCACTCGGGCACACTACTGCGGATGCGCACTCCGGCTCACTACTGCGCATGGGCACACGGGCTCACTACTGCACATGCGCACTCCAGGTCACTACTGCTCATGCGCACTCGGGCTCACTACTGCGCATGCGCGCTCGGGCTCGCTACTGTGCGTGCGCACTCGGGGTCACCGCTGCAGATGCGCAATCGGACTCACTACTGAACATGCGCACTCGGGGTCACTACTGCGCATGCGCACTCGGGCTCACTACCGTGCATGCGCACTCGGGGTCACAACTGCGGATGCGCACTCGGGGTCACTACTGCAAATGCGCACTCGGGTTCACTACTGCGCATGCGCACCCGGGTACACTACTGCGGATGCGCACTCGGGGTCACTACTGTTCATACGCACTCCGACTCAGTACTGCTCATGCGAACTCGGACTCACTACTGCGGATGCGCAATCGGGCTCACTACTGCGCATGCGCGATCGGGGTCGCTACTGCGCATGCGCACACCGGCTCAGACCTGCACATGCGCACTCGAGCTCACTTCTGCGCATGCGCACACGGGTGCACTACTGCGCATGCGCACACGGGCTCACTACTGCGCATGCGCACTGGGACTCACTACTGCTCATACGCACTCCGGCTATCTACTGCTCATGCGAACTCGGACTCACTACTGCGGATGCGCAATCAGGCTCACTACTGCGCATGCGCACTCCAGCTGAGACCGGCACATGCGCACTCGGGGTCACTACTGCGCATGCGCACTCAGGCTCACTACTGCTCATACGCACTCCGGCTCACTACTGCTCATGCGAACTCGGACTCACTACTGCGGATGCGCAATCGGGCTCACTACTGCGCATGCGCAATCGGTCTCACTACTGCGGATGCGCAATCGGGATCACTACTGCGCATGCGCACTCAGGCTCACTACTGCTCATACGCACTCCGGCTCACTACTGCTCATGTGAACTCGGACTCACTACTGCGGATGCGCAATCGGTCTCACTACTGCGCATGCGCACTCGGTTACACTACTGCGGATGCGTACTCGGTCTCACTACTGCGCATGGGCACACAGCCTTACTACTGCGCATGCGCACTCCGGGTCACTACCGCTCATGGGCACTCGGGCTCACTACTGCGCATGCGCACTCGGGGTCACTACTGCTCATGCGCACTCGGACTCACTACTGCTCATACGCACTCCGGCTATCTACTGCTCATGCGAACTCGGACTCACTACTGCGGATGCGCAATCAGGCTCACTACTGCGCATGCGCACTCCAGCTGAGACCGGCACATGCGCACTCCGGCTCACTACTGCGCATGGGCACACGGGCTCACTACTGCGCATGCGCACTCCGGGTCACTACTGCTCATGCGCACTCGGACTCACTACTGCCCATGCGCAATCGGGCTCTCTACTGCGCATGCGCACTCGGACTCACTACTCCACATGCGATCTCGGACTCGCTACTGCGGATGCGCAATCGGGCTCGCTACTGCGCATGCGCACTCGGGATCACTACTGTGCATGCGCACTCGGGCTCACTACTGCGGATGCGCGCTCAGGCTCACTACTGCGCATCCGCACACTGGCTCACTTCTGCGCATGCGCACTCGGACTCACTACTGCTCATACGCACTCCGGCTCGCTACTGCTCATGCGAACTCGGACTCACTACTGCGCATGCGCTCTCGGGCTCACTACTGCGCATGCGCGTTCGGGCTCGCTACTGCGCCTGCGCACCCGGGGTCACCACTGCAGAAGCGCAATCGGGCTCACTACTGCGGATGCGTACTCCGGGTCACTAATGCTCATGCGCACTCGGGCTCACTACTGCGCATGCGCGCTCGGGCTCGCTACTGTGCATGCGAACTCGGGGTCACCACTGCAGATGCGCAATCGGACTAACTACTGCCCATGCGCACTCGGGGTCACTACTGCGCATGCGCACTTGGGCTCACTACTGCGCATGCGCACTCAGGCTCACTACTGCGCATGCGCGCTCGGGGTCGCTGCTGCGCATGCGCACACCGGCTCAGACCTGCACATGCGCACACGAGTTCACTTCTGCGCATGCGCACACGGGTGCACTACTGCGCATGCACACACGGGCTCACTACTGCGCATGCGCACTCGGGGTCACTACTGCTCATACGCACTCGGACTCACTACTGCTCATACGCACTCCGGCTATCTACTACTCATGCGAACTCGGACTCGCTACTGCGGATGCGCAATCGGGCTCGCTACTGCGCATGCGCACTCGGGATCACTACTGTGCATGCGCACTCGGGCTCACTACTGCGGATGCGCGCTCAGGCTCACTACTGCGCATCCGCACACTGGCTCACTTCTGCGCATGCGCACTCGGACTCACTACTGCTCATACGCACTCCGGCTCGCTACTGCTCATGCGAACTCGGACTCACTACTGCGGATGCGCAATCGGGCTCACTACTGCGCATGCGCACTCGGACTCACTACTGCTCATACGCACTCCGGCCCACTACTGCTCATGCGAACTCGGACTCACTACTGCGCATGCGCTCTCGGGCTCACTACTGCGCATGCGCGTTCGGGCTCGCTACTGCGCCTGCGCACCCGGGGTCACCACTGCAGAAGCGCAATCGGGCTCACTACTGCGCATGCGCACACGGGGTCACTACTGCGGATGCGTACTCCGGGTCACTAATGCTCATGCGCACTCGGGCTCACTACTGCGCATGCGCGCTCGGGCTCGCTACTGTGCATGCGAACTCGGGGTCACCACTGCAGATGCGCAATCGGACTAACTACTGCCCATGCGCACTCGGGGTCACTACTGCGCATGCGCACTTGGGCTCACTACTGCGCATGCGCACTCAGGCTCACTACTGCTCATACGCACTCCGGCTCACTACTGCTCATGCGAACTCGGACTCACTACTGCGGATGCGCAATCGGACTCACTACTGCTCATGCGCACTCGGGCTCACTACTGCGCATGCGCGCTCGGGGTCGCTGCTGCGCATGCGCACACTGGCTCAGACCTGCACATGCGCACTCGAGTTCACTTCTGCGCATCCGCACACGGGTGCACTACTGCGCATGCACACACGGGCTCACTACTGCGCATGCGCACTCGGGGTCACTACTGCTCATACGCACTCGGACTCACTACTGCTCATACGCACTCCGGCTATCTACTGCTCATGCGAACTCGGACTCACTACTGCGGATGCGCAATCACGCTCACTACTGCGCACGCGCACTCCAGCTGAGACCGGTACATGCGCACTCGGGGTCACTACTGCGCATGCGCACTCATGCTCACTACTGCTCATACGCACTCCGGCTCACTACTGCTCATGCGAACTCGGACTCACTACTGCGGATGCGCAATCGGGCTCACTACTGCGCATGCGCAATCGGTCTCACTACTGCGGATGCGCAATCGGGTTCACTACTGCGCATGCGCACTCAGGCTCACTACTGCTCATACGCACTCCGGCTCACTACTGCTCATGCGAATTCGGACTCACTACTGCTCATGCGAACTCGGACTCACTACTGCGGATGCGCAATCGGGCTCACTACTGCGCATGCGCAATCAGTCTCACTACTGCGGATGCGCAATCGGTCTCACTACTGCGCATGCGCACTCGGGCTCGCTACTGTGCATGCGCACTCGGGGTCACCACTGCAGATGCGCAATCGGACTCACTACTGCCCATGCGCACTCGGGGTCACTACTGCGCATGCGCACTCGGGCTCACTACCGTGCATGCGCACTCGGGGTCACTACTGCTCATGCGCACTCAGGCTCACTACTGCTCATACGCACTCGGGCTCACTACTGCGCATGCGCACTCGGGCTCACTACTGCTCATGCGCACTCGGGGTCACTACTGCGCATGCGCACTCAGGCTCACTACTGCTCATACGCACTCCGGCTCACTACTGCTCATGCGAACTCGGACTCACTACTGCGGATGCGCAATCGGGCTCCTACTGCGCATGCGCACTCGGACTCACTACTGCTCATACGCACACGGACTCAGTACTGCTCATGCGAACTCGGACTCACTACTGCGCATGCGCACTCGGGGTCACTACTGCTCATGCGCACTCGGACTCACTACTGCTCATACGCAATCCGGCTATCTACTGCTCATGCGAACTCGGACTCACTACTGCGTATGCGTAATCAGGCTCACTACTGCGCATGCGCACTCCAGCTGAGACCGGCACATGCGCACTCGGGGTCACTACTGCGCATGCGCACTCGGACTCACTACTGCTCATACGCACTCCGACTCAGTACTGCTCATGCGAACTCGGACTCACTACTGCGCATGCGCACTCGGGGTCACTACTGCTCATGCGCACTCGGACTCACTACTGCGGATGCGCAATCGGGCTCACTACTGCGCATGCGCACTCGGGCTCACGACTGTGCATGCGCGCTCGGGCTCACTACTGCGCATGCGGACTTCAGCTGAGACCGGCACATGCGCACTCGGGCTCACTACTGCGCATGCGCACACGGGCACACTACTACGCATGCGCAGTCCGGGTTACCACTGCGCATGCCCACTCGGGCACACTACTGCGGATGCGCACTCCGGCTCACTACTGCGCATGGGCACACGGGCTCACTACTGCGCATGCGCACTCCGGGTCACTACTGCTCATGCGCACTCGGGCTCACTACTGCGCATGCGCACTCGGGGTCACTACTGCTCATGCGCACTCGGACTCACTACTGCTCATACGCACTCCGGCTATCTACTGCTCATGCGAACTCGGACTCACTACTGCGGATGCGCAATCAGGCTCACTACTGCGCATGCGCACTCCAGCTGAGACCGGCACATGCGCACTCTGGCTCACTACTGCGCATGGGCACACGGGCTCACTACTGCGCATGCGCACTCCGGGTCACTACTGCTCATGCGCACTCGGACTCACTACTGCCCATGCGCAATCGGGGTCTCTACTGCGCATGCGCACTCGGACTCACTACTCCACATGCGATCTCGGACTCGCTACTGCGGATGCGCAATCGGGCTCACTACTGCGCATGCGCAATCGGTCTCACTACTGCGGATGCGCAATCGGGCTCACTAGTGCGCATGCGCACTCGGGATCACTACTGTGCATGCGCACTCGGGCTCACTACTGCGGATGCGCACTCGGGGTCACTACTGCTCATGCGCACTCGGACTCACTACGGCTTATGCGCACTCGGGCTCACTACTGCGCATGCGCGCTAGGGGTTGCTATTGCGGATGCGCACACCGGCTCAGACCTGCACATGCCCACTCGAGCTCACTTCTGCGCATGCGCACACGGGTGCACTACTGCGCATGCGCACACGGGCTCACTACTGTGCATGCGCACTCGGGGTCACTACTGCTCATGTGCACTCGGACTCACTACTGCTCATACGCACTCCGGCTCGCTACTGCGCATGCGTTCTCGGGCTCACTACTGTGCATGCGAACTCGGGGTCACCACTGCAGATGCGCAATCGGACTCACTACTGCCCATGCGCACTCGGGGTCACTACTGCGCATGCGCACTTGGGCTCACTACTGTGCATGCGCACTCGGGGTCACTACTGCGCATCCGCACTCGGGCTCACTACTGCCGATGCGCGCTCAGGCTCACTACTGCGCATCCGCACACGGGCTCACTTCTGCGCATGCGCACTCGGGGTCATTACAGCTCATGCGCACTCGGACTCACTACTGCGCATGCGCGCTCGGGATCACTACTGCGCATACGCGCTCGGGGTAGCTACTGCGCATTCGCTCACGGGCTCACACTGTGCATGCACACTCGGGGTCACTACTGCGCATGCGCACACGGGCTCGCTACTGCGCATGCGCACACGGGCTCACTACTGCGCATGCGCAGTCCGGCTCAGACCTGCCCATGCGCACTCGGGCTCACTACTGCGCATGCGTGCTCGGGCTCACTACTGCTCTAGCGCACTCGGACTCACTACTGCTCATGCGCACTCGGGCTCACTACTGTGCATGCGCTCTCGGGGTCACTACTGCTCATGCGCACTCGGACTCACTACTGCTCATGCGCACACGGGGTCACTACTGCCCATGCGCACTCGGTCTCACTACTGCTCATGCGCATTCGGGGTCACTACTGCGCATGCGCACTCGGACTAACCACTGCTCATGCGCACTGGGACTCACTACTGCGGATGCGCACTCGGACTCACTACTGCGGATGCACAATCGGGCTCACTACTGCATGTGCGCACTCCGCCTCAGACCTGCACATGCGCATTCGAGCTCACTTCTGCGCATGCGCACACGCGCGCACTACTGCGCTTGCGCACTCGGACTAACAACTGCTCATGCGCACTGGGACTCACTACTGCTCATGCGCACTCGGACTCACTACTGCGGATGCACAATCGGGCTCACTACTGCACGTGCGCACTCCGCCTCAGACCTGCACATACGCACACGGACTCACTACTGCTCATGCGCACTCGGGGACACTACTGTGCATGCGCACTCGGACTAACCACTGCTCATGCGCACTGGGACTCACTACTGCTCATGCGCACTCGGACTCACTACTGCGGATGCACAATCGGGCTCACTACTGCACGTGCGCACTCCGCCTCAGACCTGCACATACGCACACGGACTCACTACTGCTCATGCGCACTCGGGGACACTGCTGCTCATGCGCACTCGGACTCACTACTGCTCATGCGCATTCGGGGTCACTACTGCGCATGCGCACTCGGACTCACTACTGCGGATGCGCAATCGGGCTCACTACTGCGAATGCGCACCCGGGCTCCCTACTGCGCATGCGCACCCGGGCTCACTACTGCGCATGCGCAGTCCGGCTCAGACCTGCACATGCGCATTCGAGCTCACTTCTGCGCATGCGCACACGGGCTCACTACTGTGCATGCGAACTCGGGGTCACTGCTGCTTATGCGCACTCGGGGTCACGACTGCTGATGCGCACTCGGACTCACTACTGCTCATGCGCACTCGGGGTCACTACTGCTCATGCGCACTCGGACTCACTACTGCTCATGCGCATTCGGGGTCACTACTGCGCATGCGCACTCGGACTCACTACTGCGGATGCGGAATCGGGCTCACTACTGCGAATGCGCACCCGGGCTCCCTACTGCGCATGCGCACCCGGGCTCCCTACTGCGCATGCGCGCACGGGCCCACTACTGCGCATGCGCACTCCGGCTCAGACCTGCTCATGCGCACACGGACTCACTACTGCGGATGCGCAATCGGGCTCACTACTGTGCATGCGCACTCGGGGTCACTACTGCTCATGCGCACTCGGCCTCACTACTGCTCATGCGCACTCGGGGTCACTACTGCGCATGCGCACTCGGACTCACTACTGCGGATGCGCGCTCGGGCTCACTACTGCGCATGCGCGCACGGGCCCACTACTGCGCATGCGCACTCCGGCTCAGAACTGCCAATGCACCCTCGGGCACACCACTGCGCATGCGCACACGGGCTCACTACTGCGCATGCGCAGTCCGGCCCAGGCCTGCACATGCGCATTCGAGCTCACTTCTGCGCATGCGCACACACCCGCACTACTGCGCTTGCGCACTCGGACTAACCACTGCTCATGCGCACTGGGACTCACTACTGCGGATGCGCGCTCGGGCTCACTACTGCGGATGCGCAATCGGGTTCACTACTGCGCATGAGCACACGGGCTCACTACTGCGCATGCGCGCACTGGCCCACTACTGCGCATGCGCACTACGGCTCAGACCTGCACATGCGCACACGGACTCACTACTGTGGATGCGCAATCGGGCTCACTACTGTGCATGCGTACTCGGGGTCACTACTGCTCATGCGCACTCGGACTCACTACTGCTCATGTGCACTCGGGCTCACTACTGTGCATGCGCACTCGGGGTCACTACTGCTCATGCGCACTCGGACTCACTACTGCTCATGCGCACTCGGGCTCACTACTGTGCATGCGCACTCGGGGTCACTACTGCTCACGCGCACTCGTACTCACTACTGCGGATGCACGCTCGGGCTCACTACTGCGCATGCGCACACGGGCTCACTACTGCACATGCGCGCACGGCCCCACTACTGCGCATGCGCACTCCGGCTCAGACCTGCACATGCGCACACGGACTCACTACTGCGGATGCGCAATCGGGCTCACTACTGTGCATGCGCTCTCGGGGTCACTACTGCTCATGCGCACTCGGACTCACTACTGCTCATGCGCACTCGGACTCACTACCGCTCATGCGCACTCGGGGTCACTACTGCGCATGCGCACTCGGACTGACTACTGCGGATGCGCGCTCGGGCTCACTACTGCGCATGCGCACACGGGCTCACTACGGCGCATGCACGCACGGGCCCAACACTGCGCATGCGCACTCCGGCTCAGACCTGCACATGCGCACACGGACTCACTACTGCGGATGCGCAATCGGGCACACTACTGCTCATGCGCACTCGGGCCCACTACTGCGCATGCGCACTCCGGCTCAGAACTGCACATGCGCACACGGACTCACTACTGCGGATGCGCAATCGGGCTCACTACTGTGCATGCGTACTCGGGGTCACTACTGCTCATGCGCACTCGGGGTCACTACTGCTCATGCGCACTCGGACTCACTACTGCTCATGCGCACTCGGGGTCACTACTGCTCATGCGCACACGGGCACACCACTGCGCATGCGCACACGGACTCACCACTGCGCATGCGCACTCCGGCTCAGACCTGCCCATGCGCACTCGGACTCACTTCTGCTCATGCGCACTCGGGGTCACTACTGCTCATGCGCGCTCGGGCTCACTACTGCGCATGCGCACACGGGCTCACTACTGCGCATGCGCGCACGGGCCCACTACTGCGCATGCGCACTCCGGCTCAGACCTGCCCATGCGCCCTCGGGCACACCACTGCGCATGCGCACACGGGCTCACTACTGTGCATGCGCAGTCCGGCTCAGACCTGCACATGCGCATTCGAGCTCACTTCTGCGCATGCGCACACGCGCGCACTACTGCGCTTGCGCACTCGGACTAACGACTGCTCATGCGCACTGGGACTCACTACTGCGGATGCGCGCTCGGGCTCACTACTGCGTATGCGTGCTCGGGCTCACCACTGCGCATGCGCACTCGGACTAACCACTGCTCATGTGCACTGGGACTCACTACTGCGGATGCGCGCTCGGGCTCACTACTGCGGATGCGCGCTCGGGCTCACTACTGCGCATGCGCACACGGGCTCACTACTGCGCATGCGCGCACAGGCCCACTACTGCGCATGCGCACTCCGGCTCAGACCTGCCCATGCGCCCTCGGGCACACTACTGCGCATGCGCACTCGGGCTCACTACTGTGCATGCGCAGTCCGGCTCAGACCTGCACATACGCATTCGAGCTCACTTCTGCGCATGCGCACACGCGCGCACTACTGCGCTTGCGCACTCGGACTAACCACTGCTCATGCGCACTGGGACTCACTACTGCGGATGCGCGCTCGAGCTCACTACTGCGCATGCGTGCTCGGGCTCACTACTGCGCATGCGCACTCGGACTAACCACTGCTCATGTGCACTGTGTAACGAGGCATATTTTTCCCCCTTCTTTTTTGGGGGGTAACCTAATTTTTTTTTTGGTTATGCCTCGTTACGATGACCCTCCCGGATTGCCAACCCCCACTCCTCCGCCTGAGCGGATTCCTCGCCACGGGGGGCCAGTGCGTGGTGTGTGTGTGTGTGTTTTTTTTTTCTTTTCTTTCGTGTTACTATTTCCTTTTTTTCTTTTTCTCTTTTATTTATTTATTTTTGCCCTCCCCACTTCCAACCGGCGGCCAGAAGAGTCTGCAGCATCCCCGGTCGCGGAGGAACCCCTCTCTGGGCGATAGAGGCGCGGGATGGGCCCACTACTGAAGGACGTTGGCTGTCCGGTCGCGGCACCACCCCCGTCATCCTCCGCGGGGGGGCGACCGGCAGCCCAGCAGCAGAAAGCGCCAGGCCTGGGGACGAGCTACCCCCGACCGCCACCTCGAGAGGGCCCCAGGACCTGGCTTCCCCAGAGCACCACGGGATGGTCCATCCTCGACGCCGAAATCCCCGGGGTGGGGGAATACCGCGAACCGGGGAAGAAGATCGAAAAGGGAAGAAGTCAGGGAGCCGCCGGAACGCGATAACGCCCCGAGCCTCACGTCTTGCTTACAGTCTTTTATTGCTACTTTGCGCTTTTCTTTTCCGTTTTTTTTTCTTTATTGTACGCGTTAATCGCCGTGTGTGTGTTCTGTTCTCTTTTGCTTTGTGTTCTTTGGTGTGCTGTGTGCGAGTTGCCGCCCCTGGTGTGAGGATTAACGCCCCGACACCGAAAGAAAGGTAGGAGCTTTCTCGCTACCCCGTTCTTTCTTTTTTTTTTGTTATTGATTTGGGCGTGGCGAGGGTGATAGGACCCTTGACCCCTGTGACGAGGACCCTAGAGGCCGCGGACGGTGTAATTCGACACCGTCCCTTCCCCCTAACGCCAAACCGTATTTTCCGTTTCGCGTTTCGCGAATTTCTTCCGCTGTGTTTAAGATCTAGGACCAACGTCCCCTTGTTGTCCACGACCCCTAAGAGGGCGTGCTCCCGCGCGGACGAATCCCCAGCGGAAACGCGACCGAAGCCATTTTGTACTACGCGTGCGTACCGTGTGCCCCGGCGCCGCGATAGCCTCCCTCGCAACTGGCGAGTTAACCCCTTTTCCTTGACCGTTGCCTGTAACGCGTGGGGCCCACCACCGTTTCTTTTGTACCCCCTTTTCTTTTTGCTGGCGTGGCCTATTCAGGCCCAAATAAAACTCTCTTTGTGTTGGATACAATATCGCGGGTCTTTTACTACTTTTTTTTCTTTCCTTTCCTGGCCCCCCTCTGAGTGCCGCTCCCGACAGAGCAGCCGGAAGGGCGATTACCGCGGACGAGTGCATTAGCACTGGCGCCCCGTTAGATAAATCGGCCGTGGGTGAGTGTATCGGTGAGTGGAGGACAGTTTTCCCTAACTGCCCCCACCCTAGGGACCCCTTTCGGGCTTTTCCCCCACCGATCCGTCACAACTGGGACTCACTACTGCGGATGCGCACTCGGACTCACTACTGCGGATGCGCGTTTGGGCTCACTACTGCGCATGCGCACACGGGCTCACTACTGTGCATGCGCAGTCCGGCTCAGACCTGCACATGCGCATTCGAGCTCACTTCTGCGCATGCGCACACGCGCGCACTACTGCGCTTGCGCATTCGGACTAACCACTGCTCATGCGCACTGGGACTCACTACTGCGGATGCGCGCTCGGGCTCACTACTGCGCATGCGTGCTCGGGCTCACTACTGCGCATGCGCACTCGGAATAACCACTGCTCATGTGCACTGGGACTCACTACTGCGGATGCGCGCTCGGGCTCACTACTGCGGATGCACAATCGGGTTCACTACTGCGCATGCGCACACCGGCTCACTACTGCGCATGCGCGCACGGGCCCACTACTGCGCATGCGCACTCCGGCTCAGACCTGCCCATGCGCCCTCGGGCACACCACTGCGCATGCGCACACGGACTCACCACTGCGCATGCGCACTCCGGCTCAGACCTGCCCATGCGCATTTGGGCTCACTACTGCGCATGCGCGCTCCGGCTCACTACTGCTCATGCGCACTCGGACTCACTACTGCGGATGCACTATCGGGCTCACTACTGCGCATGCGCACTCCGGGTCAGACATTCACATGCGCACACGGACTCACTACTGTGGATGCGCAATCGGGCTCACTACTGTGCATGCGCACTCGGGGTCACTACTGCTCATGCGCACTCGGACTCACTACTGCTCATGCGCAGACGGACTCACTACTGTGGATGCGCAATCGTGTTCACTACTGTGCATGCGCACTAGGGGTCACTACTGCTCATGCGCACTCAGGCTCACTACTGTGCATGCGCACTCGGGGTCATTACTGCTCATGCGCACTCGGACTCACTACTGCGCATGCGCACACGGGCTCACTACTGCGCATGCGCGCACGGCCCCACTACTGCGCATGCGCACTCCGGCTCAGACCTGCACATGCGCACACGGACTCACTACTGCGGATGCGCAACCGGGCTCACTACTGTGCATGCGCTCTCGGGGTCACTACTGCTCATGCGCACTCGGACTCACTACTGCTCATGCGCACTCGAACTCACTACTGCTCATGCGCACTCGGGGTCACTACTGCTCATGGTCACTCGGACTCACTACTGCTCATGCGCATTCGAGGTCACTACTGCGCATGCGCACTCGGACTCACTACTGTGCATGCGCACTCGGGGTCACTACTGCTCATGCGCACTCGGACTCACTACTGCTCATGCGCGCTCGGGCCCACTACTGCGCATGCGCACTCCGGCTCAGACCTGCACATGCGCACACGGACTCACTACTGCTCAAGCGCACTCGGGCTCACTACTGTGCATGCGCACTCGGGGTCACTACTGCTCATGCGCACTCGGACTCACTACTGTTCATGCGCACTCGGGCTCACTACTGCGCATGCGCGCTCCGGCTCACTACTGCTCCTGCGCACTCGGACTCACTACTGTGGATGCACAATCGGGCTCACTACTGCGCATGCGCACTACGGCTCAGACCTGCACATGCGCACACCGACTCACAACTGTGGATGCGCAATCGGGCTCACTACTGTGCATGAGCAGTCGGGGTCACTACTGCTCATGCGCACTCGGACTCACTACTGCTCAAGCGCACTCGGGCTCACTACTGTGCATGCGCACTCGGAGTCACTACTGCTCATGCGCACTCGGACTCACTACTGTTCATGCGCACTCGGGCTCACTACTGTGCATGCGCACTCGGGGTCACTACTGCTCATGCGGACTCGGACTCACTACTGCTCATGCGCACTCGGGCTCACTACTGTGCATGCGCACTCGGACTCACTACTGCTCATGCGCACACGGGCTCACTACTGTGCATGCGCACTCGGGGTCACTACTGCTCATGCGCACTCGGACTCACTACTGCGCATGCGCACACGGGCTCACTACTGCGCATGCGCGCACGGCCCCACTACTGCGCATGCGCACTCCGGCTCAGACCTGCACATGCGCACACGGACTCACTACTGCGGATGCGCAACCGGGCTCACTACTGTGCATGCGCTCTCAGGGTCACTACTGCTCATGCGCACTCGGACTCACTACTGCTCATGCGCACTCGAACTCACTACTGCTCATGCGCACTCGGGGTCACTACTGCTCATGCGCACTCGGACTCACTACTGCTCATGCGCACTGGGACTCACTACTGCGGATGCGCGCTCGGCCTCACTACTGCGGATGCGCAATCGGGTTCACTACCGCGCATGCGCACACGGGCTCACTACTGCGCATGCGCGCACGAGCCCACTACTGCGCATGCGCACTCCGGCTCAGACCTGCCCATGCGCCCTCGGGCACACCACTGCGCATGCGCACACGGACTCACCACTGCGCATGCGCACTCCGGCTCAGACCTGCCCATGCGCACTCGGGCTCACTACTGCGCATGCGCGCTCGGGATCACTACTGCGCATACGCGCTCGGGGTAGCTACTGCGCATTCGCTCACGGGCTCACACTGTGCATGCACACTCGGGGTCACTACTGCGCATGCGCACACCGGCTCGCTACTGCGCATGCGCACACGGGCTCACTACTGCGCATGCGCAGTCCGGCTCAGACCTGCCCATGCGCACTCGGGCTCACTACTGCGCATGCGTGCTCGGGCTCACTACTGCTCAAGCGCACTCGGACTCACTACTGCTCATGCGCACTCGGGCTCACTACTGTGCATGCGCTCTCGGGGTCACTACTGCTCATGCGCACTCGGACTCACTACTGCTCATGCGCACACGGGGTCACTACTGCCCATGCGCACTCGGTCTCACTACTGCTCATACGCATTCGGGGTCACTACTGCGCATGCGCACTCGGACTAACCACTGCTCATGCGCACTGGGACTCACTACTGCGGATGCGCACTCGGACTCACTACTGCACGTGCGCACTCCGCCTCAGACCTGCACATGCGCATTCGAGCTCACTTCTGCGCATGCGCACACGCGCGCACTACTGCGCTTGCGCACTCGGACTAACAACTGCTCATGCGCACTGGGACTCACTACTGCTCATGCGCACTCGGACTCACTACTGCGGATGCACAATCGGGCTCACTACTGCACGTGCGCACTCCGCCTCAGACCTGCACATACGCACACGGACTCACTACTGCTCATGCGCACTCGGGGACACTACTGTGCATGCGCACACGGGGTCACTACTGCTCATGCGCACTCGGGGACACTACTGCTCATGCGCACTCGGACTCACTACTGCTCATGCGCACTCGGGGTCACTACTGCTCATGCGCACTCGGACTCACTACTGCTCATGCGCATTCGGGGTCACTACTGCGTATGCGCACTCGGACTCACTACTGCGGATGCACAATCGGGCTCACTACTGCACGTGCGCACTCCGCCTCAGACCTGCACATACGCACACGGACTCACTACTGCTCATGCGCACTCGGGGACACTACTGTGCATGCGCACACGGGGTCACTACTGCTCATGCGCACTCGGGGACACTACTGCTCATGCGCACTCGGACTCACTACTGCTCATGCGCGCTCGGGCTCACTACTGCGCATGCGCACACGGGCTCACTACTGCGCATGCGCGCACCGGCCCACTATTGTGCATGCGCACTCCGGCTCAGACCTGCCCATGCGCCCTCGGGCACACCACTGCGCATGCGCACACGGGCTCACTACTGCGCATGCGCAGTCCGGCTCAGACCTGCACATGCGCATTCGAGCTCACTTCTGCGCATGCGCACACGCGCGCACTACTGCGCTTGCGCACTCGGACTAACAACTGCTCATGCGCACTGGGACTCACTACTGCTCATGCGCACTCGGACTCACTACTGCGGATGCACAATCGGGCTCACTACTGCACGTGCGCACTCCGCCGCAGACCTGCACATACGCACACGGACTCACTACTGCTCATGCGCACACGGGGTCACTACTGCACATGCGCTCTCGAACTCACTACTGCTCATGCGCATTCGGGGTCACTACTGCGCATGCGCACTCGGACTCACTACTGCTCATGCGCATTCGGGGTCACTACTGCGTATGCGCACTCGGACTCACTACTGCAGATGCGCACTCCGGCTCAGACCTGCCCATGCGCCCTCGGGCACACCACTGCGCATGCGCACACGGACTCACCACTGCGCATGCGCACTCCGGCTCAGACCTGCCCATGCGCACTCGGGCTCACTACTGCGCATGCGCGCTCGGGATCACTACTGCGCATACGCGCTCGGGGTAGCTACTGCGCATTCGCTCACGGGCTCACACTGTGCATGCACACTCGGGGTCACTACTGCGCATGCGCACACGGGCTCGCTACTGCGCATGCGCACACGGGCTCACTACTGCGCATGCGCAGTCCGGCTCAGACCTGCCCATGCGCACTCGGGCTCACTACTGCGCATGCGTGCTCGGGCTCACTACTGCTCTAGCGCACTCGGACTCACTACTGCTCATGCGCACTCGGGCTCACTACTGTGCATGCGCTCTCGGGGTCACTACTGCTCATGCGCACTCGGACTCACTACTGCTCATGCGCACACGGGGTCACTACTGCCCATGCGCACTCGGTCTCACTACTGCTCATGCGCATTCGGGGTCACTACTGCGCATGCGCACTCGGACTAACCACTGCTCATGCGCACTGGGACTCACTACTGCGGATGCGCACTCGGACTCACTACTGCGGATGCACAATCGGGCTCACTACTGCATGTGCGCACTCCGCCTCAGACCTGCACATGCGCATTCGAGCTCACTTCTGCGCATGCGCACACGCGCGCACTACTGCGCTTGCGCACTCGGACTAACAACTGCTCATGCGCACTGGGACTCACTACTGCTCATGCGCACTCGGACTCACTACTGCGGATGCACAATCGGGCTCACTACTGCACGTGCGCACTCCGCCTCAGACCTGCACATACGCACACGGACTCACTACTGCTCATGCGCACTCGGGGACACTACTGTGCATGCGCACTCGGGGTCACTACTGCTCATGCGCACTCGGGGACACTGCTGCTCATGCGCACTCGGACTCACTACTGCTCATGCGCATTCGGGGTCACTACTGCGTATGCGCACTCGGACTCACTACTGCAGATGCGCGCTCGGGCTCACTACTGCGCATGCGCACACGGGCTCACTACTGCGCATGCGCGCACCGGCCCACTATTGTGCATGCGCACTCCGGCTCAGACCTGCCCATGCGCCCTCGGGCACACCACTGCGCATGCGCACACGGGCTCACTACTGCGCATGCGCAGTCCGGCTCAGACCTGCACATGCGCATTCGAGCTCACTTCTGCGCATGCGCACACGCGCGCACTACTGCGCTTGCGCACTCGGACTAACAACTGCTCATGCGCACTGGGACTCACTACTGCTCATGCGCACTCGGAATCACTACTGCGGATGCACAATCGGGCTCACTACTGCACGTGCGCACTCCGCCTCAGACCTGCACATACGCACACGGACTCACTACTGCTCATGCGCACTCGCGGTCACTACTGCACATGCGCACTCGAACTCACTACTGCTCATGCGCATTCGGGGTCACTACTGCGCATGCGTACTCGGACTCACTACTGCTCATGCGCATTCGGGGTCACTACTGCGTATGCGCACTCGGACTCACTACTGCAGATGCACGCTCGGGCTCACTACTGCGCATGCGCACACGGGCTCACTACGGCGCATGCGCGCACGGGCCCAACACTGCGCATGCGCACTCCGGCTCAGACCTGCACATGCGCACACGGACTCACTACTGCGGATGCGCAATCGGGCTCACTACAGTGCATGCGCACTCGGGGTCACTACTGCTCATGCGCACTCGGACTCACTACTGCTCATGCGCACTCGGGCCCACTACTGCGCATGCGCACTCCGGCTCAGACCTGCACATGCGCACACGGACTCACTGCTGCGGATGCGCAATCGGGCTCACTACTGTGCATGCGTACTCGGGGTCACTACTGCTCATGCGCACTCGGGGTCACTACTGCTCATGCGCACTCGGGGTCACTACTGCTCATGCGCACACGGGCCCACTACTGCGCATGCGCAGTCCGACTCAGACCTGCACATGCGTATTCGAGCTGACTTCTGCGCATGCGCACACGCGCGCACTACTGCGCTTGCGCACTCGGACTAACCACTGCTCATGCGCACACGGGCTCACTACTGTGCATGCGCACACCGGCTCACTACTGCGCATGCGCGCTCCGGCTCACTACTGCTCATGCGCACCCGGACTCACTACTGCGGATGCAAAATCGGGCTCACTACTGCGCATGCGCACTCGGACTCACTACTGCTCATGCGCACTCGGGCTCACTACTGTGCATGCGCACTCGGGGTCACTAATGCTCATGCGCACTCGGACTCACTACTGCTCATGCGCACTCGGACTCACTACTGCTCATGCGCACTCGGGCTTACTACTGTGCATGCGCACTCGGGGTCACTACTGCTCATGCGCACTCGGACTCACTACTGCTCATGCGCACTCGGACTCACTACTGCTCATGCGCACACGGGGTCACTACTGCTCATGCGCACTCGGTCTCACTACTGCTCATGCGCATTCGGGGTCACTACTGCGCATGCGCACTCGGACTAACCACTGCTCATGCGCACACGGGCTCACTACTGTGCATGCGCACACCGGCTCACTACTGCGCATGCGCGCTCCGGCTCACTACTGCTCATGCGCACTCGGACTCACTACTGCGGATGCACAATCGGGCTCACTACTGTGCATGCGCACTCGGGGTCACTAATGCTCATGCGCACTCGGACTCACTACTGCTCATGCGCACTCGGACTCACTACTGCTCATGCGCACTCGGGCTTACTACTGTGCATGCGCACTCGGGGTCACTACTGCTCATGCGCACTCGGACTCACTACTGCTCATGCGCACTCGGACTCACTACTGCTCGTGCGCACACGGGGTCACTACTGCTCATGCGCACTCGGTCTCACTACTGCTCATGCGCATTCGGGGTCACTACTGCGCATGCGCACTCGGACTAACCACTGCTCATGCGCACACGGGCTCACTACTGTGCATGCGCACACCGGCTCACTACTGCGCATGCGCGCTCCGGCTCACTACTGCTCATGCGCACTCGGACTCACTACTGCGGATGCACAATCGGGCTCACTACTGCGCATGCGCACTACGGCTCAGACCTGCACATGCGCACACGGACTCACTACTGTGGATGCGCAATCGGGCTCACTACTGTGCATGCGCACTCGGGGTCACTACTGCTCATGCGTACTCGGACTCACTACTGCTCATGCGCACTCGGGCTCACTACTGTGCATGCGCACTCGGGGTCACTACTGCTCATGCGCACTCGGACTCACTACTGCTCATGCGCACTCGGGCTCACTACTGTGCATGCGCACTCGGGGTCACTACTGCTCATGCGCACTCGGGGTCACTACTGCTCATGCGCACTCGGGGACACTACTGCTCATGCGCACTCGGACTCACTACTGCTCATGCGCACTCGGGGTCACTACTGCTCATGCGCACTCGGACTCACTACTGCTCATGCGCATTCGGGGTCACTACTGCGTATGCGCACTCGGACTCACTACTGCAGATGCGCGCTCGGGCTCACTACTGCAGATGCGCGCTCGGGCTCACTACTGCGCATGCGCACACGGGCTCACTACGGCTCATGCGCGCACGGGCCCAACACTGCGCATGCGCACTCCGGCTCAGACCTGCACATGCGCACACGGACTCACTACTGCGGATGCGCAATCGGGCTCACTACTGCGGATGCGCGCTCGGGCCCACTACTGCGCATGCGCACCCGGGCTCACTACTGCGCATGCGCGCACGGAACCACTACTGCGCATGCGCACTCCGGCTCAGACCTGCACATGCGCACACGGACTCACTACTGCGGATGCGCAATCGGGCTCACTACAGTGCATGCGCACTCGGGGTCACTACTGCTCATGCGCACTCGGACTCACTACTGCTCATGCGCACTCGGACTCACTACTGCTCATGCGCACTCGGGCTCACTACTGTGCATGCGCACTCGGGGTCACTACTGCTCATGCGCACTCGGACTCACTACTGCTCATGCGCACTCGGGCTCACTACTGTGCATGCGCACTCGGGGTCACTACTGCTCATGCGCACTCGGACTCACTACTGCTCATGCGCACTCGGGCTCACTACTGTGCATGCGCACTCGGGGTCACTACTGCTCATGCGCACTCGGACTCACTACTGCTCATGCGCACTCGGACTCACTACTGCTCATGCGCACACGGGGTCACTACTGCTCATGCGCACTCGGTCTCACTACTGCTCATGCGCATTCGGGGTCACTACTGAGCATGCGCACTCGGACTAACCGCTGCTCATGCGCACTGGGACTCACTACTGCGGATGCGCACTCGGACTCACTACTGCGGATGCACAATCGGGCTCACTACTGCACGTGCGCACTCCGCCTCAGACCTGCACATACGCACACGGACTCACTACTGCTCATGCGCACTCGGGGTCACTACTGCACATGCGCACTCGAACTCACTACTGCTCATGCGCATTCGGGGTCACTACTGCGCATGCGCACTCGGACTGACAACTGCGGATTATCGCTCGGGCTCACTACTGCGCATGCGCACACGGGCTCACTACTGCGCATGCGCGCACGGGCCCACTACTGCGCATGCGCAGTCCGGCTCAGACCTGCACATGCGCATTCGAGCTCACATCTGCGCATGCGCACACGCGCGCACTACTGCGCTTGCGCACTCGGACTAACAACTGCTCATGCGCACTGGGACTCACTACTGCTCATGCCTTCTCGGTCTCACTACTGTGCATGCGCACTCGGGGTCACTACTGCTCATGCGCACTCGGACTCACTACTGCTCATGCGCACTCGGACTCACTACTGTTCATGCGCACTCGGGCTCACTACTGTGCATGCGCACTCGGGGTCACTACTGCTCATGCGCACTCGGGGACACTACTGCTCATGCGCACTCGGACTCACTACTGCTCATGCGCACTCGGGGTCACTACTGCTCATGCGCACTCGGACTCACTACTGGTCATGCGCATTCGGGGTCACTACTGCGTATGCGCACTCGGACTCACTACTGCAGATGCGCGCTCGGGCTCACTACTGCGCATGCGCACACGGGCTCACTACGGCGCATGCGCGCACGGGCCCAACAATGCGCATGCGCACTCCGGCTCAGACCTGCACATGCGCACACGGACTCACTACTGCGGATGCGCAATCGGGCTCACTACTGCGGATGCGCGCTCGGGCCCACTACTGCGCATGCGCACCCGGGCTCACTACTGCGCATGCGCACCCGGGCTCACTACTGCGCATGCGCGCACGGACCCACTACTGCGCATGCGCACTCCGGCTCAGACCTGCACATGCGCACACGGACTCACTACTGCTCATGCGCACTCGGGCTCACTACTGTTCATGCGCACTCGGGGTCACTACTGCTCATGCGCACTCGGGGACACTACTGCTCATGCGCACTCGGACTCACTACTGCTCATGCGCACTCGGGGTCACTACTGCTCATGCGCACTCGGACTCACTACTGCTCATGCGCATTCGGGGTCACTACTGCGTATGCGCACTCGGACTCACTACTGGTCATGCGCATTCGGGGTCACTACTGCGTATGCGCACTCGGACTCACTACTGCAGATGCGCGCTCGGGCTCACTACTGCGCATGCGCACACGGGCTCACTACGGCGCATGCGCGCACGGGCCCAACAATGCGCATGCGCACTCCGGCTCAGACCTGCACATGCGCACACGGACTCACTACTGCGGATGCGCAATCGGGCTCACTACTGCGGATGCGCGCTCGGGCCCACTACTGCGCATGCGCACCCGGGCTCACTACTGCGCATGCGCACCCGGGCTCACTACTGCGCATGCGCGCACGGACCCACTACTGCGCATGCGCACTCCGGCTCAGACCTGCACATGCGCACACGGACTCACTACTGCTCATGCGCACTCGGGCTCACTACTGTTCATGCGCACTCGGGGTCACTACTGCTCATGCGCACTCGGGGACACTACTGCTCATGCGCACTCGGACTCACTACTGCTCATGCGCACTCGGGGTCACTACTGCTCATGCGCACTCGGACTCACTACTGCTCATGCGCATTCGGGGTCACTACTGCGTATGCGCACTCGGACTCACTACTGCAGATGCGCGCTCGGGCTCACTACTGCGCATGCGCACACGGGCTCACTACGGCGCATGCGCGCACGGGCCCAACACTGCGCATGCGCACTCCGGCTCAGACCTGCACATGCGCACACGGACTCACTACTGCGGATGCGCAATCGGGCTCACTACTGCGGATGCGCGCTCGGGCCCACTACTGCGCATGCGCACCCGGGCTCACTACTGCGCATGCGCGCACGGACCCACTACTGCGCATGCGCACTCCGGCTCAGACCTGCACATGCGCACACGGACTCACTACTGCGGATGCGCAATCGGGCTCACTACAGTGCATGCGCACTCGGGGTCACTACTGCTCATGCGCACTCGGGGTCACTACTGCTCATGCGCACTCGGACTCACTACTGCTCATGCGCACTCGGGGTCACTACTGTGAATGCGCACTCGGGGTCACTACTGCTCATGCGCACACGGACTCACTACTGCTCATGCGCACACGGGCCCACTACTGCGCATGCGCGCACGGGCCCACTACAGCGCATGCGCACTCCGGCTCAGACCTGCCCATGCGCCCTCGGGCACACCACTGCGCATGCGCACACGGGCTCACTACTGCGCATGCGCAGTCCGACTCAGACCTGCACATGCGTATACGAGCTGACTTCTGCGCATGTGCACACGCGCGCACGACTGCGCTTGCGCACTCGGACTAACCACTGCTCATGCGCACTGGGACTCACTACTGCGGATGCGCGCTCGGGCTCACTACTGCGGATGCGCAATCGGGTTCACTACTGCGCATGCGCAGACGGGCTCACTACTGCGCATGCGCGCACGAGCCCACTACTGCGCATGCGCACTCCGGCTCAGACCTGCCCATGCGCCCTCGGGTACACCACTGCGCATGCGCACACGGACTCACCACTGCGCATGCGCACTCCGGCTCAGACCTGCCCATGCGCACTCGGGCTCACTACTGCGCATGCGCGCTCCGGCTCACTACTGCTCATGCGCACTCGGACTCACTACTGCGGATGCACAATCGGGCTCACTACTGCGCATGCACACTACGGCTCAGACCTGCACATGCGCACACGGGCTCACTACTGCGCATGCGCACACGGACTCACCACTGCGCATGCGCACTCCGGCTCAGACCTGCTCATGCGCACTCGGGCTCACTACTGCGCATGCGCACTCGGACTAACCACTGCTCATGCGCACTGGGACTCACTACTGCGGATGCGCACTCGGACTCACTACTGCTGATGCGCACTGGGGCTCACTACTGCGCATACGCGCTCGGTGTCGCTACTGCGCATTCGCTCACGGGCTCACACTGTGCATGCACACTTGGGGTCACTACTGCGCATGCGCACTCTGGCTCACTACTGCGCATGCGCACTCCGGTCAGGCCTGTGCATGCGCACTCAGGCACACTATTGCGCATGCGCACTCCGGTTCACTACTGCTCATGCGCACTCGGTCTCACTACTGCGGATGAACAATCGGGCTCACTACTACGCATGCGCACTCCGGCTCAGACCTGCACATGCGCACAAGGACCCACTACTGCGGATGCGCAATCGGGCTCACTACTGTGCATGCGCACTCGGGGTCACTACTGCTCATGCGCACTCGGACCCACTACTGCTCATGCGCACTCGGGGTCACTACTGCGCATGCGCACTCGGACTTACTACTGCTCATGCGCACTCGGGCTCACTACTGTGCATGCGCACTCGGGGTCACTACTGCTCATGCGCACTCGGACTCACTACTGCTCATGCGCACTCGGACTCACTACTGCGCATGCGCACTCGAACTCACTACTGCTCATGCGCATTCGGGGTCACTACTGCGCATGCGCACTCGGACTGACAACTGCGGATTATCGCTCGGGCTCACTACTGCGCATGCGCACACGGGCTCACTACTGCGCATGCGCGCACGGGCCCACTACTGCGCATGCGCAGTCCGGCTCAGACCTGCACATGCGCATTCGAGCTCACTTCTGCGCATGCGCACACGCGCGCACTACTGCGCTTGCGCACTCGGACTAACAACTGCTCATGCGCACTGGGACTCACTACTGCTCATGCCCTCTCGGTCTCACTACTGTGCATGCGCACTCGGGGTCACTACTGCTCATGCGCACTCGGACTCACTACTGCTCATGCGCACTCGGACTCACTACTGCTCATGCGCACTCGGGGTCACTACTGCTCATGCGCACTCGGACTCACTACTGCTCATGCGCATTCGGGGTCACTACTGCGTATGCGCACTCGGACTCACTACTGCAGATGCGCGCTCGGGCTCACTACTGCAGATGCGCGCTCGGGCTAACTACTGCGCATGCGCACACGGGCTCACTACGGCGCATGCGCGCACGGGCCCAACACTGCGCATGCGCACTCCGGCTCAGACCTGCACATGCGCACACGGACTCACTACTGCGGATGCGCAATCGGGCTCACTACAGTGCATGCGCACTCGGGGTCACTACTGCTCATGCGCACTCGGACTCACTACTGCTCATGCGCACTCGGGCCCACTACTGCGCATGCGCACTCCGGCTCAGACCTGCACATGCGCACACGGACTCACTGCTGCGGATGCGCAATCGGGCTCACTACTGTGCATGCGTACTCGGGGTCACTACTGCTCATGCGCACTCGTGGTCACTACTGCTCATGCGCACTCGAACTCACTACTGCTCATGCGCACTCGGGGTCACTACTGCTCATGCGCTCTCGGACTCACTACTGCTCATGCGCACTCGGGGTCACTACTGCTCATGCGCACACGGGCCCACTACTGCGCATGCGCAGTCCGACTCAGACCTGCACATGCGTATTCGAGCTGACTTCTGCGCATGCGCACACGCGCGCACTACTGCGCTTGCGCACTCGGACTAACCACTGCTCATGCGCACTGGGACTCACTACTGCGGATGCGCGCTCGGGCTCACTACTGCGGATGCGCAATCGGGTTCACTACTGCGGATGCGCAATCGGGTTCACTACTGCCCATGCGCACACGGCCTCACTACTGCGCATGCGCACACGGACTCACCACTGCGCATGCGCACTCCGGCTCAGACCTGCCCATGCGCACTCGGGCTCACTACTGCGCATGCGCGCTCCGGCTCACTACTGCTCATGCGCACTCGGACTCACTACTGCGGACGCACAATCGGGCTCACTACTGCGCATGCGCACTACGGCTCAGACCTGCACATGCGCACACGGACTCACTACTGTGGATGTGCAATCGGGCTCACTACTGCTCGTGCGCACTCGGACTCACTACTGCTCATGCGCACTCGGGCTCACTACTGTGCATGCGCACTCGGGGTCACTACTGCTCATGCGCATTCGGGGTCACTACTGCGCATGCGCGCTCGGACTAACCACTGCTCATGCGCACACGGGCTCACTACTGTGCATGCGCACTCCGGCTCACTACTGCGCATGCGCGCTCCGGCTCACTACTGCTCATGCGCACTCGGACTCACTACTGCGGATGCACAATCGGGCTCACTACTGCGCATGCGCACTACGGCTCAGACCTGCACATGCGCACACGGACTCACTACTGTGGATGCGCAATCGGGCTCACTACTGTGCATGCGCACTCGGGGTCACTACTGCTCATGCGTACTCGGACTCACTACTGCTCATGCGCACTCGGGCTCACTACTGTGCATGCGCACTCGGGGTCACTACTGCTCATGCGCACTCGGACTCACTACTGCTCATGCGCACTCGGGCTCACTACTGTGCATGCGCAATCGGGGTCACTACTGCTCATGCGCACTCGGACTCGCTACTGCTCATGCGCACTCGGACTCACTACTGCTCATGCGCACTCGGGCTCACTACCGTGCATGCGCGCTCGGGGTCACTACTGCTCATGCGCACTCGGACTCACTACTGCTCATGCGCACTCGGGCTCACTACTGTGCATGCGCACTCGGGGTCACTAATGCTCGTGCGCACTCGGACTCACTACTGCTCATGCGCACTCGGGCTTACTACTGTGCATGCGCACTCGGGGTCACTACTGCTCATGCGCACTCGGACTCACTACTGCTCATGCGCACTCGGACTCACTACTGCTCATGCGCACACGGGGTCACTACTGCTCATGCGCACTCGGTCTCACTACTGCTCATGCGCATTCGGGGTCACTACTGCGCATGCGCACTCGGACTAACCACTGCTCATGCGCACACGGGCTCACTACTGTGCATGCGCACTCCGGGTCACTACTGCGCATGCGCGCTGCGGCTCACTACTGCTCATGCGCACTCGGACTCACTACTGCGGATGCACAATCGGGCTCACTACTGCGCATGCGCACTACGGCTCAGACCTGCACATGCGCACACGGACTCACTATTGTGGATGCGCAATCGGGCTCACTACTGTGCATGCGCACTCGGGGTCACTACTGCTCATGCGTACTCGGACTCACTACTGCTCATGCGCACTCGGGCTCACTACTGTGCATGCGCACTCGGGGTCACTACTGCTCATGCGCACTGGGACTCACTACTGCTCATGCGCACTCGGGCTCACTACTGTGCATGCGCACTCGGGGTCACTACTGCTCATGCGCACTCGGACTCACTACTGCTCATGCGCACTCGGACTCACTACTGCTCATGCGCACTCGGGCTCACTACCGTGCATGCGCACTCGGGGTCACTACTGCTCATGCGCACTCGGACTCACTACTGCTCATGCGCACTCGGGCTCACTACTGTGCATGCGCACTCGGGGTCACTACTGCTCATGCGCACTCGGACTCGCTACTGCTCATGCGCACTCGGACTCACTACTGCTCATGCGCACTCGGGCTCACTACCGTGCATGCGCGCTCGGGGTCACTACTGCTCATGCGCACTCGGACTCACTACTGCTCATGCGCACTCGGGCTCACTACTGTGCATGCGCTCTCGGGGTCACTACTGCTCATGCGCACTCGGACTCACTACTGCTCATGCGCACACGGGGTCACTACTGCTCATGCGCACTCGGTCTCACTACTGCTCATGCGCATTCGGGGTCACTACTGAGCATGCGCACTCGGACTAACCGCTGCTCATGCGCACTCGGACTCACTACTGCGGATGCACAATCGGGCTCACTACTGCACGTGCGCACTCCGCCTCAGACCTGCACATACGCACACGGACTCACTACTGCTCATGCGCACTCGGGGTCACTACTGCACATGCGCACTCGAACTCACTACTGCTCATGCGCATTCGGGGTCACTACTGCGCATGCGCACTCGGACTGACAACTGCGGATTATCGCTCGGGCTCACTACTGCGCATGCGCACACGGGCTCACTACTGCTCATGCGCACTCGGTCTCACTACTGCTCATGCGCACTCGGCCTCACTACTGCGGATGCACAATCGGGCTCACTACTGCGCATGCGCACTACGGCACAGACCTGCACATGCGCACACGGACTCACTACTGTGGATGCGCAATCGGGCTCACTACTGTGCATGCGCACTCGGGGTCACTACTGCTCATGCGTACTCGGACTCACTACTGCTCATGCGCACTCGGGCTCACTACTGTGCATGCGCACTCGGGGTCACTACTGCTCATGCGCACTCGGACTCACTACTGCTCATGCGCACTCGGGCTCACTACTGTGCATGCGCACTCGGGGTCACTACTGCTCATGCGCACTCGGCCTCACTACTGCGGATGCACAATCGGGCTCACTACTGCGCATGCGCACTACGGCTCAGACCTGCACATGCGCACACGGACTCACTACTGTGGATGCGCAATCGGGCTCACTACTGTGCATGCGCACTCGGGGTCACTACTGCTCATGCGTACTCGGACTCACTACTGCTCATGCGCACTCGGACTCACTACTGCGGATGCACAATCGGGCTCACTACTGCACGTGCGCACTCCGCCTCAGACCTGCACATACGCACACGGACTCACTACTGCTCATGCGCACTCGGGGTCACTACTGCACATGCGCACTCGAACTCACTACTGCTCATGCGCATTCGGGGTCACTACTGCGCATGCGCACTCGGACTGACAACTGCGGATTATCGCTCGGGCTCACTACTGCGCATGCGCACACGGGCTCACTACTGCGCATGCGCGCACGGGCCCACTACTGCGCATGCGCAGTCCGGCTCAGACCTGCACATGCGCATTCGAGCTCACTTCTGCGCATGCGCACACGCGTGCACTACTGCGCTTGCGCACTCGGACTAACAACTGCTCATGCGCACTGGGACTCACTACTGCTCATGCCCTCTCGGTCTCACTACTGTGCATGCGCACTCGGGGTCACCACTGCTCATGCGCACTCGGGCTCACTACTGTGCATGCGCACTCGGGGTCACTACTGCTCATGCGCACTCGGGGACACTACTGCTCATGCGCACTCGGACTCACTACTGCTCATGCGCACTCGGGGTCACTACTGCTCATGCGCACTCGGACTCACTACTGCTCATGCGCATTCGGGGTCACTACTGCGTATGCGCACTCGGACTCACTACTGCAGATGCGCGCGCGGGCTCACTACTGCGCATGCGCACACGGGCTCACTACGGCGCATGCGCGCACGGGCCCAACACTGCGCATGCGCACTCCGGCTCAGACCTGCACATGCGCACACGGACTCACTACTGCGGATGCGCAATCGGGCTCACTACTGCGGATGCGCGCTCGGGCCCACTACTGCGCATGCGCACCCGGGCTCAATACTGCGCATGCGCGCACGGACCCACTACTGCGCATGCGCACTCCGGCTCAGACCTGCACATGCGCACACGGACTCACTACTGCGGATGCGCAATCGGGCTCACTACTGCGGATGCGCGCTCGGGCTCACTACAGTGCATGCGCACTCGGGGTCACTACTGCTCATGCGCACTCGGGGTCACTACTGCCCATGCGCCCTCGGGCACACCACTGCGCATGCGCACACGGGCTCACTACTGCGCATGCGCAGTCCGACTCAGACCTGCACATGCGTATACGAGCTGACTTCTGCGCATGCGCACACGCGCGCACTACTGCGCTTGCGCACTCGGACTAACCACTGCTCATGCGCACTGGGACTCACTACTGCGGATGCGCGCTCGGGCTCACTACTGCGGATGCGCAATCGGGTTCACTACTGCGCATGCGCAGACGGGCTCACTACTGCGCATGCGCGCACGAGCCCACTACTGCGCATGCGCACTCCGGCTCAGACCTGCCCATGCGCCCTCGGGTACACCACTGCGCATGCGCTCACGGACTCACCACTGCGCATGCGCACTCCGGCTCAGACCTGCCCATGCGCACTCGGGCTCACTACTGCGCATGCGCGCTCCGGCTCACTACTGCTCATGCGCACTCGGACTCACTACTGCGGATGCACAATCGGCCTCACTACTGCGCATGCACACTACGGCTCAGACCTGCACATGCGCACACGGTCTCACTACTGTGGATGCGCAATCGGGCTCACTACTGCTCATGCGCACTCGGACTCACTACTGCTCATGCGCACTCGGGCTCACTACTGTGCATGCGCACTCCGGCTCAGACCTGCCCATGCGCCCTCGGGTACACCACTGCGCATGCGCACACGGACTCACCACTGCGCATGCGCACTCCGGCTCAGACCTGCTCATGCGCACTCGGGCTCACTACTGTGCATGCGCACTCGGGGTCACTACTGCTCATGCGCACTCCGGCTATCTACTACTCATGCGAACTCGGACTCACTACTGCGGATGCGCACTCAGGTTCACTACAGCTCATACGCACTCCGGCTCACTACTGCTCATGCGAACTCGGACTCACTACTGCGGATGCGCAATCGGGCTCACTACTGCGCATGCGCAATCGGTCTCACTACTGCGGATGCGCACACGGTCTCATTACTGCGCATGCGCACTCCGGGTCACTATGCCCATGCGCACTCGGGGTCACTACTGCAGATGCTCATTCGGGTTCACTACTGCGCATGCACACATGGGCTCACTACTGTGCATGCGCACGCGGGGTCACTACTACGCTTGCACACATCGGCTCACTACTGTGCATGCGCACGCGGGGTCAGTACTGCGCATGCGCAGTCGGGCTCACTACTGCGCATGCGCGCTCGGGGTCGCTACTGCGCATGCGCAAACCGGCTCAGACAAGAACATGCGCACGCGCGCTCACATCTGCGCATGCGCACACGGGCGCACTACTGCGCATGCGCGCACGGGCGCACTACTCCGCATGCGCACACAGGCTCACTACTGTGCATGCGCGCTCGGGGTCGCTACTGCGCACGCGCACGCCGGCTCAGACCTGCACATGCGCACGCGAGCTCACATCTGCGCATGCGCACACGGGTGCACTACTGCGCATGCGCACACGGGCTCACTACTGTGCATGCGCACTCGGGGTCACTACAGCTCATGCGCACTCGGACTCACTACTGCCCATGCGCACTCGGGCTCACTACTGCGCATGCGCGCTCGGGGTCGCTACTGCGCATGCGCAAACCGGCTCAGACCTGCACATGCGCACTCGAGTTCACTTCTGCGCATGCGCACACGGGTGCACTACTGCGCATGCGCACACGGGCTCACTACTGCGCATGCGCACTCGGACTCACTACTGCTCATACGCACTCCGGCTATCTACTACTCATGCGAACTCGGACTCACTACTGCGAATGCGCAATCAGGCTCACTACTGCGCACGCGCACTCCAGCTGAGACCGGCACATGCGCACTCGGGGTCACTACTGCGCATGCGCACTCAGGTTCACTACTGCTCATACGCACTCCGGCTCACTACTGCTCATGCGAACTCGCACTCACTACTGCGGATGCGCAATCGGGCTCACTACTGCGCATGCGCAATCGGTCTCACAACTGCGGATGCGCAATCGGGCTCACTACAGTGCATGGGCACACGGGCTCACTACTGCGCATGCGCACTCCGGGTCACTACTGCGCATGGGCACACGGGCTCACTACTGCGCATGCGCACTCCGGGTCACTAGTGCTCATGTGCACTCGGGCACACTACTGCGGATGCGCACTCCCGCTCACTACTGCGCATGGGCACACGGGCTCACTGCTGCACATGCGCACTCCAGGTCACTACTGCGCATGCGCACTCCAGCTGAGACCGGCACATGCGCACTCGGGGTCACTACTGCGCATGCGCACTCAGGCTCACTACTGCTCATACGCACTCCGGCTCACTACTGCTCATGCGAACTCGGACTCACTACTGCGGATGCGCAATCGGTCTCACTACTGCGCATGCGCACCCGGTTACACTACTGCGGATGCGCACTCGGGGTCACTACTGCTCATACGCACTCCGGCTCACTACTGCTCATGCGAACTCGGACTCACTACTGCGGATGCGCAATCGGGCTCACTACTGCGCATGCGCACTCGGGCTCACGACTGTGCATGCGCGCTCGGGCTCGCTACTGCGCATGCGCACTCGGGGTCACTACTGCTCATGCGCACTCGGGCTCAGTACTGCGCATGCGGACTCCAGCTGAGACCGGCACATGCGCACTCGGGGTCACTACTGCGCAAGCGCACTCAGGCTCACTGCTGCTCATACGCACTCCGGCTCACTACTGCTCATGCGAACTCGGAATCACTACTGCGGATGCGCAATCGGTCCCACTACGGCGCATGCGCACTCGGGCTCACTACTGCGCATGCGCGCTCCGGCTCGCTACTGCGTATGCGCACTCGAGGTCACTACTGCTCATGCGCACTCGGGCTCACTACTGCGCATGCGGACTCCAGCTGAGACCGGCACATGCGCACTCGGGCTCACTACTGCGCATGCCCACTCGGGCACAGTACTGCGGATGCGCACTCCGGCTCACTACTGCGCATGGGCACACGGGCTCACTACTGCGCATGCGCACTCCGGGTCACTACTGCTCATGCGCACCCGGGCTCATTACTGCGCATGCACACACGGGCTCACTACTGCGCATACGCACTCCGGTTCAAACTCGCACATGCGCTCTCGAGCTCACTTCTGCGCATGAGCACACGGCCGCACTACTGCGCATGCGCACACGGGCTCACTACTGTGCATGCGCACTCGGGGTCACTACTGCTCATGCGCACTCGGACTCACTACTGCTCATGCGCAATCGAGCTCTCTACTGCGCATGCGCACTCGGACTCACTACTGCACATGCGATCTCGGACTCGCTACTGCGGATGCGCAATCGGGCTCACTATTGCGCATGCGCACTCGGGATCACTACTGCGCATGCGCACTCGGGCTCTCTACTGCGCATGCGCACTCGGACTCACTACTGCACATGCGATCTCAGACTCGCTACTGCGGATGCGCGCACGGGCTTACTACTGCGCATGCGAACACGGGCTCACCACAGCGCATGCGCACTCGTGCCCACTTCTGCGCATGCGCACACGCGCGCACTACTGCGCATGCGCACGCTGGGTCACTACTGCACATGCGATCTCGGACTCGCTACTGTGGATGCGCAATCGGGCTCACTACTGCGCATGCGCAATCGGTCTCACTACTGCGGATGCGCAATCGGGATCACTACTGCGCCTGCGCACCCGGGGTCACCACTGCAGAAGCGCAATCGGGCTCACTACTGCGCATGCGCACTCGGGTTCACTGCTGCGCATGCGCACACGGAC
Organism: Megachile leachella; assembly: GCA_963576845.1. Lineage (NCBI taxonomy): Eukaryota > Metazoa > Arthropoda > Insecta > Hymenoptera > Megachilidae > Megachile > Megachile leachella. The sequence continues at coordinate 4,151,497 of OY756247.1, forward strand.
TCACTACTGCGGATGCGCCATCGGGCTCACTACTGTGCATGCGCACTCCGCCTCAGACCTGCACATGCGCACCCGAGCTCACTACTGCGCATGCGCGCTCGGGGTCGCTACTGCGCATGCGCACACCGGCTCAGACCTGCACATGCGACCTCGAGTTCACTTCTGCGCATGCGCACACGGGTGCACTACTGCGAATGCGCACACGGGCTCACTACTGCGCATGCGCACTCGGACTCACTACTGCTCATACGCACTCCGGCTATCTACTACTCATGCGAACTCGGACTCACTACTGCGGATGCGCACTCAGGTTCACTACTGCTCATACGCACTCCGGCTCACTACTGCTCATGCGAACTCGGACTCACTACTGCGGATGCGCAATCGGGCTCACTACTGCGCATGCGCAATCGGTCTCACTACTGGGGATGCGCACACGGTCTCATTACTGCGCATGCGCACTCCGGGTCACTACTGCCCATGCGCACTCGGGGTCACTACTGCAGATGCGCATTCGGGTTCACTACTGCGCATGCACACATGGGCTCACTACTGTGCATGCGCACGCGGGGTCACTACTACGCTTGCACACATCGGCTCACTACTGTGCATGCGCACGCGGGGTCAGTACTGCGCATGCGCAGTCGGGCTCACTACTGCGCATGCGCGCTCGGGGTCGCTACTGCGCATGCGCAAACCGGCTCAGACAAGAACATGCGCACGCGCGCTCACATCTGCGCATGCGCACACGGGCGCACTACTGCGCATGCGCGCACGGGCGCACTACTCCGCATGCGCACACAGGCTCACTACTGTGCATGCGCGCTCGGGGTCGCTACTGCGCACGCGCACGCCGGCTCAGACCTGCACATGCGCACGCGAGCTCACATCTGCGCATGCGCACACGGGTGCACTACTGCGCATGCGCACACGGGCTCACTACTGCGCATGCGCACTCGGACTCACTACTGCTCATACGCACTCCGGCTATTTACTACTCATGCGAACTCGGACTCACTACTGCGGGTGCGCAATCGGGCTCACTACTGCGCATGCGCAATCGGTCTCACAACTGCGGATGCGCAATCGGGCTCACTACTGCGCATGGGCACACGGGCTCACTACTGCGCATGCGCACTCCGGGTCACTACTGCTCATGGGCACTCGGGCTCACTACTGCGCATGCGGACTCGGACTCACTACTGCACATGCGATCTCGGACTCGCTACTGCGGATGCGCGCACGGGCTTACTACTGCAGATGCGCAATCGGGCTCACTACTGCGCATGCGCTGTCCGGCTCAGACCTGCACGTGCGCTCTCGAGCTCACTGCTGCGCATGCGCACTCGGGGTCACTCCTGCGCACGCTCGCTCGGGGTCACTACTGCGCACGCTCGCTCGGGGTCACTACTGCGCACGCTCGCTCGGGGTCACAACTGCGCACGCTCGCTCGGGGTCACTACTGCGCACGCTCGCTCGGGGTCACAACTGCGCATGCGCAATCGGGTTCACTACTGCTCATGCGCAATCGGGCTCTCTACTGCGCATGCGCACTCGGACTCACTACTGCACATGCGATCTCGGACTCGCTTCTGCGGATGCGCAATCGGGCTCACTACTGCGCATGCGCAATCGGTCTTACTACTGCGGATGCGCAATCGGGCTCACTACTGCGCATGCGCACTCGGGATCACTACTGCGCATGCGCACTCGGGCTCACTACTGCGGATGCGCCCTCAGGCTCACTACTGCGCATCCGCACACGGGCTCACTACTGCGCATGGGCACTCGGACTCACTACTGCTCATGCGCACTCGGGCTCACTACTGCGCATGCGCGCTAGGGGTCGCTATTGCGGATGCGCACACCGGCTCAGACGTGCACATGCCCACTCGAGCTCACTTCTGCGAATGCGCACACGGGCTCACTACTGTGCATGCGCACTCGGGGTCACTACTGCTCATGCGCACTCGGACTCACTACTGCTCATACGCACTCCGGCTCACTACTGCGCATGCGCGCTCGGACTCACTACTGCTCATACGCACTCCGGCTATCTACTACTCATGCGAACTCGGACTCACTACTGCGGATGCGCAATCAGGCTCACTACTGCGCACGCGCACTCCAGCTGAGACCGGCACATGCGCACTCGGGGTCACTACTGCGCATGCGCACACGGGCTCACTACTGTGCATGCGCACTCGGGGTCACTACAGCTCATGCGCACTCGGACTCACTACTGCCCATGCGCACTCGGGCTCACTACTGCGCATGCGCGCTCGGGGTCGCTACTGCGCATGCGCACACCGGCTCAGACCAGCACATGCGCACTCGAGTTCACTTCTGCGCATGCGCACACGGGTGCACTACTGCGCATGCGCACACGGGCTCACTACTGCGCATGCGCACTCGGACTCACTACTGCTCATACGCACTCCGGCTATCTACTACTCATGCGAACTCGGACTCACTACTGCGGATGCGCAATCAGGCTCACTACTGCGCACGCGCACTCCAGCTGAGACCGGCACATGCGCACTCGGGGTCACTACTGCGCATGCGCACTCAGGTTCACTACTGCTCATACGCACTCCGGCTCACTACTGCTCATGCGAACTCGCACTCACTACTGCGGATGCGCAATCGGGCTCACTACTGCGCATGCGCAATCGGTCTCACAACTGCGGATGCGCAATCGGGCTCACTACAGTGCATGGGCACACGGGCTCACTACTGCGCATGCGCACTCCGGGTCACTACTGCGCATGGGCACACGGGCTCACTACTGCGCATGCGCACTCCGGGTCACTAGTGCTCATGCGCACTCGGGCACACTACTGCGGATGCGCACTCCGGCTCACTACTGCGCATGCGCACTCAGGCTCACTACTGCTCATACGCACTCCGGCTCACTACTGCTCATGCGAACTCGGACTCACTACTGCGGATGCGCAATCGGTCTCACTACTGCGCATGCGCACCCGGTTACACTACTGCAGATGCGCACTCGGGGTCACTACTGCTCATACGCACTCCGGCTCACTACTGCTCATGCGAACTCGGACTCACTACTGCGGATGCGCAATCGGGCTCACTACTGCGCATGCGCACTCGGGCTCACGACTGTGCATGCGCACTCGGGGTCACTACTGCTCATGCGCACTCGGGCTCAGTACTGCGCATGCGGACTCCAGCTGAGACCGGCACATGCGCACTCGGGGTCACTACTGCGCCAGCGCACTCAGGCTCACTGCTGCTCATACGCACTCCGGCTCACTACTGCTCATGCGAACTCGGAATCACTACTGCGGATGCGCAATCGGTCCCACTACTGCGCATGCGCACTCGGGCTCACTACTGCGCATGCGCGCTCGGGCTCGCTACTGCGTATGCGCACTCGAGGTCACTACTGCTCATGCGCACTCGGGCTCACTACTGCGCATGCGGACTCCAGCTGAGACCGGCACATGCGCACTCGGGCTCACTACTGCGCATGCCCACTCGGGCACAGTACTGCGGATGCGCACTCCGGCTCACTACTGCGCATGGGCACACGGGCTCACTACTGCGCATGCGCACTCCGGGTCACTACTGCTCATGCGCACCCGGGCTCATTACTGCGCATGCACACACGGGCTCACTACTGCGCATACGCACTCCGGTTCAAACTCGCACATGCGCTCTCGAGCTCACTTCTGCGCATGAGCACACGGCCGCACTACTGCGCATGCGCACACGGGCTCACTACTGTGCATGCGCACTCGGGGTCACTACTGCTCATGCGCACTCGGACTCACTACTGCGCATGCGAACACGGGCTCACCACAGCGCATGCGCACTCGTGCTCACTTCTGCGCATGCGCACACGCGCGCACTACTGCGCATGCGCACGCTGTGTCACTACTGCACATGCGATCTCGGACTCGCTACTGCGGATGCGCAATCGGGCTCACTACTGCGCATGCGCAATCGGTCTCACTACTGCGGATGCGCAATCGGGATCACTACTGCGCCTGCGCACCCGGGGTTACCACTGCAGAAGCGCAATCGGGCTCACTACTGCGCATGCGCAATCGGTCTCACTACTGCGGATGCGCAATCGGGCTCACTACTGCGCATGCGCACTCGGGATCACTACTGCGCATCCGCACTCGGGCTCACGACTGTGCATGCGCACTCGGGGTCACTACTGCGCATGCGCACTCAGGTTCACTACTGCTCATACGCACTCCGGCTCACTGCTGCTCATGCGAACTCGGACTCACTACTGCGGATGCGCAATCGGGCTCACTACTGCGCATGCCCAATCGGTCTCACAACTGCGGATGCGCAATCGGGCTCACTACTGCGCATGGGCACACGGGCTCACTACTGCGCATGCGCACTCCGGGTCACTACTGCGCATGGGCACACGGGCTCACTACTGCGCATGCGCACTCCGGGTCACTAGTGCTCATGCGCACTCGGGCACACTACTGCGGATGCGCACTCCGGCTCACTACTGCGCATGGGCACACGGGCTCACTGCTGCACATGCGCACTCCAGGTCACTACTGCGCATGCGCACTCCAGCTGAGACCGGCACATGCGCACTCGGGGTCACTACTGCGCATGCGCACTCAGGCTCACTACTGCTCATACGCACTCCGGCTCACTACTGCTCATGCGAACTCGGACTCACTACTGCGGATGCGCAATCGGTCTCACTACTGCGCATGCGCACTCGGGCTCACGACTGTGCATGCGCGCTCGGGCTCGCTACTGCGCATGCGCACTCGGGGTCACTACTGCTCATGCGCACTCGGGCTCAGTACTGCGCATGCGGACTCCAGCTGAGACCGACACATGCGCACTCGGGGTCACTACTGCGCATGCGCACTCAGGCTCACTGCTGCTCATACGCACTCCGGCTCACTACTGCTCATGCGAACTCGGAATCACTACTGCGGATGCGCAATCGGTCCCACTACTGCGCATGCGCACTCGGGCTCACTACTGCGCATGCGCGCTCGGGCTCGCTACTGCGCATGCGCACTCGGGGTCACTACTGCTCATGCGCACTCGGGCTCACTACTGCGCATGCGGACTCCAGCTGAGACCGGCACATGCGCACTCGGGCTCACTACTGCGCATGTGCACACGGGCACACTACTGCGCATGCGCACTCCGGGTGACTACTGCGCATGCCCACTCGCGGGGACCGAGATGCCTACAGGGGCAACCCTGGCTCGGTCGTGGGTTGGACCATCGCGGGGGCAGTGGTTTAAAAGCCGCATGCTGCCTAGAGGGCCTGCTTGTCGGGCCCTCGGCGGGTGAGCTGCGTCCCAACAGCTCGGGTACCAGCCTGTCTTAGCTGGTAGAGTGCTGGAAAGTCACTCGGCCCCACCAGAGGTCGGTTACCAGGACCCGTAGAGCCTGGTGCCATTTCTGGTAGTCCTTGCTTCGGCGGGGACGCGCTAATTGGGCGTATCCCAATTCCGCGCCCATGGGGGCCGTGTAGTAGAGCTGTAATGGCGGGAACTGCACGTAAAACACACACAGATAATCTCTGCGCATGCCCACTCGGGCACAGTACTGCGGATGCGCACTCCGGCTCACTACTGCGCATGGGCGCACGGGCTCACTACTGCGCATGCGCACTCCGGGTCACTACTGCTCATGCGCACTCGGGCTCATTGCTGCGCATGCACACACGGGCTCACTACTGCGCATACGCACTCCGGCTCAAACTCGCACATGCGCTCTCGAGCTCACTTCTGCGCATGAGCACACGGCCGCACTACTGCGCATGCGCACACGGGCTCACCACTGTGCATGCGCACTCGGGGTCACTACTGCTCATGCGCACTCGGACTCACTACTGCTCATGCGCAATCGAGCTCTCTACTGCGCATGCGCACTCGGACTCACTACTGCACATGCGATCTCGGACTCGCTACTGCGGATGCGCGCACGGGCTTACTACTGCGCATGCGAACACGGGCTCACCACAGCGCATGCGCACTCGTCCTCACTTCTGCGCATGCGCACTCGGGGTCACTACTGCGCACGCTCGCTCGGGGTCACTACTGCGCACGCTCGCTCGGGGTCACAACTGCGCATGCGCAATCGGGTTCACTACTGCTCATGCGCAATCGGGCTCTCTACTGCGCATGCGCACTCGGACTCACTACTGCACATGCGATCTCGGACTCGCTACTGCGGATGCGCAATCGGGCTCACTACTGCTCATGCGAACTCGGACTCACTACTGCGGATGCGCAATCGGTCTCACTACTGCGCATGCGCACTCGGTTACACTACTGCGGATGCGCACTCGGGGTCACTACTGCGGATGCGCGCTCAGGCTCACTACTGCGCATCCGCACACGGGCTCACTACTGCGCATGCGTACTCGGACTCACTACTGCTCATGCGCACTCGGGCTCACTACTGCGCATGAGCGCTAGGAGTCGCTACTGCGCATGCGCACTCGGGGTCACTACTGCTCCTGCGCACTCGTGCTCAGTACTGCGCATGCGGACTCCAGCTGAGACGGGCACATGCGCACTCGGGGTCACTACTGCGCATGCGCACTCAGGCTCACTGCTGCTCATACGCACTCCGGCTCACTACTGCTCATGCGAACTCGGACTCACTACTGCGGATGCGCAATCGGTCCCACTACTGCGCATGCGCACTCGGGCACACTACTGCGCATGCGCGCTCGGGCTCGCTACTGCGCATGCGCACTCGGGGTCACTACTGCTCATGCGCACTCGGGCTCACTACTGCGCATGCGGACTCCAGCTGAGACCGGCACATGCGCACTCGGTCTCACTACTGCGCATGCCCACTCGGGCACAGTACTGCGGATGCGCACTCCGGCTCACTACTGCGCATGGGCACACGGGCTCACTACTGCGCATGCGCACTCCGGGTCACTACTGCTCATGCGCACCCGGGCTCATTACTGCGCATGCACACACGGGCTCACTACTGCGCATACGCACTCCGGCTCAAACTCGCACATGCGCTCTCGAGCTCACTTCTGCGCATGAGCACACGGCCGCACTACTGCACATGCGCACACGGGCTCACTACTGTGCATGCGCACTCGGGGTCACTACTGCTCATGCGCACTCGGACTCACTACTGCTCATGCGCAATCGAGCTCTCTACTGCGCATGCGCACTCGGACTCACTACTGCACATGCGATCTCGGACTCGCTACTGCGGATGCGCAATCGGCCTCACTATTGCGCATGCGCACTCGGGATCACTACTGCGCATGCGCACTCGGGCTCTCTACTGCGCATGCGCACTCGGACTCACTACTGCACATGCGATCTCGGACTCGCTACTGCAGATGCGCGCACGGGCTTACTACTGCGCATGCGAACACGGGCTCACCACAGCGCATGCGCACTCGTGCTCACTTCTGCGCATGCGCACACGCGCGCACAACTGCGCATGCGCACGCTGGTTCACTACTGCACATGCGATCTCGGACTCGCTACTGCGGATGCGCAATCGGGCTCACTACTGCGCATGCGCAATCGGTCTCACTACTGCGGATGCGCAATCGGGCTCACTACTGCGCATGCGCACTCGGGATCACTACTGCGCATGCGCACTCGGGCTCACTACTGCGGATGCGCGCTCAGGCTCACTACTGCGCATCCGCACACGGGCTCACTACTGCGCATGCGCACTCGGACTCACTACTGCTCATGCGCACTCGGGCTCACTACTGCGCATGCGCGCTAGGGGTCGCTATTGCGGATGCGCATACCGGCTCAGACCTGCACATGCCCACTCGAGCTCACTTCTGCGCATGCGCACACGGGCTCACTACTGCGCATGCGCACTCGGACTCACTACTGCTCATGCGCACTCGGGCTCACTACTGCGCATGCGCGCTAGGGGTCGCTATTGCGGATGCGCACGCCGGCTCAGACCTGCACATGCCCACTCGAGCTCACTTCTGCGCATGCGCACACGGGCTCACTACTGTGCATGCGCAATCGGGCTCACTACTGCGCATGCGCAATCGGTCTCACTACTGCGGATGCGCAATCGGGCTCACTACTGCGCATGCGCACTCGGGGTCACTACAGCTCATGCGCACTCGGACTCACTACTGCTCATGCGCACTCGGGCTCACTACTGCGCATGCGCGCTAGGGGTCGCTATTGCGGATGCGCACACCGGCTCAGACCTGCACATGCCCACTCGAGCTCACTTCTGCGCATGCGCACACGGGCTCACTACTGTGCATGCGCACTCGGGGTCACTACTGCTCATGCGCACTCGGACTCACTACTGCTCATACGCACTCCGGCTTGCTACTGCTCATGCGAACTCGGACTCACTACTGCGGATGCGCAATCAGGCTCACTACTGCGCATGCGCACTCCAGCTGAGACCGGCACATGCGCACTCGGGGTTACTAATGCGCATGCGCACTCGGGATCACTACGGCGCATGCGCATACGGGCTCACTACTGTGCATGCGCACTCCGGCTATCTACTACTCATGCGAACTCGGACTCACTACTGCGGATGCGCAATCAGGCTCACTACTGCGCACGCGCACTCCAGCTGAGACCGGCACATGCGCCCTCGGGGTCACTACTGCGCATGCGCACACGGGCTCACTACTGTGCATGCGCACTCCGGCTATCTACTACTCATGCGAACTCGGACTCACTACTGGGAATGCGCAATCAGGCTCACTTCTGCGCATGCGCACTCGGGGTCACTACAGCTCATGCGCACTCGGACTCACTACTGCCCACGCGCACTCGGGCTCACTACTGCGCATGCGCGCTCGGGGTCGCTACTGCGCATGCGCACACCGGCTCAGACCTGTACATGCGCACTCGAGTTCATTTCTGCGCATGCGCACACGGGTGCACTACTGCGCATGCGCACACGGGCTCACTACTGCGCATGCGCACTCGGACTCACTACTGCTCATACGCACTCCGGCTATCTACTACTCATGCGAACTCGGACTCACTACTGCGGATGCGCAATCAGGCTCACTACTGCGCACGCGCACTCCAGCTGAGACCGGCACATGCGCACTCGGGGTCACTACTGCTCATGCGCACTCGGGCTCACTACTGCGCATGCGCGCTAGGGGTCGCTATTGCGGATGCGCACACCGGCTCAGACCTGCACATGCCCACTCGAGCTCACTTCTGCGCATGCGCACACGGGCTCACTACTGTGCATGCGCAATCGGGCTCACTACTGCGCATGCGCAATCGGTCTCACTACTGCGGATGCGCAATCGGGCTCACTACTGCGCATGCGCACTCGGGATCACTACTGCGCATGCGCACTCGGGCTCACTACTGCGCATGCGCACTCGGGGTCACTACTGCTCATGCGCACTCGGGCTCACTACTGCGCATGCGGACTCCAGCTGAGACCGGCACATGCGCACTCGGGCTCACTACTGCGCATTCCCACTCGGGCACAGTACTGTGGATGCGCACTCCGGCTCACTACTGCGCATGGGCACATGGGCTCACTACTGCGCATGCGCACTCCGGGTCACTACTGCTCATGCGCACCCGGGCTCACTACTGCGGATGCGCAATCGGGCTCCTACTGCTCACACGCACTCCGGCTATCTACTGCTCATGCGAACTCGGACTCACTACTGCGGATGCGCAATCAGGCTCACTACTGCGCACGCGCACTCCAGCTGAGACCGGCACATGTGCACTCGGGGTTACAACTGCGCATGCGCATTCGGGATCACTACGGCGCATGCGCACACGGGCTCACTACTGTGCATGCGCACTCAGGCTCACTACTGCTCATACGCACTCCGGCTCACTACTGCTCATGCGAACTCGGACTCACTACTGCGGATGCGCAATCGGGCTCCTACTGCGCATGCGCACTCGGGATCACTACGGCGCATGCGCACTCGGGCACACTACTGCGGGTGCGCACTCCGGCTCACTACTGCGCATGGGCACACGGGCTCGCTACTGCACATGCGCACTCCAGGTCACTACTGCTCATGCGCACTCGGGCTCACTACTGCGCATGCGCGCTCGGGCTCGCTACAGTGCATGCGCACTCGGGGTCACCACTGCAGATGCGCAATCGGACTCACTACTGCCCATGCGCACTCGGGGTCACTACTGCGCATGCGCACTCGGGCTCACTACCGTGCATGCGCACTCAGGGTCACTACTGCTCATGCGCACTCAGGCTCACTACTGCTCATACGCACTCGGGCTCACTACTGCGCATGCGCACTCGGGCTCACTACTGCTCATGCGCACTCGGGGTCACTACTGCGCATGCGCACGCAGGCTCACTACTGCTCATACGCACTCCGGCTCACTACTGCTCATGCGAACTTGGACTCACTACTGCGGATGCGCAATCGGTCCCACGACTGCGCATGCGCACTCGGGCTCACTACTGCGCATGCGCGCTCGGTCTCGCTACTGCGCATGCGCACTCGGGGTCACTACTGCTCATGCGCACTCGGGCTCACTACTGCGCATGCGGACTCCAGCTGAGACCGGCACATGCGCACTCGGGCTCACTACTGCGCATGCGCGCTCGGGCTCGCTACTGTGCATGCGAACTCGGGCTCACCACTGCAGGTGCGCAATCGGACTCACTACTGCCCATGCGCACTCGGGGTCACTACTGCGCATGCGCACTTGGGCTCACTACTGTGCATGCGCACTCGGGGTCGCTACTGCGCATGCGCACACCGGCTCAGACCTGCACATGCGCACTCGAGTTCACTTCCGCGCATGCGCACACGGGTGCACTACTGCGCATGCGCACACGGGCTCACTACTGCGCATGCGCACTCGGGGTCACTACTGCTCACGCGCACTCGGACTCACTACTGCTCATACGCACTCCGGCTATCTACTGCTCATGCGAACTCGGACCCACTACTGCGGATGCGCAATCAGGCTCACTACTGCGCACGCGCACTCCAGCTGAGACCGGCACATGCGCACTCGGGGTCACTACTGCGCATGCGCACTCAGGTTCACTACTGCTCATACGCACTCCGGCTCACTACTGCTCATGCGAACTCGGACTCACTACTGCGGGTGCGAACTCGGACTCACTACTGCGGATGCGCAATCGGGCTCACTACTGCGCATGCGCACTCGGACTCACTACTGCTCATGCGAACTCGGACTCACTACTGCGGATGCGCAATCGGGCTCACTATTGCGCATGCGCTCTCGGGCTCACTACTGCGCATGCGCGCTCGGGCTCGCTACTGTGCATGCGAACTCGGGGTCACCACTGCAGATGCGCAATCGGACTCACTACTGCCCGTGCGCACTCGGGGTCACTACTGCGCATGCGCACTTGGGCTCACTACTGCTCATACGCACTCCGGCTATCTACTGCTCATGCGAACTCGGACTCACTACTGCGGATGCGCAATCAGGCTCACTACTGCGCACGCGCACTCCAGCTGAGACCGGCACATGCGCACTCGGGGTCACTACTGCGCATGCGCACTCAGGTTCACTACTGCTCATACGCACTCCGGCTCACTACTGCTCATGCGAACTCGGACTCACTACTGCGGGTGCGAACTCGGACTCACTACTGCGGATGCGCAATCGGGCTCACTACTGCGCATGCGAACTCGGACTCACTACTGCGGGTGCGAACTCGGACTCACTACTGCGGATGCGCAATCGGGCTCACTACTGCGCATGCGCACTCGGACTCACTACTGCTCATACGCACTCCGGCTCACTACTGCGCATGCGCACTCGGACTCACTACTGCTCATACGCACTCCGGCTATCTACTACTCATGCGAACTCGGACTCACTACTGCGGATGCGCAATCAGGCTCACTACTGCGCACGCGCACTCCAGCTGAGACCGGCACATGCGCACTCGGGGTCACTACTGCGCATGCGCACACGGGCTCACTACTGTGCATGCGCACTCGGGGTCACTACAGCTCATGCGCACTCGGACTCACTACTGCCCATGCGCACTCGGGCTCACTACTGCGCATGCGCGCTCGGGGTCGCTACTGCGCATGCGCACACCGGCTCAGACCAGCACATGCGCACTCGAGTTCACTTCTGCGCATGCGCACACGGGTGCACTACTGCGCATGCGCACACGGGCTCACTACTGCGCATGCGCACTCGGACTCACTACTGCTCATACGCACTCCGGCTATCTACTACTCATGCGAACTCGGACTCACTACTGCGGATGCGCAATCAGGCTCACTACTGCGCACGCGCACTCCAGCTGAGACCGGCACATGCGCACTCGGGGTCACTACTGCGCATGCGCACTCAGGTTCACTACTGCTCATACGCACTCCGGCTCACTACTGCTCATGCGAACTCGCACTCACTACTGCGGATGCGCAATCGGGCTCACTACTGCGCATGCGCAATCGGTCTCACAACTGCGGATGCGCAATCGGGCTCACTACAGTGCATGGGCACACGGGCTCACTACTGCGCATGCGCACTCCGGGTCACTACTGCGCATGGGCACACGGGCTCACTACTGCGCATGCGCACTCCGGGTCACTAGTGCTCATGCGCACTCGGGCACACTACTGCGGATGCGCACTCCGGCTCACTACTGCGCATGCGCACTCAGGCTCACTACTGCTCATACGCACTCCGGCTCACTACTGCTCATGCGAACTCGGACTCACTACTGCGGATGCGCAATCGGTCTCACTACTGCGCATGCGCACCCGGTTACACTACTGCAGATGCGCACTCGGGGTCACTACTGCTCATACGCACTCCGGCTCACTACTGCTCATGCGAACTCGGACTCACTACTGCGGATGCGCAATCGGGCTCACTACTGCGCATGCGCACTCGGGCTCACGACTGTGCATGCGCACTCGGGGTCACTACTGCTCATGCGCACTCGGGCTCAGTACTGCGCATGCGGACTCCAGCTGAGACCGGCACATGCGCACTCGGGGTCACTACTGCGCCAGCGCACTCAGGCTCACTGCTGCTCATACGCACTCCGGCTCACTACTGCTCATGCGAACTCGGAATCACTACTGCGGATGCGCAATCGGTCCCACTACTGCGCATGCGCACTCGGGCTCACTACTGCGCATGCGCGCTCGGGCTCGCTACTGCGTATGCGCACTCGAGGTCACTACTGCTCATGCGCACTCGGGCTCACTACTGCGCATGCGGACTCCAGCTGAGACCGGCACATGCGCACTCGGGCTCACTACTGCGCATGCCCACTCGGGCACAGTACTGCGGATGCGCACTCCGGCTCACTACTGCGCATGGGCACACGGGCTCACTACTGCGCATGCGCACTCCGGGTCACTACTGCTCATGCGCACCCGGGCTCATTACTGCGCATGCACACACGGGCTCACTACTGCGCATACGCACTCCGGTTCAAACTCGCACATGCGCTCTCGAGCTCACTTCTGCGCATGAGCACACGGCCGCACTACTGCGCATGCGCACACGGGCTCACTACTGTGCATGCGCACTCGGGGTCACTACTGCTCATGCGCACTCGGACTCACTACTGCGCATGCGAACACGGGCTCACCACAGCGCATGCGCACTCGTGCTCACTTCTGCGCATGCGCACACGCGCGCACTACTGCGCATGCGCACGCTGTGTCACTACTGCACATGCGATCTCGGACTCGCTACTGCGGATGCGCAATCGGGCTCACTACTGCGCATGCGCAATCGGTCTCACTACTGCGGATGCGCAATCGGGATCACTACTGCGCCTGCGCACCCGGGGTTACCACTGCAGAAGCGCAATCGGGCTCACTACTGCGCATGCGCAATCGGTCTCACTACTGCGGATGCGCAATCGGGCTCACTACTGCGCATGCGCACTCGGGATCACTACTGCGCATCCGCACTCGGGCTCACGACTGTGCATGCGCACTCGGGGTCACTACTGCGCATGCGCACTCAGGTTCACTACTGCTCATACGCACTCCGGCTCACTGCTGCTCATGCGAACTCGGACTCACTACTGCGGATGCGCAATCGGGCTCACTACTGCGCATGCCCAATCGGTCTCACAACTGCGGATGCGCAATCGGGCTCACTACTGCGCATGGGCACACGGGCTCACTACTGCGCATGCGCACTCCGGGTCACTACTGCGCATGGGCACACGGGCTCACTACTGCGCATGCGCACTCCGGGTCACTAGTGCTCATGCGCACTCGGGCACACTACTGCGGATGCGCACTCCGGCTCACTACTGCGCATGGGCACACGGGCTCACTGCTGCACATGCGCACTCCAGGTCACTACTGCGCATGCGCACTCCAGCTGAGACCGGCACATGCGCACTCGGGGTCACTACTGCGCATGCGCACTCAGGCTCACTACTGCTCATACGCACTCCGGCTCACTACTGCTCATGCGAACTCGGACTCACTACTGCGGATGCGCAATCGGTCTCACTACTGCGCATGCGCACTCGGGCTCACGACTGTGCATGCGCGCTCGGGCTCGCTACTGCGCATGCGCACTCGGGGTCACTACTGCTCATGCGCACTCGGGCTCAGTACTGCGCATGCGGACTCCAGCTGAGACCGACACATGCGCACTCGGGGTCACTACTGCGCATGCGCACTCAGGCTCACTGCTGCTCATACGCACTCCGGCTCACTACTGCTCATGCGAACTCGGAATCACTACTGCGGATGCGCAATCGGTCCCACTACTGCGCATGCGCACTCGGGCTCACTACTGCGCATGCGCGCTCGGGCTCGCTACTGCGCATGCGCACTCGGGGTCACTACTGCTCATGCGCACTCGGGCTCACTACTGCGCATGCGGACTCCAGCTGAGACCGGCACATGCGCACTCGGGCTCACTACTGCGCATGTGCACACGGGCACACTACTGCGCATGCGCACTCCGGGTGACTACTGCGCATGCCCACTCGCGGGGACCGAGATGCCTACAGGGGCAACCCTGGCTCGGTCGTGGGTTGGACCATCGCGGGGGCAGTGGTTTAAAAGCCGCATGCTGCCTAGAGGGCCTGCTTGTCGGGCCCTCGGCGGGTGAGCTGCGTCCCAACAGCTCGGGTACCAGCCTGTCTTAGCTGGTAGAGTGCTGGAAAGTCACTCGGCCCCACCAGAGGTCGGTTACCAGGACCCGTAGAGCCTGGTGCCATTTCTGGTAGTCCTTGCTTCGGCGGGGACGCGCTAATTGGGCGTATCCCAATTCCGCGCCCATGGGGGCCGTGTAGTAGAGCTGTAATGGCGGGAACTGCACGTAAAACACACACAGATAATCTCTGCGCATGCCCACTCGGGCACAGTACTGCGGATGCGCACTCCGGCTCACTACTGCGCATGGGCGCACGGGCTCACTACTGCGCATGCGCACTCCGGGTCACTACTGCTCATGCGCACTCGGGCTCATTGCTGCGCATGCACACACGGGCTCACTACTGCGCATACGCACTCCGGCTCAAACTCGCACATGCGCTCTCGAGCTCACTTCTGCGCATGAGCACACGGCCGCACTACTGCGCATGCGCACACGGGCTCACCACTGTGCATGCGCACTCGGGGTCACTACTGCTCATGCGCACTCGGACTCACTACTGCTCATGCGCAATCGAGCTCTCTACTGCGCATGCGCACTCGGACTCACTACTGCACATGCGATCTCGGACTCGCTACTGCGGATGCGCGCACGGGCTTACTACTGCGCATGCGAACACGGGCTCACCACAGCGCATGCGCACTCGTCCTCACTTCTGCGCATGCGCACTCGGGGTCACTACTGCGCACGCTCGCTCGGGGTCACTACTGCGCACGCTCGCTCGGGGTCACAACTGCGCATGCGCAATCGGGTTCACTACTGCTCATGCGCAATCGGGCTCTCTACTGCGCATGCGCACTCGGACTCACTACTGCACATGCGATCTCGGACTCGCTACTGCGGATGCGCAATCGGGCTCACTACTGCTCATGCGAACTCGGACTCACTACTGCGGATGCGCAATCGGTCTCACTACTGCGCATGCGCACTCGGTTACACTACTGCGGATGCGCACTCGGGGTCACTACTGCGGATGCGCGCTCAGGCTCACTACTGCGCATCCGCACACGGGCTCACTACTGCGCATGCGTACTCGGACTCACTACTGCTCATGCGCACTCGGGCTCACTACTGCGCATGAGCGCTAGGAGTCGCTACTGCGCATGCGCACTCGGGGTCACTACTGCTCCTGCGCACTCGTGCTCAGTACTGCGCATGCGGACTCCAGCTGAGACGGGCACATGCGCACTCGGGGTCACTACTGCGCATGCGCACTCAGGCTCACTGCTGCTCATACGCACTCCGGCTCACTACTGCTCATGCGAACTCGGACTCACTACTGCGGATGCGCAATCGGTCCCACTACTGCGCATGCGCACTCGGGCACACTACTGCGCATGCGCGCTCGGGCTCGCTACTGCGCATGCGCACTCGGGGTCACTACTGCTCATGCGCACTCGGGCTCACTACTGCGCATGCGGACTCCAGCTGAGACCGGCACATGCGCACTCGGTCTCACTACTGCGCATGCCCACTCGGGCACAGTACTGCGGATGCGCACTCCGGCTCACTACTGCGCATGGGCACACGGGCTCACTACTGCGCATGCGCACTCCGGGTCACTACTGCTCATGCGCACCCGGGCTCATTACTGCGCATGCACACACGGGCTCACTACTGCGCATACGCACTCCGGCTCAAACTCGCACATGCGCTCTCGAGCTCACTTCTGCGCATGAGCACACGGCCGCACTACTGCACATGCGCACACGGGCTCACTACTGTGCATGCGCACTCGGGGTCACTACTGCTCATGCGCACTCGGACTCACTACTGCTCATGCGCAATCGAGCTCTCTACTGCGCATGCGCACTCGGACTCACTACTGCACATGCGATCTCGGACTCGCTACTGCGGATGCGCAATCGGCCTCACTATTGCGCATGCGCACTCGGGATCACTACTGCGCATGCGCACTCGGGCTCTCTACTGCGCATGCGCACTCGGACTCACTACTGCACATGCGATCTCGGACTCGCTACTGCAGATGCGCGCACGGGCTTACTACTGCGCATGCGAACACGGGCTCACCACAGCGCATGCGCACTCGTGCTCACTTCTGCGCATGCGCACACGCGCGCACTACTGCGCATGCGCACGCTGGTTCACTACTGCACATGCGATCTCGGACTCGCTACTGCGGATGCGCAATCGGGCTCACTACTGCGCATGCGCAATCGGTCTCACTACTGCGGATGCGCAATCGGGCTCACTACTGCGCATGCGCACTCGGGATCACTACTGCGCATGCGCACTCGGGCTCACTACTGCGGATGCGCGCTCAGGCTCACTACTGCGCATCCGCACACGGGCTCACTACTGCGCATGCGCACTCGGACTCACTACTGCTCATGCGCACTCGGGCTCACTACTGCGCATGCGCGCTAGGGGTCGCTATTGCGGATGCGCATACCGGCTCAGACCTGCACATGCCCACTCGAGCTCACTTCTGCGCATGCGCACACGGGCTCACTACTGCGCATGCGCACTCGGACTCACTACTGCTCATGCGCACTCGGGCTCACTACTGCGCATGCGCGCTAGGGGTCGCTATTGCGGATGCGCACACCGGCTCAGACCTGCACATGCCCACTCGAGCTCACTTCTGCGCATGCGCACACGGGCTCACTACTGTGCATGCGCAATCGGGCTCACTACTGCGCATGCGCAATCGGTCTCACTACTGCGGATGCGCAATCGGGCTCACTACTGCGCATGCGCACTCGGGGTCACTACAGCTCATGCGCACTCGGACTCACTACTGCTCATGCGCACTCGGGCTCACTACTGCGCATGCGCGCTAGGGGTCGCTATTGCGGATGCGCACACCGGCTCAGACCTGCACATGCCCACTCGAGCTCACTTCTGCGCATGCGCACACGGGCTCACTACTGTGCATGCGCACTCGGGGTCACTACTGCTCATGCGCACTCGGACTCACTACTGCTCATACGCACTCCGGCTTGCTACTGCTCATGCGAACTCGGACTCACTACTGCGGATGCGCAATCAGGCTCACTACTGCGCATGCGCACTCCAGCTGAGACCGGCACATGCGCACTCGGGGTTACTAATGCGCATGCGCACTCGGGATCACTACGGCGCATGCGCATACGGGCTCACTACTGTGCATGCGCACTCCGGCTATCTACTACTCATGCGAACTCGGACTCACTACTGCGGATGCGCAATCAGGCTCACTACTGCGCACGCGCACTCCAGCTGAGACCGGCACATGCGCCCTCGGGGTCACTACTGCGCATGCGCACACGGGCTCACTACTGTGCATGCGCACTCCGGCTATCTACTACTCATGCGAACTCGGACTCACTACTGGGAATGCGCAATCAGGCTCACTTCTGCGCATGCGCACTCGGGGTCACTACAGCTCATGCGCACTCGGACTCACTACTGCCCACGCGCACTCGGGCTCACTACTGCGCATGCGCGCTCGGGGTCGCTACTGCGCATGCGCACACCGGCTCAGACCTGTACATGCGCACTCGAGTTCATTTCTGCGCATGCGCACACGGGTGCACTACTGCGCATGCGCACACGGGCTCACTACTGCGCATGCGCACTCGGACTCACTACTGCTCATACGCACTCCGGCTATCTACTACTCATGCGAACTCGGACTCACTACTGCGGATGCGCAATCAGGCTCACTACTGCGCACGCGCACTCCAGCTGAGACCGGCACATGCGCACTCGGGGTCACTACTGCTCATGCGCACTCGGGCTCACTACTGCGCATGCGCGCTAGGGGTCGCTATTGCGGATGCGCACACCGGCTCAGACCTGCACATGCCCACTCGAGCTCACTTCTGCGCATGCGCACACGGGCTCACTACTGTGCATGCGCAATCGGGCTCACTACTGCGCATGCGCAATCGGTCTCACTACTGCGGATGCGCAATCGGGCTCACTACTGCGCATGCGCACTCGGGATCACTACTGCGCATGCGCACTCGGGCTCACTACTGCGCATGCGCACTCGGGGTCACTACTGCTCATGCGCACTCGGGCTCACTACTGCGCATGCGGACTCCAGCTGAGACCGGCACATGCGCACTCGGGCTCACTACTGCGCATTCCCACTCGGGCACAGTACTGTGGATGCGCACTCCGGCTCACTACTGCGCATGGGCACATGGGCTCACTACTGCGCATGCGCACTCCGGGTCACTACTGCTCATGCGCACCCGGGCTCACTACTGCGGATGCGCAATCGGGCTCCTACTGCTCACACGCACTCCGGCTATCTACTGCTCATGCGAACTCGGACTCACTACTGCGGATGCGCAATCAGGCTCACTACTGCGCACGCGCACTCCAGCTGAGACCGGCACATGTGCACTCGGGGTTACAACTGCGCATGCGCATTCGGGATCACTACGGCGCATGCGCACACGGGCTCACTACTGTGCATGCGCACTCAGGCTCACTACTGCTCATACGCACTCCGGCTCACTACTGCTCATGCGAACTCGGACTCACTACTGCGGATGCGCAATCGGGCTCCTACTGCGCATGCGCACTCGGGATCACTACGGCGCATGCGCACTCGGGCACACTACTGCGGGTGCGCACTCCGGCTCACTACTGCGCATGGGCACACGGGCTCGCTACTGCACATGCGCACTCCAGGTCACTACTGCTCATGCGCACTCGGGCTCACTACTGCGCATGCGCGCTCGGGCTCGCTACAGTGCATGCGCACTCGGGGTCACCACTGCAGATGCGCAATCGGACTCACTACTGCCCATGCGCACTCGGGGTCACTACTGCGCATGCGCACTCGGGCTCACTACCGTGCATGCGCACTCAGGGTCACTACTGCTCATGCGCACTCAGGCTCACTACTGCTCATACGCACTCGGGCTCACTACTGCGCATGCGCACTCGGGCTCACTACTGCTCATGCGCACTCGGGGTCACTACTGCGCATGCGCACGCAGGCTCACTACTGCTCATACGCACTCCGGCTCACTACTGCTCATGCGAACTTGGACTCACTACTGCGGATGCGCAATCGGTCCCACGACTGCGCATGCGCACTCGGGCTCACTACTGCGCATGCGCGCTCGGTCTCGCTACTGCGCATGCGCACTCGGGGTCACTACTGCTCATGCGCACTCGGGCTCACTACTGCGCATGCGGACTCCAGCTGAGACCGGCACATGCGCACTCGGGCTCACTACTGCGCATGCGCGCTCGGGCTCGCTACTGTGCATGCGAACTCGGGCTCACCACTGCAGGTGCGCAATCGGACTCACTACTGCCCATGCGCACTCGGGGTCACTACTGCGCATGCGCACTTGGGCTCACTACTGTGCATGCGCACTCGGGGTCGCTACTGCGCATGCGCACACCGGCTCAGACCTGCACATGCGCACTCGAGTTCACTTCCGCGCATGCGCACACGGGTGCACTACTGCGCATGCGCACACGGGCTCACTACTGCGCATGCGCACTCGGGGTCACTACTGCTCACGCGCACTCGGACTCACTACTGCTCATACGCACTCCGGCTATCTACTGCTCATGCGAACTCGGACCCACTACTGCGGATGCGCAATCAGGCTCACTACTGCGCACGCGCACTCCAGCTGAGACCGGCACATGCGCACTCGGGGTCACTACTGCGCATGCGCACTCAGGTTCACTACTGCTCATACGCACTCCGGCTCACTACTGCTCATGCGAACTCGGACTCACTACTGCGGGTGCGAACTCGGACTCACTACTGCGGATGCGCAATCGGGCTCACTACTGCGCATGCGCACTCGGACTCACTACTGCTCATGCGAACTCGGACTCACTACTGCGGATGCGCAATCGGGCTCACTATTGCGCATGCGCTCTCGGGCTCACTACTGCGCATGCGCGCTCGGGCTCGCTACTGTGCATGCGAACTCGGGGTCACCACTGCAGATGCGCAATCGGACTCACTACTGCCCGTGCGCACTCGGGGTCACTACTGCGCATGCGCACTTGGGCTCACTACTGCTCATACGCACTCCGGCTATCTACTGCTCATGCGAACTCGGACTCACTACTGCGGATGCGCAATCAGGCTCACTACTGCGCACGCGCACTCCAGCTGAGACCGGCACATGCGCACTCGGGGTCACTACTGCGCATGCGCACTCAGGTTCACTACTGCTCATACGCACTCCGGCTCACTACTGCTCATGCGAACTCGGACTCACTACTGCGGATGCGCAATCGGGCTCACTACTGCGCATGCGCAATAGGTCTCACTACTGCGGATGCGCAATCGGGTTCACTACTGCGCATGCGCACTCGGGGTCACTACTGCGCATGCGCACTCAGGCTCACTACTGCTCATACGCACTCCGGCTCACTACTGCTCATGCGAACTCGGACTCACTACCGCTCATGCGAACTCGGACTCACTACTGCGGATGCGCAATCGGGCTCACTACTGCGCATGCGCAATCAGTCTCACTACTACGGATGCGCAATCGGGCTCACTACTGCGCATGCGCACTCGGGGTCACTACTGCGGATGCGCCCTCGGGGTTACTATTGCGCATGCGCACTCGGGCACACTACTGCGGATGCGCAATCGGTCCCACTACTGCGCATGCGCACTCGGTTACACTACTGCGGATGCGCACTCGGGGTCACTACTGCTCATACGCACTCCGGCTCACTACTGCTCATGCGAACTCGGACTCACTACTGCGGATGCGCAATCGGACTCACTACTGCGCATGCGCTCTCGGGCTCACTACTGCGCATGCGCGCTCGGGCTCGCTACTGTGCATTCGAACTCGGGGTCACCACTGCAGATGCGCAATCGGACTCACTACTGCCCATGCGCATTCGGGGTCACTACTGCGCATGCGCACTTGGGCTCACTACTGCTCATACGCACTCCGGCTATCTACTGCTCATGCGAACTCGGACTCACTACTGCGGATGCGCAATCAGGCTCACTACTGCGCACGCGCACTCCAGCTGAGACCGGCACATGCGCACTCGGGGTCACTACTGCGCATGCGCACTCAGGTTCACTACTGCTCATACGCACTCCGGCTCACTACTGCTCATGCGAACTCGGACTCACTACTGCGGATGCGCAATCGGGCTCACTACTGCGCATGCGCAATAGGTCTCACTACTGCGGATGCGCAATCGGGTTCACTACTGCGCATGCGCACTCGGGGTCACTACTGCGCATGCGCACTCAGGCTCACTACTGCTCATACGCACTCCGGCTCACTACTGCTCATGCGAACTCGGACTCACTACCGCTCATGCGAACTCGGACTCACTACTGCGGATGCGCAATCGGGCTCACTACTGCGCATGCGCAATCAGTCTCACTACTGCGGATGCGCAATCGGGCTCACTACTGCGCATGCGCACTCGGGGTCACTACTGCGGATGCGCCCTCGGGGTCACTATTGCGCATGCGCACTCGGGCACACTACTGCGGATGCGCAATCGGTCCCACTACTGCGCATGCGCACTCGGTTACACTACTGCGGATGCGCACTCGGGGTCACTACTGCTCATACGCACTCCGGCTCACTACTGCTCATGCGAACTCGGACTCACTACTGCGGATGCGCAATCGGACTCACTACTGCGCATGCCCACTCGAGCACACTACTGCTCATACGCACTCCGGCTCACTACTGCTCATGCGAACTCGGACTCACTACTGCGGATGCGCAATCGGGCTCCTACTGCGCATGCGCACTCGGACTCACTACTGCTCATACGCACTCCGACTCAGTACTGCTCATGCGAACTCGGACTCACTACTGCGCATGCGCACTCGGGGTCACTACTGCTCATGCGCACTCGGACTCACTACTGCGGATACGCAATCGGGCCCACTACTGCGCGTGCGCACTAGGGCTCACGACTGTGCATGCACACTCAGGCTCACTACTGCTCATACGCACTCCGGCTCACTACTGCTCATGTGAACTCGGACTCACTACTGCGGATGCGCAATCGGTCTCACTACTGCGCATGCGCACTCGGTTACACTACTGCGGATGCGTACTCGGGGTCACTACTGCTCATACGCACTCCGGCTCACTACTGCTCATGCGAACTCGGACTCACTACTGCGGATACGCAATCGGGCTCACTACTGCGGATGCGCAATCGGTCTCACTACTGCGCATGCGCACTCGGTTACACTACTGCGGATGCGTACTCGGGGTCACTACTGCTCATACACACTCCGGCTATCTACTGCTCATGCGAACTCGGACTCACTACTGCGGATGCGCAATCGGGCTCACTACTGCGCATGCGCGCTCGGGCTCGCTACTGCGCATGCGCACACGGGCACACTACTACGCATGCGCACTCCGGGTGACCACTGCGCATGCCCACTCGGGCACACTACTGCGGATGCGCACTCCGGCTCACTACTGCGCATGGGCACACGGGCTCACTACTGCGCATGCGCACTCCGGGTCACTACTGCTCATGCGCACTCGGGCTCACTACTGCGCATGCGCACTCGGGGTCACTACTGCTCATGCGCACTCGGACTCACTACTGCTCATACGCAATCCGGCTATCTACTGCTCATGCGAACTCGGACTCACTACTGCGGATGCGCAATCAGGCTCACTACTGCGCATGCGCACTCCAGCTGAGACCGGCACATGCGCACTCGGGGTCACTACTGCGCATGCGCACTCAGGCTCACTACTGCTCATACGCACTCCGGCTCACTACTGCTCATGCGAACTCGGACTCACTACTGCGGATGCGCAATCGGGCTCACTACTGCGCATGCGCACTCGGGCTCACGACTGTGCATTCGCGCTCGGGCTCGCTACTGCGCATGCGCACTCGGTGTCACTACTGCTCATGCGCACTCGGGCTCATTACTGCGCATGCGGACTCCAGCTGAGACCGGCACATGCGCACTCGGGCTCACTACTGCGCATGCGCACTCGGGGTCACTACTGCTCATGCGCACTCGGACTCACTACTGCTCATACGCACTCCGGCTATCTACTGCCCATGCGAACTCGGACTCACTACTGCGGATGCGCAATCAGGCTCACTACTGCGCACGCGCACTCCAGCTGAGACCGGCACATGCGCACTCGGGGTCACTACTGCGCATGCACACTCAGGTTCACTACTGCTCATACGCACTCCGGCTCACTACTGCTCATGCGAACTCGGACTCACTACTGCGGATGCGCAATCGGGCTCACTACTGCGCATGCGCAATAGGTCTCACTACTGCGGATGCGCAATCGGGTTCACTAATGCGCATGCGCACTCGGGGTTACAACTGCGCATGCGCACTCGGGATCACTACGGCGCATGCGCACACGGGCTCACTACTGTGCATGCGCACTCAGGCTCACTACTGCTCATACGCACTCCGGCTCACTACTGCTCATGCGAACTCGGACTCACTACTGCGGATGCGCAATCGGGCTCACTACTGCGCATGCGCAATCAGTCTCACTACTGCGGATGCGCAATCGGGCTCACTACTGCGCATGCGCACTCGGGGTCACTACTGCGCATGCGCCCTCGGGGTCACTATTGCGCATGCGCACTCGGGCACACTACTGCGGGTGCGCACTCCGGCTCACTACTGCGCATGGGCACACGGGCTCACTACTGCACATGCGCACTCCAGGTCACTACTGCTCATGCGCACTCGGGCTCACTACTGCGCATGCGCGCTCGGGCTCGCTACAGTGCATGCGCACTCGGGGTCACCACTGCAGATGCGCAATCGGACTCACTACTGCCCATGCGCACTCGGGGTCACTACTGCGCATGCGCACTCGGGCTGACTACCGTGCATGCGCACTCAGGGTCACTACTGCTCATGCGCACTCAGGCTCACTACTGCTCATACGCACTCGGGCTCACTACTGCGCATGCGCACTCGGGCTCACTACTGCTCATGCGCACTCGGGGTCACTACTGCGCATGCGCACGCAGGCTCACTACTGCTCATACGCACTCCGGCTCACTACTGCTCATGCGAACTCGGACTCACTACTGCGGATGCGCAATCGGTCCCACTACTGCGCATGCGCACTCGGGCTCACTACTGCGCATGCGCGCTCGGTCTCGCTACTGCGCATGCGCATTCGGGGTCACTACTGCTCATGCGCACTCGGGCTCACTACTGCGCATGCGGACTCCAGCTGAGACCGGCACGTGCGCACTCGGGCTCACTACTGCGCATGCGCCCTCGGGCTCGCTACTGTGCATGCGCACTCGGGCTCACTACTGCGCATGCGCGCTCGGGGTCGCTACTGCGCATGCGCACACCGGCTCAGACCTGCACATGCGCACTCGAGTTCACTTCTGCGCATGCGCACACGGGTGCACTACTGCGCATGCGCACACGGGCTCACTACTGCGCATGCGCACTCGGGGTCACTACTGCTCATGCGCACTCGGACTCACTACTGCTCATACGCACTCCGGCTATCTACTGCTCATGCGAACTCGGACTCACTACTGCGGTTGCGCAATCAGGCTCACTACTGCGCACGCGCACTCCAGCTGAGACCGGCACATGCGCACTCGGGGTCACTACTCTGCACGCGCACTCAGGTTCACTACTGCTCATACGCACTCCGGCGCACTACTGCTCATGCGAACTCGGACTCACTACTGCGGGTGCGAACTCGGACTCACTACTGCGGATGCGCAATCGGGCTCACTACTGCGCATGCGCACTCGGACTCACTACTGCTCATACGCACTCCGGCTCACTACTGCTCATGCGAACACGGACTCACCACTGCAGAAGCGCAATCGGGCTCACTACTGCGCATGCGCACACGGGGTCACTACTGCGGATGCGTACTCCGGGTCACTAATGCTCATGCGCACTCGGGCTCACTACTGCGCATGCGCGCTCGGGCTCGCTACTGTGCATGCGAACTCGGGGTCACCACTGCAGATGCGCAATCGGACTCACTACTGCCCATGCGCACTCGGGGTCACTACTGCGCATGCGCACTTGGGCTCACTACTGTGCATGCGCACTCGGGGTCACTACTGCGCATCCGCACTCGGGCTCACTACTGCCGATGCGCGTTCAGGCTCACTACTGCGCATCCGCACACGGGCTCACTTCTGCGCATGCGCACTCGGGGTCATTACAGCTCATGCGCACTCGGACTCACTACTGCTCATGCGCACTCGGGGTCACTACTGCGCATGCGCCCTCGGGGTCACTATTGCGCATGCGCACTCGGGCACACTACTGCGGATGCGCAATGGGTCCCACTACTGCGCATGCGCACTCGGTTACACTACTGCGGATGCGCACTCGGGGTCACTACTGCTCATACGCACTCCGGCACACTACTGCTCATGCGAACTCGGACTCACTACTGCGGATGCGCAATCGGGCTCACTACTGCGCATGCCCACTCGGACTCACTACTGCTCATACGCCATCCGGCTATCTACTGCTCATGCGAACTCGGACTCACTACTGCGGATGGGCAAACAGGCTCACTACTGCGCATGCGCACTCCAGCTGAGACCGGCACATGCGTACTCGGGGTCACTACTGCGCATGCGCACTCAGGCTCACTACTGCTCATACGCACTCCGGCTCACTACTGCTCACGCGAACTCGGACTCACTACTGCGGATGCGCAATCAGGCTCACTACTGCGCATGCGCACTCCAGCTGAGACCGGCACATGCGCACTCGGGGTCACTACTACGCATGCGCACTCGGGGTCACTATTGCGCATACGCACTCGGGCACACTACTGCGGATGCGCACTCCGGCTCACTACTGCGCATGGGCACACGGGCTCACTACTGCACATGCGCACTCCAGGTCACTACTGCTCATGCGCACTCGGGCTCACTACTGCGCATGCGCGCTCGGGCTCGCTACTGTGCGTGCGCACTCGGGGTCACCGCTGCAGATGCGCAATCGGACTCACTACTGAACATGCGCACTCGGGGTCACTACTGCGCATGCGCACTCGGGCTCACTACCGTGCATGCGCACTCGGGGTCACAACTGCGGATGCGCACTCGGGGTCACTACTGCAAATGCGCACTCGGGTTCACTACTGCGCATGCGCACCCGGGTACACTACTGCGGATGCGCACTCGGGGTCACTACTGTTCATACGCACTCCGACTCAGTACTGCTCATGCGAACTCGGACTCACTACTGCGGATGCGCAATCGGGCTCACTACTGCGCATGCGCGATCGGGGTCGCTACTGCGCATGCGCACACCGGCTCAGACCTGCACATGCGCACTCGAGCTCACTTCTGCGCATGCGCACACGGGTGCACTACTGCGCATGCGCACACGGGCTCACTACTGCGCATGCGCACTGGGACTCACTACTGCTCATACGCACTCCGGCTATCTACTGCTCATGCGAACTCGGACTCACTACTGCGGATGCGCAATCAGGCTCACTACTGCGCATGCGCACTCCAGCTGAGACCGGCACATGCGCACTCGGGGTCACTACTGCGCATGCGCACTCAGGCTCACTACTGCTCATACGCACTCCGGCTCACTACTGCTCATGCGAACTCGGACTCACTACTGCGGATGCGCAATCGGGCTCACTACTGCGCATGCGCAATCGGTCTCACTACTGCGGATGCGCAATCGGGATCACTACTGCGCATGCGCACTCAGGCTCACTACTGCTCATACGCACTCCGGCTCACTACTGCTCATGTGAACTCGGACTCACTACTGCGGATGCGCAATCGGTCTCACTACTGCGCATGCGCACTCGGTTACACTACTGCGGATGCGTACTCGGTCTCACTACTGCGCATGGGCACACAGCCTTACTACTGCGCATGCGCACTCCGGGTCACTACCGCTCATGGGCACTCGGGCTCACTACTGCGCATGCGCACTCGGGGTCACTACTGCTCATGCGCACTCGGACTCACTACTGCTCATACGCACTCCGGCTATCTACTGCTCATGCGAACTCGGACTCACTACTGCGGATGCGCAATCAGGCTCACTACTGCGCATGCGCACTCCAGCTGAGACCGGCACATGCGCACTCCGGCTCACTACTGCGCATGGGCACACGGGCTCACTACTGCGCATGCGCACTCCGGGTCACTACTGCTCATGCGCACTCGGACTCACTACTGCCCATGCGCAATCGGGCTCTCTACTGCGCATGCGCACTCGGACTCACTACTCCACATGCGATCTCGGACTCGCTACTGCGGATGCGCAATCGGGCTCGCTACTGCGCATGCGCACTCGGGATCACTACTGTGCATGCGCACTCGGGCTCACTACTGCGGATGCGCGCTCAGGCTCACTACTGCGCATCCGCACACTGGCTCACTTCTGCGCATGCGCACTCGGACTCACTACTGCTCATACGCACTCCGGCTCGCTACTGCTCATGCGAACTCGGACTCACTACTGCGCATGCGCTCTCGGGCTCACTACTGCGCATGCGCGTTCGGGCTCGCTACTGCGCCTGCGCACCCGGGGTCACCACTGCAGAAGCGCAATCGGGCTCACTACTGCGGATGCGTACTCCGGGTCACTAATGCTCATGCGCACTCGGGCTCACTACTGCGCATGCGCGCTCGGGCTCGCTACTGTGCATGCGAACTCGGGGTCACCACTGCAGATGCGCAATCGGACTAACTACTGCCCATGCGCACTCGGGGTCACTACTGCGCATGCGCACTTGGGCTCACTACTGCGCATGCGCACTCAGGCTCACTACTGCGCATGCGCGCTCGGGGTCGCTGCTGCGCATGCGCACACCGGCTCAGACCTGCACATGCGCACACGAGTTCACTTCTGCGCATGCGCACACGGGTGCACTACTGCGCATGCACACACGGGCTCACTACTGCGCATGCGCACTCGGGGTCACTACTGCTCATACGCACTCGGACTCACTACTGCTCATACGCACTCCGGCTATCTACTACTCATGCGAACTCGGACTCGCTACTGCGGATGCGCAATCGGGCTCGCTACTGCGCATGCGCACTCGGGATCACTACTGCGCATGCGCGCTCGGGCTCGCTACTGCGTATGCGCACTCGAGGTCACTACTGCTCATGCGCACTCGGGCTCACTACTGCGCATGCGGACTCCAGCTGAGACCGGCACATGCGCACTCGGGCTCACTACTGCGCATGTGCACACGGGCACACTACTGCGCATGCGCACTCCGGGTGACTACTGCGCATGCCCACTCGCGGGGACCGAGATGCCTACAGGGGCAACCCTGGCTCGGTCGTGGGTTGGACCATCGCGGGGGCAGTGGTTTAAAAGCCGCATGCTGCCTAGAGGGCCTGCTTGTCGGGCCCTCGGCGGGTGAGCTGCGTCCCAACAGCTCGGGTACCAGCCTGTCTTAGCTGGTAGAGTGCTGGAAAGTCACTCGGCCCCACCAGAGGTCGGTTACCAGGACCCGTAGAGCCTGGTGCCATTTCTGGTAGTCCTTGCTTCGGCGGGGACGCGCTAATTGGGCGTATCCCAATTCCGCGCCCATGGGGGCCGTGTAGTAGAGCTGTAATGGCGGGAACTACACGTAAAACACACACAGATAATCTCTGCGCATGCCCACTCGGGCACAGTACTGCGGATGCGCACTCCGGCTCACTACTGCGCATGGGCGCACGGGCTCACTACTGCGCATGCGCACTCCGGGTCACTACTGCTCATGCGCACTCGGGCTCATTGCTGCGCATGCACACACGGGCTCACTACTGCGCATACGCACTCCGGCTCAAACTCGCACATGCGCTCTCGAGCTCACTTCTGCGCATGAGCACACGGCCGCACTACTGCGCATGCGCACACGGGCTCACCACTGTGCATGCGCACTCGGGGTCACTACTGCTCATGCGCACTCGGACTCACTACTGCTCATGCGCAATCGAGCTCTCTACTGCGCATGCGCACTCGGACTCACTACTGCACATGCGATCTCGGACTCGCTACTGCGGATGCGCGCACGGGCTTACTACTTTTTTTTTTTTTTTTTTTTTTTTTACGAGGGGAAATCTTCAACATAAGACACCCCCACTCCCCGGGGGAGGAGCGGGGGTAGTGTGGGATTTTTACCCACTAAAACCCCTCGGTGGTGCCCACCCTCGGCGGCATGGTGGGTCATGGGGTCTTGCGGTATTCATCACCACGACCCACCAAAATGCCGCCATGCGACGATTCCGTCGCCCTTCTCGTGGGGAGCAGAAGGCTCCCCACCAACAACAACCCACCCCCATTGGAGCCGAGCGCGCCACCACGGTCGCCCTCGTCTCCGCCCCTCGGGCCGCGTGCAATGGGATCATGGGCCCCCGCCCATGACCCCTGCGGTCCTGGCGGCCTAGGTCAATCCCGAGGATCTCCGACACCCTCGGACCAAGACCGCCGACACTCACACGAGGGGATGAGGACCCACGCCGGGGAGGGCGGCGCGATCCCCGTCCCACCACTCCTCTCCACATAATACTACACATGCACACTCACATACGCACAACACACCCACACACACACTATCACTCACCATTCACGCCATGCGGGCGACGCGGAGAAGCCGCGCCGCCCACTACCCTCAGGAGGGCGCCCGAGAAGCGGGTCGCCCTCTCCGTCTCCTTCTTCTCACAATCATTCCACGTCTCTCTCTCTCACGCTCCGCCTCCTCCTTCCGCGAGATCACCGTCTCGCAGAAGGAGGCGACGGCCTTCCATGCTACCTCACTACTCAACATTCGCTCGATCACCTCTCCCAGACACGCAGCATCGCACTCCAGCTCACACTCCAGGAGGTGCCTCTGCAGAGCAAAGGCAGGGCACCTCCCCAACACATGCTGGGCATCATCGCATTCCGCCCCACACTCGTAACAATTGGGTGATCGTTGCCTACCGATCCGGCACAGGTACTCCCCGAAGCAACCATGCCCGGTGAGCACCTGCGTGATCCGGAACGAGAGCCTACCGTGGCCGCGGTCCATCCACTGCTCAAGTCGCGGAAGGACCGCCCCGACAGCGCGCTTCCCCACGGCCCCGCTGGAGGATAAATCCTCCTTCCAGCGGGAGACAGCAGCGCGTCGGGCCTGGAGCCGGACCTCTTCGACGCTGGGTCCTGGCTGGGCACCCTCTACAATTCCCTCCTGTCGGAGGGTGCAGCGGTATCTGTATACCGCTGCCTCCACCTCGGCGCAGTAGCGCCAGGGAATTACCCCAGCCAGAACCATAGCCGACTCGTAGGAGACCGTGCGGTACCCCATCACCACCCTGACCGCCAGCCGCCGCTCCACTTTTCGCAAGACACCTTGCGAGCGGCGCCTGGCAGCCAGGTCGGCAGCCCAAACTGGGGCGCCGTATAGGGCCATACTCCGCACGACCCCCATATAGAGTCGGCGCACCTTCTCACTCGGGCCCCGCAGGTTGGGCAATATGCGCGCCAACGCGCCCGCAACACGCTCCAACCTGGGGGCCAACGCGTCGAAGTGGGGTCCGAAACTCCAGTGGCTGTCCAGTCGGAGTCCGAGATACCTCATCTCGGACCCGATCTGGACATCAGCCCCGCCTACCCGGACCAACGCACCGGGCGGAGGGCGGTCCCTACGCCTATGGCAGAAGGCCATGGCCTCAGTCTTGTGGGGAGCCACCTCCAACCCGAGCGCCCGGATCTCGGCAACGACCACCGCCGCACCCAACTCCGCGAGACGGCTGGTCCTCCAGAAATCTCGCCCCACTGCCAGGATGTGCGTATCATCTGCGAAACACGTCAGATACAATCCTGGTGGCAGTGGGGCCCTCAGAGCGGGGTCGTACCCCACGATCCACAGGTGCGGCCCAAGAACCGCACCCTGGGGCACGCCCCGCTCAACTTTCCAACTCCTCTCGGCGCCCGACCGATCTTTGCACACGACCCACCTCTCGCGGAGATAGTCCTCTATGATCGACTTTATCTCCGGTGGCACATGGTGCCTCTCTAGCCCTTCTATTATTGCCCTGTGGGGCAGGGTGTTAAATGCGTTGACTATATCAAGCGATATAGCCACCGCCACCCCGCCCCTGGACGTGGCCGACTGGGCGATGTCTCTAACTCGCCGAATGGCGTCAATTGTGCTTCGACCCCTTCTAAAGCCGTATTGCCAGTCGGCCACGTCCGGACCATCTCCGGAGAGGTGATCTGTCAATCTCTTCGCTATCACTGTTTCAAAGATCTTACCGACCACGTTTAATAAAACTATCGGCCGGTACGCCGAGGGCTCTCCTTCCGGTCTCCCGTCTTTCTTAAGGAGGACCAGCCGTCCCTTCTTCCATTCCTCTGGAAACTTACTCTGCTTCAAGCAGGCGCTGAAGAGGCCTCTAAGTCTGTATCCCAAAAATGGGAGTGCCAAGGCCCAAGCCCGGCCCGGGATGCCGTCAGGGCCTGGCGCGGTGTTCCGCGCGCTTACCCTCTTGACGGCATAAACGAGCTCCTCGTCAGAGACCCCCATGTCGTCGGTCCACTGAAGGTGTCCCGACGACCCGGGACGCGTCATGGGACTAGGATCCCGGGGAAACAAAGTTTCCACGACGCGCCCCAGTAAATGGGGGTCGAGGCTCTCCGCAACCGGCGGGGCATAAGGCCTTAACTTGCCCATGACAAGCTTATATGGGCGGCCCCACCGGTCCCGCTCAAGAGAGCCGAGGAACTCGTCCCAGGCTCGGTCCTTGGCCTCCCTGATGGCTTTCTTGTAGGCCATTACCCCCTCCCGGTAACAGCCCCAAAGTTGCTGCTCCCTCGCGGGGTCGCGGTTGCGTCTCCGTCGGGCGCGCCGGTACCGGCGACGCAGTGGGACGCATGCCTCGCGCAACTGCGCGATCTCCCCCGTCCACCAGTACGCCGCCCGACGGGGGCAAGGGGTGGCCCGGGGCATCGCCACATCGCAGATATCCTGCATGGTGCCCCGGAACCACTGAGCCTCGCCCTCGACGTCCGCGACCTCTCTAGCCGGTGAAGCCGGCCAGCTAACCGCGAGGGCCGCAGCCACCATCATATCACTGTCTAGCCTCTTCAGCGCCCATCTTGGCGGCAGTGGGCGTCCACCCCGGCGGCGCCGGGTCTCGGAGGAGAACTTGATTCTAATAAAGAGATGATCGCTTAATGTTTCAGTCTCCTCCTCGACCCGCCAGCTCGCAACCATGCGCGCGACCTCAGGGGAGCCCCAGGACAAGTCCACCACAGACTCCCCCTGCGGCCGCACGCAGGTGCTCGCCGAGCCCCTGTTAAGTAACAGGAGCCCTTGCGCCGCCGCCCAATCCAGTGTTGCCCGGCCTCTCGCGTCGGTCCTCGGGGAACCCCATTCGCGAGCATGCGCGTTGAAGTCCCCGAGGACCAAAACGCGTTGGGTGGGGCAACGCGACGCTAACTGCCCCACCCTGTCCAGCAATTCCTCATACTGTGCGAGAGGCCAGCTGGGTGGTGCGTAAACGCCCACTACCGCCACATCCCCCCATCTAACCGCGACGGCTCCCCTTGCCGCTGCTATCGCGGTGCAGGGGGGGGAGCCGGATTTACCACGCGACACTACGGCAATAGACGCGTCCCGGCCCTCCGCGTCCGCGAACCAGTTCGGCTGGTCCGGGACGCGGTAGGGCTCGGCCACAACCCCCAACGAACAATCCCACTCGGCGAGGGCGTGGAGAAACAGGTCCTGTGCCCCCGCCGAGTGGTTCGCGTTAAATTGCAGTACGGGGCTCAATGGCCCCATCACTTGGCCGCCTCCTCTGCCACCTCCATGGCGCTTTCATCAGCCGCTGCGGCCTCCTCAGTGGTAGCGTCCTCTGTGGCTTTTTGATCCACCTTCTTGTTCATGTTCTCCATCTCCTTTTCTGGTTCCGCGGCTTTTGTGGCTGATGCCGCTACCCTCTTCCTCTTTGGTTGTGGGGCGCACCCCGCCGCGCCTAGGCGATGTGCGCTTGGCCGTCCTAAGTCGCTGCAGAGGGGGCACTTCAGCTTGTTGCTGCAGTTTGCAGCTTTGTGCCCCCCCTCGCCGCAGGCATAGCATCTGCCGGAGCGGTCATCCTTTTCCCCGCATTGCTGGGCCGTGTGCCCCCTTTGGAGGCAGCGGTAGCAATGCATCGGTCGGGTCGCTAATACCTCGACCCGAGCCGATGTCCAACCGATGCGTACGCGCCCCGCCGCCTCAGCCTTCTTTGCTATGGCAAGGGGGCACCGGACCCACGCGGTGCCCATCGTGTTCCGTCCTCTTCGAATTTCCCCGACCTTGATTTCATCGGGACGGCACTCTCCCATCTCGGCCAGTACGGACGCTACCTCCTCCTTCTCAATTGATTCGTCCAGGTTCAAAAGACGAATTTCGGCCATCTTCGTCGGATTCGCTATCCTAACCTCTGACCCCTGAAACACCTCCTTGAGTTGGTTGGCCAGATTGGCTGCCTTCACCTTGTTCTCTTGCCCCGGTATGCCCAAAACAAGACCTCCGGTGGCCGCCTTTCGGATCTTGATTTCCGTGATCCCCATTTCCGACAGCTTTTGGGGGGGAATGGCCTCTCTCGCTTTCTTGAGCACCTGGGAGTATGAAGACTCTCCCCCAGGTGCCACAGTCAGAGTCACCGCGGCCGTTCGCGGTGGCCGCGGTACCCTGACCCTCTTCTTCGGCTCCGGCCTAGTGCCCGCTGTTCTCGGTGCGGCCTGTGGCCGGTTTGGCAACCTCTTCGGAGCTGGTGCTGTTCCTGCCGCTCGCTGGGCGTTCTTCTTCGCCGCCTGCTTTGCCTTGCGGCCCAGGACCTCGGTCCACAATTCTTTCCGCGCTTTCGGTGGTGCCTCGGCTGCGGCTGGTGTCGTAGTTGGTGCTGCGATCGGGGCCCCTCTCTTTGCCGCTTCCAAGCGCGCCGCGACCGACCGCGGGGCTGCCCTGGGCTGGGGTCGCGGTGGAACACTTCGCTGTGCGCCCTTGCTCGGCGCTCTGTCCTTCTTTTTCTCCTTGCGCAGTTCGGCGGAGAGGTCCTCCACCTTCTGCAGGAGCATAGCAACGATGCCCTCCAGGCCGGTGCCAGGGGCGTCACTTTTGCCCGTCTCCTCAGTCTTCTCCGGCCTCCTTTTATTCTCCCTCGTTGGAGGCTGTGAGGTCTGCACCTCAGGCCTCTCCTCTTGCGGTCGCCGCCACTCCTCTACCTCCATCGGGGCCTCTGAAGCCGCCTCAGTCACCTCCACTGGCGACACTATCTCCGGCGGGGGGCTGGAGGTCTGTACTACCAGCCTCCTTTTTACATCGTCGCGGTCCGTGTCGGTTGACGACGACAGTTCCCGCCTTCGTGTCTTCCTTGTGTTTCGACCTGCGGGTATTGTGGGGGGCGACGCCATCATAGCTGTTGCCCCTTTTAGCCTCTCCACTTCCTGTCGGAGGGTGGCCATATCCTCTGCCATCTTCCTCCTTTCTTCCTCAGCTTCTTTCAGGAGCCTTCGAAGCTGTTCCTTCTCTTCGTCCTCTTGTGAGGGCCGTGATGTCGTAGTCGATGTGCGCGGCGACTTCCGAATGGGCTCCTCTCCCTCCGATCTTCCGGCCGCCTGCCTCTTCGCCAGCTCCGTCATGAGCCCCTCTATATAGTTAGTGGAGACTCGGAGCTGGCGAACGCTCGTCCCTTTGAGGTTGGACGAGGCTTTCACCACCCGGCGGATGAGGTTCGTATACCTCAGCAGCTCCGCCTGTAGGTCGACCGTTGTGAGGTGTTTCACCTCTCCCATAACCTCCTCCACATCGGGAATAGGTTTGCTGCCCTTGCTAGGTTTGGGCAGGGGGCCGCTCAGGTCAAAGACCCCAAGTTCCCGGTTTAATTCCAGCTCGCGCCGTTTGGCTTCGTTGAGCCTCTCCTTCGCGGCTGCAAGCCCCACGTACTCGCCAGTGGTTGGGGGCCTACCTCTCCTCTCACGTTCTTCTCCCTGGCTTTTCCGGGAAAACTCAATGGACATGATGGACGAGTCTGAGTCATATCCATCCTCCTCATCAGTCGGCGCACTCCTCCTTGTATGCCGCCTCCCCGGAACAGGCGTGGTGTCGCGACTCCGGTCCTTGATTTGCGGCGGTGCACACTCCGTTTCGGAGGATCTTCTTCTCGCCCTCGTCTGTCGGATGAAGGTGACACCCGACGATTCCGACCCGGAACGCTCCGCTGTCGGCTCCTTCTTCACTGTTGCTCCTGCTGCGGCGGATGTAGTTGAGCAGGACGCTCCATCTTGGGGCTGCTCCTCTGCCCCACGCACTCTAACTTTGTGCGGTTTCAATACTTCTGTGCACCTCACCACTGGAATCATCAGTGTGGGGCACCCTTCCCTTCTCCTGGAGCTCTCCCCTTCTTCGGTTTTTTGGCCGCTTTTAAAGATGGCGGCCACATCTTGAGGTTTTGTGTTTAAATTTGAGCTTTCCATAATGAATCCCACGAGCGTGGTCGGAAGGGAAGTCACCCCGGGCAGAGCCGCCTTACCCGGGGAAGCCTGGATACTCGGGGGGGTCGGCAGGTACCCCCGAGGGAACCGTTAGAGACTGCCTCTGCTTAACGTCTGGGCAGCCACGCAGTCCTCGGCACGGTTGCCTTAACACCTTGACTTCAGACGTACAACGCGCCCCGGCCGTCCCCGTTTTCAATCCTCCGTGCGAGCCTTACCGGCTAGGGAGGCCCTGCCAGGGTCCGAAGACCCCGCCGGCATCGCCTCGACACATCATCGGACCTACTTAGAAACGACCGGAGCACCCCTTTTATGCGGACTCGTACCGCAAGGCAGGGGATACCGTGGCCGTATTCCGCCCCGCGAACCACACAGCGGATTTTTTATAGAGGGTTACTCCTCGCGAGGCCAGCCGGTTAAGGCAAGCCTCCCCGTTCCTGCGAAACATGACCACAGGCTTACGGTATGAGCATAGGCCCTCCCTAAACTGGAGGACCCGCCGTTCTCCCGTTAGCATAGAGGCCCTCACCCTTATGAAGCCAATCGCCGAAACGATTGATTTCCGAAGGGCATAGAGTGCCTCTATCCCAGCGTACACCACGAGGAGGTGGGAGATCCGACTTGGGCACACTGCCACCATTCGCACGCCACGGGCTTACTACTGCGCATGCGAACACGGGCTCACCACAGCGCATGCGCACTCGTCCTCACTTCTGCGCATGCGCACTCGGGGTCACTACTGCGCACGCTCGCTCGGGGTCACTACTGCGCACGCTCGCTCGGGGTCACAACTGCGCATGCGCAATCGGGTTCACTACTGCTCATGCGCAATCGGGCTCTCTACTGCGCATGCGCACTCGGACTCACTACTGCACATGCGATCTCGGACTCGCTACTGCGGATGCGCAATCGGGCTCACTACTGCTCATGCGAACTCGGACTCACTACTGCGGATGCGCAATCGGTCTCACTACTGCGCATGCGCACTCGGTTACACTACTGCGGATGCGCACTCGGGGTCACTACTGCGGATGCGCGCTCAGGCTCACTACTGCGCATCCGCACACGGGCTCACTACTGCGCATGCGTACTCGGACTCACTACTGCTCATGCGCACTCGGGCTCACTACTGCGCATGAGCGCTAGGAGTCGCTACTGCGCATGCGCACTCGGGGTCACTACTGCTCCTGCGCACTCGTGCTCAGTACTGCGCATGCGGACTCCAGCTGAGACGGGCACATGCGCACTCGGGGTCACTACTGCGCATGCGCACTCAGGCTCACTGCTGCTCATACGCACTCCGGCTCACTACTGCTCATGCGAACTCGGACTCACTACTGCGGATGCGCAATCGGTCCCACTACTGCGCATGCGCACTCGGGCACACTACTGCGCATGCGCGCTCGGGCTCGCTACTGCGCATGCGCACTCGGGGTCACTACTGCTCATGCGCACTCGGGCTCACTACTGCGCATGCGGACTCCAGCTGAGACCGGCACATGCGCACTCGGTCTCACTACTGCGCATGCCCACTCGGGCACAGTACTGCGGATGCGCACTCCGGCTCACTACTGCGCATGGGCACACGGGCTCACTACTGCGCATGCGCACTCCGGGTCACTACTGCTCATGCGCACCCGGGCTCATTACTGCGCATGCACACACGGGCTCACTACTGCGCATACGCACTCCGGCTCAAACTCGCACATGCGCTCTCGAGCTCACTTCTGCGCATGAGCACACGGCCGCACTACTGCACATGCGCACACGGGCTCACTACTGTGCATGCGCACTCGGGGTCACTACTGCTCATGCGCACTCGGACTCACTACTGCTCATGCGCAATCGAGCTCTCTACTGCGCATGCGCACTCGGACTCACTACTGCACATGCGATCTCGGACTCGCTACTGCGGATGCGCAATCGGCCTCACTATTGCGCATGCGCACTCGGGATCACTACTGCGCATGCGCACTCGGGCTCTCTACTGCGCATGCGCACTCGGACTCACTACTGCACATGCGATCTCGGACTCGCTACTGCAGATGCGCGCACGGGCTTACTACTGCGCATGCGAACACGGGCTCACCACAGCGCATGCGCACTCGTGCTCACTTCTGCGCATGCGCACACGCGCGCACTACTGCGCATGCGCACGCTGGTTCACTACTGCACATGCGATCTCGGACTCGCTACTGCGGATGCGCAATCGGGCTCACTACTGCGCATGCGCAATCGGTCTCACTACTGCGGATGCGCAATCGGGCTCACTACTGCGCATGCGCACTCGGGATCACTACTGCGCATGCGCACTCGGGCTCACTACTGCGGATGCGCGCTCAGGCTCACTACTGCGCATCCGCACACGGGCTCACTACTGCGCATGCGCACTCGGACTCACTACTGCTCATGCGCACTCGGGCTCACTACTGCGCATGCGCGCTAGGGGTCGCTATTGCGGATGCGCATACCGGCTCAGACCTGCACATGCCCACTCGAGCTCACTTCTGCGCATGCGCACACGGGCTCACTACTGCGCATGCGCACTCGGACTCACTACTGCTCATGCGCACTCGGGCTCACTACTGCGCATGCGCGCTAGGGGTCGCTATTGCGGATGCGCACACCGGCTCAGACCTGCACATGCCCACTCGAGCTCACTTCTGCGCATGCGCACACGGGCTCACTACTGTGCATGCGCAATCGGGCTCACTACTGCGCATGCGCAATCGGTCTCACTACTGCGGATGCGCAATCGGGCTCACTACTGCGCATGCGCACTCGGGGTCACTACAGCTCATGCGCACTCGGACTCACTACTGCTCATGCGCACTCGGGCTCACTACTGCGCATGCGCGCTAGGGGTCGCTATTGCGGATGCGCACACCGGCTCAGACCTGCACATGCCCACTCGAGCTCACTTCTGCGCATGCGCACACGGGCTCACTACTGTGCATGCGCACTCGGGGTCACTACTGCTCATGCGCACTCGGACTCACTACTGCTCATACGCACTCCGGCTTGCTACTGCTCATGCGAACTCGGACTCACTACTGCGGATGCGCAATCAGGCTCACTACTGCGCATGCGCACTCCAGCTGAGACCGGCACATGCGCACTCGGGGTTACTAATGCGCATGCGCACTCGGGATCACTACGGCGCATGCGCATACGGGCTCACTACTGTGCATGCGCACTCCGGCTATCTACTACTCATGCGAACTCGGACTCACTACTGCGGATGCGCAATCAGGCTCACTACTGCGCACGCGCACTCCAGCTGAGACCGGCACATGCGCCCTCGGGGTCACTACTGCGCATGCGCACACGGGCTCACTACTGTGCATGCGCACTCCGGCTATCTACTACTCATGCGAACTCGGACTCACTACTGGGAATGCGCAATCAGGCTCACTTCTGCGCATGCGCACTCGGGGTCACTACAGCTCATGCGCACTCGGACTCACTACTGCCCACGCGCACTCGGGCTCACTACTGCGCATGCGCGCTCGGGGTCGCTACTGCGCATGCGCACACCGGCTCAGACCTGTACATGCGCACTCGAGTTCATTTCTGCGCATGCGCACACGGGTGCACTACTGCGCATGCGCACACGGGCTCACTACTGCGCATGCGCACTCGGACTCACTACTGCTCATACGCACTCCGGCTATCTACTACTCATGCGAACTCGGACTCACTACTGCGGATGCGCAATCAGGCTCACTACTGCGCACGCGCACTCCAGCTGAGACCGGCACATGCGCACTCGGGGTCACTACTGCTCATGCGCACTCGGGCTCACTACTGCGCATGCGCGCTAGGGGTCGCTATTGCGGATGCGCACACCGGCTCAGACCTGCACATGCCCACTCGAGCTCACTTCTGCGCATGCGCACACGGGCTCACTACTGTGCATGCGCAATCGGGCTCACTACTGCGCATGCGCAATCGGTCTCACTACTGCGGATGCGCAATCGGGCTCACTACTGCGCATGCGCACTCGGGATCACTACTGCGCATGCGCACTCGGGCTCACTACTGCGCATGCGCACTCGGGGTCACTACTGCTCATGCGCACTCGGGCTCACTACTGCGCATGCGGACTCCAGCTGAGACCGGCACATGCGCACTCGGGCTCACTACTGCGCATTCCCACTCGGGCACAGTACTGTGGATGCGCACTCCGGCTCACTACTGCGCATGGGCACATGGGCTCACTACTGCGCATGCGCACTCCGGGTCACTACTGCTCATGCGCACCCGGGCTCACTACTGCGGATGCGCAATCGGGCTCACTACTGCGCATGCGCAATCAGTCTCACTACTACGGATGCGCAATCGGGCTCACTACTGCGCATGCGCACTCGGGGTCACTACTGCGGATGCGCCCTCGGGGTCACTATTGCGCATGCGCACTCGGGCACACTACTGCGGATGCGCAATCGGTCCCACTACTGCGCATGCGCACTCGGTTACACTACTGCGGATGCGCACTCGGGGTCACTACTGCTCACGCGCACTCGGACTCACTACTGCTCATACGCACTCCGGCTATCTACTGCTCATGCGAACTCGGACCCACTACTGCGGATGCGCAATCAGGCTCACTACTGCGCACGCGCACTCCAGCTGAGACCGGCACATGCGCACTCGGGGTCACTACTGCGCATGCGCACTCAGGTTCACTACTGCTCATACGCACTCCGGCTCACTACTGCTCATGCGAACTCGGACTCACTACTGCGGGTGCGAACTCGGACTCACTACTGCGGATGCGCAATCGGGCTCACTACTGCGCATGCGCACTCGGACTCACTACTGCTCATGCGAACTCGGACTCACTACTGCGGATGCGCAATCGGGCTCACTATTGCGCATGCGCTCTCGGGCTCACTACTGCGCATGCGCGCTCGGGCTCGCTACTGTGCATGCGAACTCGGGGTCACCACTGCAGATGCGCAATCGGACTCACTACTGCCCGTGCGCACTCGGGGTCACTACTGCGCATGCGCACTTGGGCTCACTACTGCTCATACGCACTCCGGCTATCTACTGCTCATGCGAACTCGGACTCACTACTGCGGATGCGCAATCAGGCTCACTACTGCGCACGCGCACTCCAGCTGAGACCGGCACATGCGCACTCGGGGTCACTACTGCGCATGCGCACTCAGGTTCACTACTGCTCATACGCACTCCGGCTCACTACTGCTCATGCGAACTCGGACTCACTACTGCGGATGCGCAATCGGGCTCACTACTGCGCATGCGCAATAGGTCTCACTACTGCGGATGCGCAATCGGGTTCACTACTGCGCATGCGCACTCGGGGTCACTACTGCGCATGCGCACTCAGGCTCACTACTGCTCATACGCACTCCGGCTCACTACTGCTCATGCGAACTCGGACTCACTACCGCTCATGCGAACTCGGACTCACTACTGCGGATGCGCAATCGGGCTCACTACTGCGCATGCGCAATCAGTCTCACTACTACGGATGCGCAATCGGGCTCACTACTGCGCATGCGCACTCGGGGTCACTACTGCGGATGCGCCCTCGGGGTCACTATTGCGCATGCGCACTCGGGCACACTACTGCGGATGCGCAATCGGTCCCACTACTGCGCATGCGCACTCGGTTACACTACTGCGGATGCGCACTCGGGGTCACTACTGCTCATACGCACTCCGGCTCACTACTGCTCATGCGAACTCGGACTCACTACTGCGGATGCGCAATCGGACTCACTACTGCGCATGCGCTCTCGGGCTCACTACTGCGCATGCGCGCTCGGGCTCGCTACTGTGCATTCGAACTCGGGGTCACCACTGCAGATGCGCAATCGGACTCACTACTGCCCATGCGCATTCGGGGTCACTACTGCGCATGCGCACTTGGGCTCACTACTGCTCATACGCACTCCGGCTATCTACTGCTCATGCGAACTCGGACTCACTACTGCGGATGCGCAATCAGGCTCACTACTGCGCACGCGCACTCCAGCTGAGACCGGCACATGCGCACTCGGGGTCACTACTGCGCATGCGCACTCAGGTTCACTACTGCTCATACGCACTCCGGCTCACTACTGCTCATGCGAACTCGGACTCACTACTGCGGATGCGCAATCGGGCTCACTACTGC
Source organism: Megachile leachella (assembly GCA_963576845.1). NCBI lineage: Eukaryota > Metazoa > Arthropoda > Insecta > Hymenoptera > Megachilidae > Megachile > Megachile leachella. Next base: position 4,194,215 of record OY756247.1, read on the forward strand.
GCATGCGCAATAGGTCTCACTACTGCGGATGCGCAATCGGGTTCACTACTGCGCATGCGCACTCGGGGTCACTACTGCGCATGCGCACTCAGGCTCACTACTGCTCATACGCACTCCGGCTCACTACTGCTCATGCGAACTCGGACTCACTACCGCTCATGCGAACTCGGACTCACTACTGCGGATGCGCAATCGGGCTCACTACTGCGCATGCGCAATCAGTCTCACTACTGCGGATGCGCAATCGGGCTCACTACTGCGCATGCGCACTCGGGGTCACTACTGCGGATGCGCCCTCGGGGTCACTATTGCGCATGCGCACTCGGGCACACTACTGCGGATGCGCAATCGGTCCCACTACTGCGCATGCGCACTCGGTTACACTACTGCGGATGCGCACTCGGGGTCACTACTGCTCATACGCACTCCGGCTCACTACTGCTCATGCGAACTCGGACTCACTACTGCGGATGCGCAATCGGACTCACTACTGCGCATGCCCACTCGAGCACACTACTGCTCATACGCACTCCGGCTCACTACTGCTCATGCGAACTCGGACTCACTACTGCGGATGCGCAATCGGGCTCCTACTGCGCATGCGCACTCGGACTCACTACTGCTCATACGCACTCCGACTCAGTACTGCTCATGCGAACTCGGACTCACTACTGCGCATGCGCACTCGGGGTCACTACTGCTCATGCGCACTCGGACTCACTACTGCGGATACGCAATCGGGCCCACTACTGCGCGTGCGCACTAGGGCTCACGACTGTGCATGCACACTCAGGCTCACTACTGCTCATACGCACTCCGGCTCACTACTGCTCATGTGAACTCGGACTCACTACTGCGGATGCGCAATCGGTCTCACTACTGCGCATGCGCACTCGGTTACACTACTGCGGATGCGTACTCGGGGTCACTACTGCTCATACGCACTCCGGCTCACTACTGCTCATGCGAACTCGGACTCACTACTGCGGATACGCAATCGGGCTCACTACTGCGGATGCGCAATCGGTCTCACTACTGCGCATGCGCACTCGGTTACACTACTGCGGATGCGTACTCGGGGTCACTACTGCTCATACACACTCCGGCTATCTACTGCTCATGCGAACTCGGACTCACTACTGCGGATGCGCAATCGGGCTCACTACTGCGCATGCGCGCTCGGGCTCGCTACTGCGCATGCGCACACGGGCACACTACTACGCATGCGCACTCCGGGTGACCACTGCGCATGCCCACTCGGGCACACTACTGCGGATGCGCACTCCGGCTCACTACTGCGCATGGGCACACGGGCTCACTACTGCGCATGCGCACTCCGGGTCACTACTGCTCATGCGCACTCGGGCTCACTACTGCGCATGCGCACTCGGGGTCACTACTGCTCATGCGCACTCGGACTCACTACTGCTCATACGCAATCCGGCTATCTACTGCTCATGCGAACTCGGACTCACTACTGCGGATGCGCAATCAGGCTCACTACTGCGCATGCGCACTCCAGCTGAGACCGGCACATGCGCACTCGGGGTCACTACTGCGCATGCGCACTCAGGCTCACTACTGCTCATACGCACTCCGGCTCACTACTGCTCATGCGAACTCGGACTCACTACTGCGGATGCGCAATCGGGCTCACTACTGCGCATGCGCACTCGGGCTCACGACTGTGCATTCGCGCTCGGGCTCGCTACTGCGCATGCGCACTCGGTGTCACTACTGCTCATGCGCACTCGGGCTCATTACTGCGCATGCGGACTCCAGCTGAGACCGGCACATGCGCACTCGGGCTCACTACTGCGCATGCGCACTCGGGGTCACTACTGCTCATGCGCACTCGGACTCACTACTGCTCATACGCACTCCGGCTATCTACTGCCCATGCGAACTCGGACTCACTACTGCGGATGCGCAATCAGGCTCACTACTGCGCACGCGCACTCCAGCTGAGACCGGCACATGCGCACTCGGGGTCACTACTGCGCATGCACACTCAGGTTCACTACTGCTCATACGCACTCCGGCTCACTACTGCTCATGCGAACTCGGACTCACTACTGCGGATGCGCAATCGGGCTCACTACTGCGCATGCGCAATAGGTCTCACTACTGCGGATGCGCAATCGGGTTCACTAATGCGCATGCGCACTCGGGGTTACAACTGCGCATGCGCACTCGGGATCACTACGGCGCATGCGCACACGGGCTCACTACTGTGCATGCGCACTCAGGCTCACTACTGCTCATACGCACTCCGGCTCACTACTGCTCATGCGAACTCGGACTCACTACTGCGGATGCGCAATCGGGCTCACTACTGCGCATGCGCAATCAGTCTCACTACTGCGGATGCGCAATCGGGCTCACTACTGCGCATGCGCACTCGGGGTCACTACTGCGCATGCGCCCTCGGGGTCACTATTGCGCATGCGCACTCGGGCACACTACTGCGGGTGCGCACTCCGGCTCACTACTGCGCATGGGCACACGGGCTCACTACTGCACATGCGCACTCCAGGTCACTACTGCTCATGCGCACTCGGGCTCACTACTGCGCATGCGCGCTCGGGCTCGCTACAGTGCATGCGCACTCGGGGTCACCACTGCAGATGCGCAATCGGACTCACTACTGCCCATGCGCACTCGGGGTCACTACTGCGCATGCGCACTCGGGCTGACTACCGTGCATGCGCACTCAGGGTCACTACTGCTCATGCGCACTCAGGCTCACTACTGCTCATACGCACTCGGGCTCACTACTGCGCATGCGCACTCGGGCTCACTACTGCTCATGCGCACTCGGGGTCACTACTGCGCATGCGCACGCAGGCTCACTACTGCTCATACGCACTCCGGCTCACTACTGCTCATGCGAACTCGGACTCACTACTGCGGATGCGCAATCGGTCCCACTACTGCGCATGCGCACTCGGGCTCACTACTGCGCATGCGCGCTCGGTCTCGCTACTGCGCATGCGCATTCGGGGTCACTACTGCTCATGCGCACTCGGGCTCACTACTGCGCATGCGGACTCCAGCTGAGACCGGCACGTGCGCACTCGGGCTCACTACTGCGCATGCGCCCTCGGGCTCGCTACTGTGCATGCGCACTCGGGCTCACTACTGCGCATGCGCGCTCGGGGTCGCTACTGCGCATGCGCACACCGGCTCAGACCTGCACATGCGCACTCGAGTTCACTTCTGCGCATGCGCACACGGGTGCACTACTGCGCATGCGCACACGGGCTCACTACTGCGCATGCGCACTCGGGGTCACTACTGCTCATGCGCACTCGGACTCACTACTGCTCATACGCACTCCGGCTATCTACTGCTCATGCGAACTCGGACTCACTACTGCGGTTGCGCAATCAGGCTCACTACTGCGCACGCGCACTCCAGCTGAGACCGGCACATGCGCACTCGGGGTCACTACTCTGCACGCGCACTCAGGTTCACTACTGCTCATACGCACTCCGGCGCACTACTGCTCATGCGAACTCGGACTCACTACTGCGGGTGCGAACTCGGACTCACTACTGCGGATGCGCAATCGGGCTCACTACTGCGCATGCGCACTCGGACTCACTACTGCTCATACGCACTCCGGCTCACTACTGCTCATGCGAACACGGACTCACCACTGCAGAAGCGCAATCGGGCTCACTACTGCGCATGCGCACACGGGGTCACTACTGCGGATGCGTACTCCGGGTCACTAATGCTCATGCGCACTCGGGCTCACTACTGCGCATGCGCGCTCGGGCTCGCTACTGTGCATGCGAACTCGGGGTCACCACTGCAGATGCGCAATCGGACTCACTACTGCCCATGCGCACTCGGGGTCACTACTGCGCATGCGCACTTGGGCTCACTACTGTGCATGCGCACTCGGGGTCACTACTGCGCATCCGCACTCGGGCTCACTACTGCCGATGCGCGTTCAGGCTCACTACTGCGCATCCGCACACGGGCTCACTTCTGCGCATGCGCACTCGGGGTCATTACAGCTCATGCGCACTCGGACTCACTACTGCTCATGCGCACTCGGGGTCACTACTGCGCATGCGCCCTCGGGGTCACTATTGCGCATGCGCACTCGGGCACACTACTGCGGATGCGCAATGGGTCCCACTACTGCGCATGCGCACTCGGTTACACTACTGCGGATGCGCACTCGGGGTCACTACTGCTCATACGCACTCCGGCACACTACTGCTCATGCGAACTCGGACTCACTACTGCGGATGCGCAATCGGGCTCACTACTGCGCATGCCCACTCGGACTCACTACTGCTCATACGCCATCCGGCTATCTACTGCTCATGCGAACTCGGACTCACTACTGCGGATGGGCAAACAGGCTCACTACTGCGCATGCGCACTCCAGCTGAGACCGGCACATGCGTACTCGGGGTCACTACTGCGCATGCGCACTCAGGCTCACTACTGCTCATACGCACTCCGGCTCACTACTGCTCACGCGAACTCGGACTCACTACTGCGGATGCGCAATCAGGCTCACTACTGCGCATGCGCACTCCAGCTGAGACCGGCACATGCGCACTCGGGGTCACTACTACGCATGCGCACTCGGGGTCACTATTGCGCATACGCACTCGGGCACACTACTGCGGATGCGCACTCCGGCTCACTACTGCGCATGGGCACACGGGCTCACTACTGCACATGCGCACTCCAGGTCACTACTGCTCATGCGCACTCGGGCTCACTACTGCGCATGCGCGCTCGGGCTCGCTACTGTGCGTGCGCACTCGGGGTCACCGCTGCAGATGCGCAATCGGACTCACTACTGAACATGCGCACTCGGGGTCACTACTGCGCATGCGCACTCGGGCTCACTACCGTGCATGCGCACTCGGGGTCACAACTGCGGATGCGCACTCGGGGTCACTACTGCAAATGCGCACTCGGGTTCACTACTGCGCATGCGCACCCGGGTACACTACTGCGGATGCGCACTCGGGGTCACTACTGTTCATACGCACTCCGACTCAGTACTGCTCATGCGAACTCGGACTCACTACTGCGGATGCGCAATCGGGCTCACTACTGCGCATGCGCGATCGGGGTCGCTACTGCGCATGCGCACACCGGCTCAGACCTGCACATGCGCACTCGAGCTCACTTCTGCGCATGCGCACACGGGTGCACTACTGCGCATGCGCACACGGGCTCACTACTGCGCATGCGCACTGGGACTCACTACTGCTCATACGCACTCCGGCTATCTACTGCTCATGCGAACTCGGACTCACTACTGCGGATGCGCAATCAGGCTCACTACTGCGCATGCGCACTCCAGCTGAGACCGGCACATGCGCACTCGGGGTCACTACTGCGCATGCGCACTCAGGCTCACTACTGCTCATACGCACTCCGGCTCACTACTGCTCATGCGAACTCGGACTCACTACTGCGGATGCGCAATCGGGCTCACTACTGCGCATGCGCAATCGGTCTCACTACTGCGGATGCGCAATCGGGATCACTACTGCGCATGCGCACTCAGGCTCACTACTGCTCATACGCACTCCGGCTCACTACTGCTCATGTGAACTCGGACTCACTACTGCGGATGCGCAATCGGTCTCACTACTGCGCATGCGCACTCGGTTACACTACTGCGGATGCGTACTCGGTCTCACTACTGCGCATGGGCACACAGCCTTACTACTGCGCATGCGCACTCCGGGTCACTACCGCTCATGGGCACTCGGGCTCACTACTGCGCATGCGCACTCGGG